>CM076078.1:31375000-31735000 GCA_038088235.1 Zacco platypus
CCACATCTATCTATCTATCTATATATATATCTATCTATCTATCAATCTATCTAATTTTTCTAATCTATCTATCTATCATTAGACCACATCTATCTATCTATCTATCTATCTATCTATCTATCTATCTATCTATCTATCTATCTATCTAATTTTTCTAATCTATCTATCTATCATTAGACCACATCTATCTATCTATCTATCTATCAATCTATCTATCTAATTTTTCTAATCTATCTATCATTAGACCACATCTATCTATTTATCTATCAATCTATCTAATTTTTCTAATCTATCTATCTATCATTAGACCACATCTATCTATCTATCTATCCATCTATCTATCTATCTATCATTAGACCACATCTATCTATCTATCTATCTATCTATCTATCTATCTATCTATCTATCTATCTATCTATCTATCTAATTTTTCTAATCTATCTATCTATCATTAGACCACATCTATCTATCTATCTATCTATCTAATTTTTCTAATCTATCTATCTATCATTAGACCACATCTATCTATCTATCTATCTATCTATCAATCTATCTATCTAATTTTTCTAATCTATCTATCATTAGACCACATCTATCTATTTATCTATCAATCTATCTAATTTTTCTAATCTATCTATCTATCATTAGACCACATCTATCTATCTATCTATCCATCTATCTATCTATCTATCATTAGACCACATCTATCTATCTATCTATCTATCTATCTATCTATCTATCTATCTATCTATCTATCTATCTATCTATCAATCTATCTAATTTTTCTAATCTATCTATCTATCATTAGACCACATCTATCTATCTATCTATCTATCTATCTATCTATCTATCTATCTATCTATCTATCTATCTATCTAATTTTTCTAATCTATCTATCTATCATTAGACCACATCTATCTATCTATCTATCTATCTATCTATCTATCTATCTATCTATCTATCTATCTATCATTAGACCACATCTATCTATCTATCTATCTATCTATCTATCTATCTATCTATATCTATCTAATTTTTCTAATCTATCTATCTATCATTAGACCACATCTATCTATCTATCTATCTATCTATCTATCTATCTAATTTTTCTAATCTATCTATCTATCATTAGACCACATCTATCTATCTATCTATCTATCTAATTTTTCTAATCTATCTATCTATCATTAGACCACATCTATCTATCTATCTAATTTTTCTATCTATCTAATTTTTCTAATCTATCTATCTATCTATCTATCTATCTATCTATCTATCTATCTATCTATCATTAGACCACATCTATCTATCTATCTATATATCTATCTATCTATCTATCTATATATCTATCAATCTATCTAATTTTTCTAATCTATCTATCTATCATTAGACCACATCTATCTATCTATCTATCTATCTATCTATCTATCTATCTATCTATCTATCTGACTATTTCTTTCTATCTATCTATCTATCTATCTATCTATCTATCTATCTATCTATCTATCTATCTATCTATCTATCTATCTATCTATCTATCTATCTATTGTAGGGGATTTTACAGTTAAAGACCCAAGAGACCAGATATGATAAATGAAGACCCGGAGTCAGAGTTTAAAAAAAATAATTTGAAGAAAATTGTAATAAAGAATAGTTTGCAGTTTCATCAGCAGAAGCAGCTTCAAGTCTCACAAGGAGTTCGTAGGCCACTCTCTCTCATACATTCACATTTCCAGAACAATTATACTCTAACAGAGTCCACTAACTACGTCATTACTAAGATAGTGATTGGTTTAGAAAACTAGACAAAACTGGTAATTTTCCACACATGGACAGATAGTCAGAAGCATATCTCCTTCCATTATGATGCTGACGATCGGACCCTGAAGTTAGGCACAGGATGTCCTCTAGCTCAGGCCTATAGTCGCCTTCAGGTCTCCAGTCCAGATGACGACAGTCCACCAGTACCCATAATGCACCTGTACAGAACACTGAGCGCACATACATACAGGGAGTGCAGAATTATTAGGCAAATGAGTATTTTGACCACATCATCCTCGTTATGCATGTTGTCTTACTCCAAGCTGTATAGGCTGGAAAGCCTACTACCAATTAAGCATATTAGGTGATGTGCATCTCTGTAATGAGAAGGGGTGTGGTCTAATGACATCAACACCCTATATCAGGTGTGCATAATTATTAGGCAACTTCCTTTCCTTTGGCAAAATGGGTCAAAAGAAGGACTTGACAGGCTCAGAAAAGTCAAAAATAGTGAGATATATTGCAGAGGGATGCAGAAGTCTTAAAATAGCCAAGCTTCTGAAGCGTGATCATCGAACAATCAAGCGTTTCATTCAAAATAGTCAATAGGGTCGCAAGAAGCGTGTGGAAAAACCAAGGCGCAAAATAACTGCCCGTGAACTGAGAAAAGTCAAGCGTGCAGCTGCCAAGATGCCACTTGCCACCAGTTTGGCCATATTTCAGAGCTGCAACATCACTGGAGTGCCCAAAAGCACAAGGTGTGCAATACTCAGAGACATGGCCAAGGTAAGAAAGGCAGAAAGTCGACCACCACTGAACAAGACACACAAGCTGAAACATCAAGACTGGCCAAGAAATATCTCAAGACTGATTTTTCGAACTTTTTATGGACTGATGAAATGAGAGTGAGTCTTGATGGGCCAGATGGATGGGCCCGTGGCTGGATTGGTAAAGGGCAGAGAGCTCCAGTCCGACTCAGACGCCAGCAAGGTGGAGGTGGAGTACTGGTTTGGGCTGGTATCATCAAAGATGAGCTTGTGGGGCCTTTTCGGGTTGAGGATGGAGTCAAGCTCAACTCCCAGTCCTACTGCCAGTTTCTGGAAGACACCTTCTTCAAGCAGTGGTACAGGAAGAAGTCTACATCCTTCAAGAAAAACATGATTTTCATGCAGGACAATGCTCCATCACACGCGTCCAAGTACTCCACAGCGTGGCTGGCAAGAAAGGGTATAAAAGAAGAAAATCTAATGATATGGCCTCCTTGTTCACCTGATCTGAACCCCATTGAGAACCTGTGGTCCATCATCAAATGTGCGATTTACAAGGAGGGAAAACAGTACACCTCTCTGAACAGTGTCTGGGAGGCTGTGGTTGCTGCTGCACGCAATGTTGATGGTGAACAGATCAAAACACTGACAGAATCCATGGATGGCAGGCTTTTGAGTGTCCTTGCAAAGAAAGGTGGCTATATTGGTCACTGATTTGTTTTTGTTTGGTTTTTGAATGTCAGAAATGTATATTTGTGAATGTTGAGATGTTATATTGGTTTCACTGGTAAAAATAAATAACTGAAATGGGTATAAATTTGTTTTTTGTTAAGGTGCCTAATAATTATGCACAGTAATAGTCACCTGCACACACAGATATCCCCCTAAAATAGCTAAAACTAAAAACTAAAAACTAAAACTTCAGAAATATTCAACTTTGATATTAATGAGTTTTTTGTGTTCATTGAGAACATGGTTGTTGTTCAATAATAAAATTAATCCTCAAAAATACAACTTGCCTAATAATTCTGCACTCCCTGTAGATACACATGATTCACAGCTTCTTCAAGGCTGAAGTTGATCTGAGCTCTGCTCTGAACAGGAAACTTTTCCAAAACATACTGATAAGTTGTACTTTTCTCTCAGTCTGACGTTCAGACAATATTCAACATTATTTTCCAGTGTTTGAAAATGAAAAGGAAATTAAAGGCTTTAACATAAGTTGAAGTTAGTCATTCTGTCACCACACATTGAACACACACTAGACGCTATTTATCGATTAAACTGTTTTAACAACGTATGAAAGTTTCATATTTGAAATATTGTAATTTGTCAGTGTCGTCTTTGCTCCTCTTTGTGGCGTGAGAGCGCATGTGTTGTCGGACATAGCAACGGTAACTAAAGGGGGCGGGGCTTTGCGAAGGGTCAATTGGGACAAACCCCCATAAAACGTAAATCATACAAAAGAATAGAGTCATACGAATATATTCATAATTAAATAGTGTTTTTCCTTGTTAGGGAATGTGTTACACTCGCAGATCTGCAGCGGCTGAGACTGCCAGCCACCAGCCTGGTCACGTGACCTGTCAGCGGTGGCTGCCGAACCCCTTCGGTCCCTCGATGCGCAACAAAAAACATGACTTTGCCTCAGTAGACCATGTGATTTGATAACTGGACTAACCAGAAGCCTAATTTCACTGCACAGCTTCTCACATGTTGGTTTGGTCGTTCTGAAATGCGTGAGCCAAAGTCTATCATCAAAAGGCATATGTATGTTCTTTAAACCATATGATCTTGTACGAGGGTTGATCAGTGTTAAAAGAAAATAAATGTCTAAATGAGATCGTTTGAATGACGACCTGTGGATCTCGTATCGTCTCGTTCACGTCAGGATGGGTGAGTGACTTGGTTGGCAAAAGTTTGATGGTTCTTCATTATTTTTATAAGCAAATTAATTCCAAATTATACGTTTACTGCTCTAATTATTCATTAGTTTTAGGAGGGTTGAGTGAGATTCAACTGCTTTATCCATTTTGTTCCTCTATGTCGTCACATTTGCCGGTTTCGTGTCAGTTTGGGCAGCACACTGCCACCTAGCGGCGAACTTCAGAACAACCGCATTTACCGAAATCAGCAAAATCATGATATCGTACCGTTTGAAATAAAATATATACCGGTATTTTCCCAATACCGGCATACCATGCATCTGCACCTGCAGAATAAACTCACATAGCCTATATGAAAGGAACAAATACGTGAAATATATACATAACAACAAAGCTAGCGTTTTATATTAAGCACACACTAAGAAAAGAAAAACCTTTAACCTTTAACTGAAGTAAGCTTACTGAAGCACAGGCTGTCAGACAAAGCGCAACCAAACGGATGTGTTTACGGTGCGTGTCGGCCATGTTGTTTCCGACGGGAGCGGGGCTCAGGTAGATGATATTATCGCAATATTTTTAAGCCGATTATCGATATAATATTTTTACATATTGCCAAACCCTCTGAGGAACAAGTAATTTATGATATAGGAAAAAAAGAGCCACACTGGCTTCCCGACTGCAGCAATTTCCCAATTTATCGCAGATATTTTGTGTCAGTTTCCCAGAAAGTGAAGGTTTTGTTCTCCTGAACACATTGCTTTATTCGCAAATGTTGCACACGATATTTCGATTTTAGACAAGTTAAATTGACAACTTTGGATGGAAACATCCTGTCACCGTATGGGCTCAGAACTGACGACGTCACTCTTCTTTCGACACAAAGCAGAAATTCTCCTCATCAGAGGAATCAGAATCCTCTGGATCATTGGAATCAGCATTAAAGAATTATTTCACTTCAGAATTTAAATTTCCTGATCATTTACTCACCCCCATGTCCTCCAAGATGTTCATGTCCTTCTTTCTTCAGTCGAAAGAAATTAAGGTTTTAGAGGAAAACATTCCAGGATTTTTCTCCATATAGTGGACTTCAACAGCTCCAATGGGTTGAAGGTCCAAACTGCAGTTTCAGTGCAGCTTCAAAGGGCTCTACACGATCCCAGAAGAGGAATAAGAGTCTTTTCTACCTAACAATCATTTTCTAAAAAAAAAAACATTTTAACCACAAATGCTCGTCTTGCCACGTATCATGTGGTCACGTTGGGAAGGTCACGTGTGATGTAGGCGTAAGTACCGCGGTATCTCCTCCAACTTCAAAATCGTCCGACATCGTTGTTTAACTTTCTTTGTAAAGGGCGTTTCACTGTTTTTGGTTCTAGTCTGGACAGTCTTTAAACACCAGGTCAGGTACCCACTTGATGCACCATAGAAATGACCCTAAAACACAAAAAAAACACAAAAACAACAAGCCATATCCAAACATTAACCAAAAGATGAACTGATAAATAAATTTTGCAACAAATATTTAAACTGAAAGAATTACTTGCGTACCCATTCTAAGAATATTGGTCCTCCAAATAAAGAAATAAAGTGACGATTTCAAGTGGATTCCTGGTCTATAATTTATGGAGTTGCTCTTGTTTTTCAGTCGTACGGCAGGCGTGCTGGAAAACAAGAATAAAACATAGTTTGAGGATGAAAACACACTTCAAACAGTCTTAAAGTTAACATTTTTCCTTAGTTTTAAACTCAGACCGATTCATAATAAATGAATAATATTAAAATTCTTACCCATGTACTTCAATCATTTCAGTAACAAGTATGTTAAAGCGTTTGTTCACGTTTGGGAGTAACGAAACTCAAGTAACTTAGTTACGCATTTAAAATTCAAAATTTGAGTGACTGTATTTCATTTTAAATGGGTGGTAATCAGATTACAGTTACATCTGAAAAGTGTTTTAGATTACCAAAGTGATTACTTTGAGTTTTAATGTTATTTAAACAGTAACTGATGATTCTCTGACCGTCTGAAAAACTGTTTCATTTCTGTTCAGAAGTTTCACACCCATTGCAGAATATGCAACATTTTAATAATTTTAACAAAATAAGAGGGATCATAAAAATTGCATGTTATTTTTATCTAATACTGTCCTGAATAAGCGATTTCACATAACAGATGTTCACATACTCCACAAGACAAAATGACTGGATTTATAAAAATTACCCAATTCAAAAATGTACATATTGAATCTTTACTGTCCTTCATCACTGATGATCCACAACTGTTTTCATGTTTTGTGACAGTTGTTTGCGAGTCCCTTGGAATTGTTGAAAAGGTATTTGCAACGTTTTATCTCACAATTCAACTTTTTTCCCTCGCAATTCTGATTTTTTTTTTTCTCAGAAACCTAAGATTTAAACTCAAAATTGCATTTTATAAAATCAGAATTGGGAGATATAAACTCATGATTGCAAGTTATAAAGTCAAAATTGTGTGATAAAAACTTACCCTTTTTGAGTGTTTCATACTTATTAGTATTATAAAGTATTCTAAAGTATTTAGATTAAGTTACTAAACTTGAGTAATGTGACGAAATACGTTACAAATTACTTTTTAAAGCATGTATTTTGTAATCTGTAGTGAAATACATTTTAAAAGTAACCTACCCAGCCCTGCATATTAATATTCCTATCAAGCATTTTTTATGCGATATCCCAAAATGTGAGATGCCCCTCACTGCAAAACACGAGATCCAGGGGGCGGGGTTAGATCAAGATCCAACTCCTCCCACTTTACATATCCCTAAACTTAACCGTCTCCACCCGCCGGATATGGATCTAACTCCTCCCACTTTACATATCCCTAAACCTACCCGTCTCCACCCCCTGGATCTGGATCTAACTCCTCTCCTTGGATCTATCCCTAAACTTACCCGTCTCCTCCCCCTGGATCTGGATCTAACTCCTCCCACTTTACATATCCCTAAACCTACCCGTCTCCTCCCCCTGGATCTGGATCTAACTCCTCCCACTTTACATATCCCTAAAAGTACCCGTCTCCACCCCCTGGATCTGGATCTAACTCCTCTCCCTGGATCTTTCCCTAAACTTACCCGTCTCCACCCCCTGGATCTGGATCTAACTCCTCCCCCTGGATCTATCCCTAAACTTACCCGTCTCCTCCCCCTGGATCTGGATCTAACTCCTCCCACTTTACATATCCCTAAACTTACCCGTCTCCACCCCCTGGATCTGGATCTAACTCCTCCCCCTGGATCTATCCCTAAACTTACCCGTCTCCTCCCCCTGGATCTGGATCTAACTCCTCCCACTTTACATATCCCTAAACCTACCCGTCTCCACCCCCTGGATCTGGATCTAACTCGATCGCTTGTTTGTTTTCCTCACTTGTAAGTCGCTTTGGATAAAAGCGTCTGCTAAATGACTAAATGTAAATGTAAATGTAATGTATCCCTAAACTTACCCGTCTCCACCCCCTGGATCTGGATCTAACTCCTCCCACTTTACATATCCCTAAACTTACCCGTCTCCACCCCCTGGATCTGGATCTAACTCCTCCCACTTTACATATCCCTAAACTTACCCGTCTCCACCCCCTGGATCTGGATCTAACTCCTCCCACTTTACATATCCCTAAACCTACCCGTCTCCACCCCCTGGATCTGGATCTAACTCGATCGCTTGTTTGTTTTCCTCACTTGTAAGTCGCTTTGGATAAAAGCGTCTGCTAAATGACTAAATGTAAATGTAAATGTAATGTATCCCTAAACTTACCCGTCTCCACCCCCTGGATCTGGATCTAACTCCTCCCACTTTACATATCCCTAAACTTACCCGTCTCCACCCCCTGGATCTGGATCTAACTCCTCCCACTTTACATATCCCTAAACTTACCCGTCTCCACCCCCTGGATCTGGATCTAACTCCTCCCACTTTACATATCCCTAAACCTACCCGTCTCCACCCCCTGGATCTGGATCTAACTCCTCCCACTTTACATATCCCTAAACCTACCCGTCTCCACCCCCTGGATCTGGATCTAACTCCTCCCACTTTACATATCCCTAAACCTACCCGTCTCCACCCCCTGGATCTGGATCTCACTCCTCCCACTTTACATATCCCTAAACCTACCCGTCTCCACCCCCTGGATCTCTTGTGTTCTGCAGTGAGGGGTTACTGCAAAATGCAGATAAAAATAGGTGGATGGAAACATAGCCATTCACGCCCATTCATACGCACGAAATGTGTCAAAAAAGTTTGGCATTTCACTGCGTTCCAAAGTTCAAATTTGGTGAACTCTGACCTGCGAATTTGCATCATGTGAAGATGTGCGACCAGTAGAAGATTGATTTTCGCAGCTATTTCGGGCATTCAAGACCAAGTCCTCTCCATTTGAAAAGCGGAATCCTGAAATCTCAAAGACTACTTGGCGAACTTAACATTTATGGGCCAGTCCATGTCATATTTCAGTTTTCATGTCAGAGTTTGAGGTTTCTATGGGAACCGGAGCTTCTAACTGCAGCTGCAGTGACGCAATGACTTCATCAATCAGTGATTGGCTCTTTTACTCACAGGGCGGGACCGCAGCGAGCACTACTCATCATATTGCGAGTTGAGAGTAAGCCGTCTTTCTATATCTCTAGTCTTTGATACCCTCTATAGTGGGCCCGCGGCTTAAAACAAATCAAAACGACGGTGCCGCGGTGGGCAAGTTATGATACCGGTGCCGTGGTGGACAAGTTATGATACCGGTGCCGCGGCTGTGAACACCGACAACACCGACTAACGCAACAAGACTAACTCAAGCCATAATGATTCTAGGCTGCCGAAACTCGCTTTAACATTATTAACAGCCTGAACTTTAGTGTCACGTGACACAATCATGTGATCTTCCTCTTGTCTGGGAGTTGATTGACAGCTTTTAGGTGTCGTTGGCAGTACGTCCACCCTCTGACAATAATGTACAACCTATTCGATATTCTGTAATTAATTCATCTAAAATATTAGTAAATTGTGACGTATCCCTATTAAAAGTAAACTCAGTGTCTGCCCCGCATCACGAGTCCTAGTCTGTGAGAAATGATGTGTGCTCCTAAACCGCCGTTAAATATCGTTATAAAACAATATGATGCCATGAAATACATGTAAATTAGGCTAAAAACACGTACTTTCGGCGTTCTAGAGTCAAATAAGATGTGGTCTGTGAGAAAACGTCCGTTTAAATGTCGCTGTAAATCAATGGTATAAAATACATATAGTTAATGAGATTTAAATCACTTACTGTTAAAAAGAAACCGGTCTGCTCCACACGTCACCGGAAATGTCTGTCTGAGAGCGGTTTTGCACAGCAAACACATGTTAATATAAAACAATATTATGTTATACGCATATATAAAGGCGATAAAACACTTAATATCAGCGTTTTCCCTACTCCTATGCTCCGCATCACGACGCAAAGAAAATGGCGTCCGTAAGAAACGGTTCAGCTGCTCGATGCACCATGGAAACAGACGCGCCAGAAGAAAAAGCGCGCCAATCTACTTCCTTATTTTTCTTTTGTTTAATGGCGATTTTCATAACCTACTTAGTGCACATTGTGTACTCATTTTTTTTTTCAATCTTTTTATTAAATAAGTAATCTTTATTCACTGAGAATAAGAATTATATTGTTTGTTTGATGATAAATATTTAATAAGATATCACATATGTATTATATTATAGAAATTATAGTATAGAAAAGTCCTGTTATAAAAAGGAAAAAAGCAGATCTATGTGTGAGATTACTATAAAATAAATGTAAATAGAATTGAATAAACATTATAATAGTGCTTATATATATATATATATATATATATATATATATATAAAATTTATTTATAAGAACAATTATTTATGTATGTATGCATGTATAATATAATATTGTATATATAACTGTAACTATGTAACAAATATTTAATTAATATAGTTATATTAATGTAACTATAACACATCTGAATACCTCTTGATCAAACTAACCCTGGATTATGAGCTGCTCTGGAGCAGGTTATGTACAGAGAGTAAGTTGCTATGGTTACTTACATACCCTGAAAGTTACCTCCGTTTTTGGAACCGAAAGTTGAGGTAGCTTACTCACTCTTAAACATACCTGGGTATGTCACATAACCTGCTTTCTGGAATACCCGCCTGATCGATTTTTGAAGAAGATTTTTTTTGTTTGTTTTTATTCAAAGAACAATAACGTACAGTGTATCAAAAAACAATATCAAAAAGGAAAAGAAAGAAAGAAAAAAACAAAACAAATTACAACAACAAATAAAACAGTTGCCTGGGGTGTATTCCAGAAAGCAAGCTTAACTTAGCGTCACATATATCCTGAACTCCTGGTTGATTAACCAAAACCTTGCTTACTCTGGGTATGTTGGTTCCAAAACACCGTGAGGAGTTAGTTTAATCAACCTCCCGTTGAGAGTACATGACGGCATTTTCAATGGATCGCCGATTTCAGGAGTCACCATGGAAACGTATGGAGAAAAAAGGCGTGTGACATTTCAGCGAGACGGAGTTTGAGGTTTTAATACTTGCTTATGAAGAATATAAGCCCATTATAACTAAAAAAAAAAGCAATACTGCAGCATCGGCAAAAGAGAGCGAGTTGGTTTGGCAAAAAATAACAGACAGAGTAAATGCGTGAGTTTATAAAATTATAGATTAAATATTTTCCCCTTTCATTGTGATGCAAAATTCTTTTTGGCATGTTGTAAAAATTTACTTTTTGGCCTTCATGCATGCTTCAATCTAATACTCCTCACTCAAGATGACCGTCCTCTTCAAACCCACACTGCAAACTTTTTGGAACTTGCCCCACAGACCCATTATTCTGACCAAGGCTTGATTTCCTTTTTTCATGCGGGGTTAAATGAACAGTTAAGCAGTGCAGCGCAGCTCCTTGACCGCTTCAGAGGAGAGACCCTGTCCCTGGTCTAAGTCCCTCAGCAGGTCAACCTGATAGGCCTGCAACACAGCAATCATATGCATATATATATATATATATATATATATATATATATATATATATCTGCATCTGGAGAGAATTCAAGCAACAAATGATGTTTTAAAAACAAAGTTCAGGAGAAGCGTGTTCAAATGGTCTAATCAGCTCAAGAGAAGGCATGGACGGCATGCCAAAAATGCTTATTTTGCTCCATTCGATTATGACACTTACAATTTGTAAAAGTCATTATTTTATTATTTACTTATTAATTTATAAGGAGGACAGGATCGGGAAAAGTCCAGAAGTCAGACTGGAACTCAGTCACCCGACCTTCCCACAAAGCTGTTGACAGTTGATAGGATATTATTTTCAACTTGACCGCAATGTTTTGCTCTCCATTACATTTACATTTACATTTAGTCATTTAGCAGACACTTTTATCCAAAGCGACTTACAAGTGAGGAAAACAAACAAGCGATTCTTCATGAATTGGCAAATAGACACAGGAAGTGCTCACAATACAAGTTTCATACAATGCTCAGTACTATAAGCTAGAGTAGGAAGGGAAAAGGAAGGAAAGGGTTTTTTTTAGTTTTGTTTTTTTATGAGGGGATTAAGTGTTCACGGAAGAGATGAGTTTTCAGCTGTCTCTTGAATACAGCCAGGGATTCTGCGTTCCTGATGAAAGTAGGGAGATCATTCCACCAGCAGGGAGCAGTGAAGGAGAATGTTCTGGAGAGTACATAAGTACATGTTCTAGACTGTACATAAATGAACCTATATGTTATATCATGAAATATATATCATCAAAAATAAATCAAAATATATATTGCAAGAAAAAGCTCAGCACCTAATGCTCTATCGCCTATTGCCTCAATGGTGTCAATGTCTTTTTGGTGGATTGCTGAGGCGGATTGGCAGCAACAACCATTTTAGGATTGTTTGTGATTTGGTCCTAGGGTTCATTCACACTTGTCATGTTTGGTTCGATTAAACCGAATCCTGGTGCGATTGCTCAGTCAGTGCGGTTCATATGTGAACGCTGCCATTTGAACCCTGGTGCGGACCGAGACCGCTAAAAAGATGGGTCTCGGTCTGCTTCCAAACGAACTCTGGTGCGGTTCGATTGATATATGAACGCAACACGGACCGAAGACATGTAAACGAACCAAAAACAGGACGTGATGTCACAAGATGCGACGCTACAAGTCAGCTGATTGGACGACGCGGAAAGATCGGTGTATCCAAAATGAGTGGAGGGCAAACATGGAGCAACGAGGAGGTGAAGTTTCTGTTTCTGTGTACAACGGAGGAAATCCTGGAGCTGTTTTGAATGTTTTGAACATTTTATGAGCTCTTCGACAGTTCTCAGCTGGTAAAAATAAAGCATATGTACACACATAAAATGATGGTGTTTAATCCAGAACACAGCATTGTTCTGAATGTTCGGTAAGCGAGCTCCGTCGCCAAATATACGTCATAAAACCAATCAGGTCGTGACCGTATCCCTATGCCTTTGGTTCGGTAACTTAAGGTTCGCTGTTAAAAATGCCAGTGTGAACGTTAAGCGGACCAGGACTATATGTTTTGTTTTTGTTTTTTGGTCCGGACCAAACGAACAAAACCAACCGAACTACAAGTGTGAACGCAGCCTTAGTGACTTAGGAGTCCTGTTGACTGTTCCTAACTTAGGATCTAGTTTTACTGCTAAAATGCTTTGTGACATACTCTTAGAGCGAAAATTTAGGAGTCTTAAAATTAGGACTAACATGCCCATTATTTTCTCCTAAATCGACAAGTTAGGAGCTACTTTTAGGATTAAGATGTTTTATGAATACGGCCCCTGATAAACATCTTAGAAAGCAGTTTTACATACATTCTAAACCATAAACATCTTACAGACATCTTTGAGATGTATATGACATCTGACAGGAGATTCCCTATTGAAAAATTGCAGATATACGTCTTGCAAATGTAAATGCAGATATCAAATAGACGTCTCTGAGATGTTCGTGTGCTACCAGGGAGTCCAATCACTGCGCTGTATTACACCGCTGTATGACATTACACTGGAGAATTCAAATGTTGTGAAAGGCTGGTTCAGGGCTGGCCTGCATTTCTCAAAAGCATATAGTGAGCTAAATTGATTGTAGAGACCATTGTTTGTTGTAAGAGTGCATTGTTTGCGTTCCCCCGCATATATTTGGCTACCTACCAACACATAAGGAAAATATGTACAAAGCATTTCATGTGTGGACATAATCTTAACTTTTGATTAAGGGTGCGTTCACACTTGTAGTTCGGTTGGTTTGGTTGGTTTGGTCCGGACCAAACAAAAACAAAACAAAACATATAGTCCTTGTCCACTTAGCGTTCATACTGGCATTTTTAACAGCGAACCTTAAGTTACCGAACCAAAGGCATAGGGATACGTTTTGGATACACCGATCTTCCAGTGTCGTCAAATCAGCTGACTTGTAGCGTCGCATCTTGTGACATCACGTCCTCTTTTTGGTTCGTTTACATGTCTTTGGTCCGTGTTGCGTTCATATATCAATCGAACCGCACCAGAGTTCGTTTGGAAGCGGACCGAGACCCATCTTTTTAGCGGTCTCGGTCCGCTTGTTTGGTGCGCACCAGGGTTCGGATGGCAGCGTTCACATATGTTCAAACGAACCGCACTCACTGAGTAATCGAACCAAACATGATAAGTGTGAATGCACCCTAAGACTAAGCTTACAGTAGGCTACTTTTTCCATTTATCTAAATTAGCCATGTCTGTGTAAATCAGATGAGGCAGCAGACTGAACTTCCATTATTCTTCACATCCATTATTCTTCACATTATTTCAACATAGCCATTAACCTGCTATTTTAACAGTTATCACAGTTTTTGATAATGTACCATAAGTTTGCAAGGCAGCGGGGGTGGATGAGATACGCCCTGAGTGCCTCAGGTCTCTGGATGTTGTGGGGCTGTCTTGGCTGACACGCCTCTGCAGCATCGCGTGGCGGTTGGGGACAGTGCCTCTGGACTGGCAGACCGGGGTAGTGGTCCCTCTTTTTAAGAAGGGGGACCGGAGGGTGTGTTCCAACTACAGAGGGATCACACTCCTCAGCCTCCCCGGGAAAGTCTATGCCAGGGTACTGGAGAGGAGAATAAGGCCTATAGTCGAACCTCAGATTCAGGTGGAACAATGCGGTTTTCGTCCCGGTCGTGGAACACTGGACCAGCTCTATACCCTCTCCAGGGTGCTGGAGGGTTTATGGGAGTTTGCCCATCGAGTCCACATGTGTTTTGTGGATCTGGAGAAGGCATTCGACCGTGTTCCCCATGGACACCCTGTGGGGGGTGCTCTGGGAGTATGGAGTCCGGGGCCCTTTGCTAAAGGCTGTCCGGTCGCTTTACGACCGGAGCAGGAGCTTGGTTCGCATTGCCGGCAGTAAGTCAGACCTGTTCCCGGTGCATGTTGGACTCCGGCAGGGCTTCCCTTTATCACGTGGCACCCTTGGGACCACAGGATCTCATCTCTGATTTTTGCAGATGATGCTGTCCTGTTGGCTCTATCGGGCCGGGACCTCCAGTGTGCATTGGGACGGTTTGCAGCCGAGTGTGAGGCGGCTGGGATGAGGATCAGCACCTCCAAGTCTGAGACCATGGTTCTCAGTCGGAAAAGGGTGGCTTGTCCTCTTCAGGTTGGTGGAGAGCTCCTGCCTCAAGTGGAGGAGTTCAAGTATCTTGGGATCTTGTTCACGACGGAGGGAAGGAAGGAGCGTGAGGTTGACAGACGGATCGGTGCAGCTTCTTCAGTGATGCGGTCGATGTACCGGTCTGTCGTGGTGAAGAAGGAGCTGAGCTGCAAGGCGAAGCTCTCGATTTACCGGTAAACCTATGGTCACGTATGGTCATGAGCTTTGGGTAATGACCGAAAGAATGAGATCCCGGATACAGGCGGCCGAAATGAGCTTTCTCCGCAGGGTGGCAGGGCGAGATAGATAGGGTGAGGAGCTCGGTCACTCCGGAGGAGTTGCTCCTTCACATCAAGATGAGTCAGCTGAGGTGGCTTGGGCATCTGTTTCGGATGCCTCCTGGACCCCTCCCTAGGGAGGTGTTCCGGGCCTGTCCCACCAGGAGAAGGCCCCGGGGAAGACCTAGGACACGCTGGAAAGACTATGTCTCTCGGCTGGCCTGGGAACGCCTCGGTGTCCCCCCGGAAGAGCTGGAGGAAGTGTCTGGGGAAAGGGAAGTCTGGGCATCTCTGCTTAGACCGCTGCCCCCGCGACCCGGCCCCGGATAAGCGGTAGAAGATGAATGGATGGATGGAAGTTTGTATTACAATTAAACTAGGCCGATGTCATACTAACGAGGAAAATAAAAACTTCTCTAAAGAGAACTAACATTAGACATTAAGTTTATGTAATGATTGCTTCGTTTTTTGCCTTTCGTCAGCTGTTTTCAAAGAGATTTTATGTGATTTTTATTCTGTTTTTGCCATAAGTCACACACACACACACACACACACACACACACTCAAAACAAAGACAACAACTACAAAAAAAATCTGTCTGGGGCATAAAGTTATAAAACAGCTTGTGATAGTACTGTTTAATGTCATAAACTAGCATAAGCATTTTTTAATCTAAATTAGTCTATATGTGCACAAATGAGCATTTTACCATCACTGCTCAAGCTTTTGTTCATTCGATCAACATCCCCTGTTGAAAAAAACTGCATATGCTGGTTATGTATGTTTTTAAGAATGGAAGCTGGTCATAAGCTAGTTTTAGCTGGTCAAGTGCTGGTCCTGAGCTGAGAGCTAGTTGCTTAGGATCAGCACTTGACCAGTTTCCATGCTTCAAAACATAGCTAACCAGCATATGCTGTTTTTTTCAACAGGGGACATTTGTCTGAAAAGCTTGAGCTGTAGAAAACTGATCCAGGAATCTGTAATTATGTGTTACTTAATATCTTGAGCGGGGGTTATTGATATCAGCGTTTGTTTAGACGTGCGTGTTAGTGGGACGGCGGGTGCAAGTTTGTGCCCTTTGTCCCGATGCCCATTTAACACCACCCATAAATTACACAACACCATGATTTGTCGAAAAAAATCCTACACAGTTCACACACTGCTGCTGCACAGCAAAGAGTTTTGAAGTGTCGCTTTATTGAGTGAAAATGTCTGGGAAGGTTGTGTTGCATTACTTCAATGGAAGAGGGAAAATGGAGTCGATCCGATGGCTTTTGGCCACAGCTGGAGTTGAGGTTTGTTGCATAAAGATTATACAAAAAAGTGGAAAGCGACATATGAAACTTTTTTTCTAAGGATGTGTAATAAAAATAGCTTGTATGCATGTGACAAACATTCACAAAACTTACTTAACTTTATGTTGGTGTGTTCACAGTTTGAGGAGGTGTTTTTCACCAAAAGGGAGCATTATGAGAAACTGCTGAATGGTACGTTGACTATTCATTAAATTCCTCATCACCTCTTATTGTTTTATGAACCTATTTGGGTCATTCTTCAGAACAGGTTCAAAGTCAGAGTTGGAAAGTCTTGAAAAAAATGTGTCGTTTTCCACACATTTTATATGAATGCAAATTGTATAATATCTGGGATATACACGACGGTGCAATTAATTCTCATTTTGTATTTTCAGAAAGTTTTGGAATATTTTTCCTCTTCCCAAATTTGTCACTACTGAAAAATAAAAATAAATAATTATTTATTATATATAATTATGAATTAAAAATTAATAAGAAGGATTACATTGACCTATTAAGATTTTGTCTATCTTGGAAATATAGTTTTTGCTATATTTAAAAAAAAAAAAGTTTTCACAGGTAAATCTATAACAATCACAATTTTAACAACATTTCAAGTATAATTTATAAGATTTGTTATATTTTGATTCCAATATTTCTTTGTAAAGGGCATAAAGTTAACCATACTGATTTCAAAGTTAAGGATTCATTATTTGACTAAAAATTGAACCAAACACTATAATAACATCTTAGTTGACTTTATTTTTGACAAAACATCCCATGTTTTGGTCTTGGCCAGCCGAGGAACAAGGGGCTCGTCCTAAAGCAAGTTGGATGAGCGTTTCCTAACATCTAATATTTCATCTCCACCACGGGGCCTTCCATTCTTTCCTGATCTGTATAGTGAGCTATCTAGATCACAGAAGAAGCCATAATCATCACGTTTATTCAGCCCTTAAGTTAAAATGTATTCTGATATAATGGGGCTGAAAAAATACAGCTATGGGGCGTCGCTCAGAGTTGAACAGACCCTTGCGAGCTATCTGTCCCCTGGTTCAGCGTCGTCCATGAAGGCCCCTACACCTCCCACTAGACCTCTAAAAACTACATCAGGTTTAGTGGGTAAAGTGTATACGGTGGCAGGTCAGGCTGGTGCTTGCTTACATACTATGTCCATCTTGCAAGCTTACCAGTCTGATCTGCTGAGGGATTTGGATGGCGGTGAGGGGATTGGTCCTGATTGGCCACAGTTCAAGAACTGCATCGAACCACGGATCTGTCATTGAGGGCCACCAAGGAGACCGCCAAAGCAATTGGGCAACCGAAAGACATCTTTGGCTCAACCTGTCAGATATTAAGGACAAAGACAGGGCCTTGCTCCTCAACGCCCCGCTTGCAGCCCCTGGCCTCTTCGGCGATGCTGTCAACACGGTCGTCGAGAGCTTTCAGGAGACCAAAAAGCAAGCTGAGGCGTTCAAAAAATATTTACCACGCCACCACCAACCCTCTGGGCTGCTGGGCTTGAGCAGCTCCAGCAGTCAAGCTCCTCATATAGAGCACAGCAGAAGGAGAGTGTAGCATTTCACGCCTCAGAGATACGGGGGGCAGGGACGACACTCTCAGCCCAAGCCTTCGAAACCTAAGACTGATCTGAGGACCATTCTTCAGGCTAAGAAGGCTTCAGGCCAAAAGAGGTCCTGACTCCAGTGGTGTCAGACCAATGTGGGCAGCCCCCTCGTGGGCTGGAGCTCTGTACACCTAAGAATGCAGTGTCCGCGCCATCTCGTTGCCCTCAGTGGTTCGTTCTCCCAACCTCGGTGCCTTGGGGTGCAGCGGTCTCCAACGAGATTGTGATTCAGCGTTCACAAGACGCTGCATCCCAGTCACACCTTCTGAGGAGCTTAAAAAGACAGTCAAATCGGTTGGTTCTTGCCAGTATGTTTCAGGTCACCGAGATGGCTGTTCCAGTCACACCAGAGGCCACCCTTCAGAGGCTGGTTCCCTTAGTAGATTTTCTGGCAGAGTGGAAATGTCTACCAAATATATCTCAATGGATCCTGAGGACAATAGAAAAAGGGTACAAAATACAGTTTGGTTTTTATCCACCTCTATTCAACAGGGTGCTACTAACATTAGTGCATCCCGAGCAGGCTCTGGTGATGGAACAAGAAGTAAAAGGACCCTGTAGCCGACAAGAAATCGGGTTTTTACAGCCGTTACTTCATTGTTCCAAAAAAGGATGGAGAGTTGCGTCCTATATTAGATCTTCGTCATCTGAATCACGGAGTAAAGAAGCTAAAATTCAAGATGACGCTAAGTCAAATCATGACTCAAATCAGATCCGAGGACTTCCATGTCTCCATCCTTCCACAACACAGGAAGTTCCTGAGGTTCACTTTTGGGGGCGAAGCTTACCAATACCGATTCTTCCATTCGGCTAGCTCTTTCACGTCCAGTTAACTGCCAGGTTGGCATAGTGTTAGAGTTCTTGCAAGATCATTTTTCATCCGGGCTACCTGGTGGTTTTTACGTGTTTTATGGTTTACGTGTCAGCTATTTGGGCATACCGGGTTCCTTTGGATGGTACAACTGTGGGGAGAAACCCATTGATAACCTGTTTCCTTCGTGGCACTTTGAGGCTGAGGCCTGTAAGATGCTCAAGGGTTCCTGCTTGGGATTTGGCCATTGTTTTGGAAGGCTTATCTATTATCAAGTTCAATTCGAGCCGGTTGAACCTGTCTCAGAAAATATCCTGACTTTTAAGACTGTTTTCCTTCTTGCCTTTTCATCCCTAAAGAGAGTAGGAGACCTTGCAGGCCCTGTCTGTATCCCCTACGTGTCTTGAATTTGCACCAGGGATGGTCAAAGCGCTCCTTTACCCTAAACCGGGCTATGTTCCAAAGGTTCCGACCAATATTCCTCAGCCTATAGTGTTGCAGGCTTTCTGTCTTCATCCGTTCTCAGACTCAGACCAGGAGAAGTTGAATCTGGTGTGTCCAGTGCTCGTCCACAGAGCTGCCCTGTAGAAGGAAATCAGATCAGCTATTTATGTTTTACAACAGTTAGCAAGTGAATAGTCGAGGCTATCACACTTGCCTATGAGTCTTCTGGTCAGCCGTCTCCACTTACTGTCAGAACTCACTCTACGAGGAGTATGGCGGCCTCCAAGGCCTTACTGTCGGGGGTTTCCCTCAAAGAAGCGCGGCGGGTTGGTCCTCACTGCTCACATTTGTGAGATGTTATGATCTTGACTTGGACGCAGCTCCAGGCTCTTTGGTGCTCTCATTGTAGGTGTGCCACAGTTTCACACAGACAGGCATTTTGAAAGTATGGTGTTTAGGTATATCGCTCCCAAAGCGTCTTGGACGCAGCACGACTTCCCTCGAAAGGGAATGTCTCAGGTTACGATTGTAAGCCTAGTTCCCTGAGAGAGGGAACGAGACACTGCATCGCCCTGCCATACTCCCTGCATACCTGTGATCGATTTGCTTCAGTTGTTCTAGCTAGAGACGGTCTTTCCGGATATGCTTTTATTCTTTCCTGATCATGACCTCAACCGCCCATGACTTTCACTCTCGCCATTGGACTAGTTGACATTCGTGCATCAGATGCAATCACGCTGAGGCGTTCCCAAAGCGTCTTGGACGCAGTGTCTCGTTCCCTCTCTCAGGGAACTAGTGTTACAGTCGTAACCTGAGATGATTTTTTTAACTTCACTTTTTAGAATTTTTTTTTTAAAAACAGCAATGGAAAAAATTGCACAAATTTCAATATAATTTTCACAAGCTTTTTAAATGTGCTTTTTAGTTGTGGGACAGCAATTTCCACCAATTCTGTAGAATGGCCCATATAATTAATGTGATTCCTATTTTACTGTAGATGGAGCCATGATGTTTCAGCAGGTTCCTTTGGTTGAAATAGATGGGATGCAGCTTGTGCAGACAAAGGCTATCCTGAATTACATTGCTGGAAAATTCAACCTCTATGGAAAAGACCTTAAAGAACGGGCTTTGTAAGTATAATTTTTTTTTAACTGTTGTGAAACTAGACTCCAGTAATAGATTATTTTAAATAAGATTCCTTGTTCTTCCACCACACCTAAGCAAATATCTCTGTTTTGTCCTGAAGGATTGACATGTATGCAGAGGGTACCAGCGATCTAATGGATCTGATCATGATGTATTATTTTACACCTGAAAACAAGGAGAAACAGCTCAGTAATATTGAGCAAAAGGCAAAAGAGCGCTTCCTGCCTGTGTTTGAAAAGGTACTGACTTCTCATTCCTCCATTTTGAAGCATGATTCTCCACACTGGATAAATGAAATCATGCAGTTTCTGCTTTGATTCTTTAGGGTCTTGCAAAATCTAATTTCCTGGTGGGAAACCAGTTGAGCCGCGCTGACGTTCACCTTCTGGAAGCCACTCTGATGCTGCAGGAGTTATTCCCTACAATACTGTCAACCTTTCCCAAAATCCAGGTGCGGTTCCACACTTTCCCACACAGACCATCAACCCCAAAATTGAACTTAACTTGCTTATTACTTTTTGGTCACACATTATATTAGGTGTCATAAACTACTATGCTTTTACATCAAAAAGTATGTAATTGTTACGTGCACTGTACTTACTGTGTTGATGTTGTATTGAAAACATGTACTGCTATTGAGCTGATACAGGTAAGGTTGCTGTTAAAGGTTAAGAGGTCAAAAGTGTAATTATTAGGAACTAAAGCAGATGTCTGCCCAGTGGTGCAACAAGATGAGTGACAGGCTCCTGGCTCAGAGGCAGTGGGTTCGAGTCCTGTGTGGGACAACTTTATACAATTGACCTAATCCAAACTTATTAAACTTAACCATTTTTACCTGAACCATTTTACCAATGTTTGGTCAAAACATATTTTTTTGATATTTACAGATATCAACATCAACATAATTTAACTTCCATAACTTTAAAACCAAAGTATTCTTAACTACTTTTGAACCCATTGATCAAATCATGCTAATCACGTTCAACATCTTCCATTAAAAAGTAAGAATGCTTTGCTTTTTTAAATTACTTGTAAAGTTTTGAAACCAAAGTATTTTAAGCTGCTTTTTGAACCCATGGAACCATTGGAAGGGCTTGACCCCGTAAGACTGCTTGTCACTTTAATTATAGGCCTAGATGTAATTAAAACATGCATGTACACGAAAAGTGCATCAAATCAAATGATTAGTTTAAATGTTAGTACATAGTTGTCAGCGTTGGTTGCAGCAGAGGAGGAAGTCTTTTTGACAAGACTCAAATCAATTTTAGTAAACATGTCTGTATCTTTAAACATTGACGTACGAACAAACAGTCAGAACAGAATGATGTTCAGTTTCATTAAACATTCAAATTTGTTTTTAATACAAATAAAAAGCACAGTAATGATTGTCGGATATACAGTAATAAGTTTAGTGAGTTGCCTGACCAATTCAGACCATCAATCAAACGCTCTTGTTCACCATTATTTTCATGTGTTTCTCAGGCGTTCCAGGACAAAATGAAGGCCTTACCAAGAATCAGCAAGTTCCTGCAGCCCGGCAGTGCGAGAAAACCTCCTCCTGATGAGGAGTACGTGAAAACCGTGAAGGAGGTGTTGAGCCACATCTTCAAGTAGAAGAACCACAGAAAACATTTACATGTTAATCACTAATTAATTTACAAGCTTGCTTATTAAATCTGATTTAACATAAACAGTCAGGGTCAGAATCAAGGCCTAAACTTTTATGCCAAAGTCCAGTGACTTAAGAAAATTGACCAGCCATGAAACTGGTACACAGATTTAATAAAGTAATCAAATGTACAACAACACTGCGTCTTCACTGTATAAATTAATAGTTTAATTGTTATTAAAAGTTACAAATGTTATTCGGTGAAAAGCAGTGAGTGATTTTTCTTTGTCTTTTGCTGTTTGATTAACATTGAACACACAGGTTTATTAGGCTGCTGTCACTTTAAGAACTAATGCACAGATCCAATATACTGATACACGTGTGTTTTCTATCTCAACTGTTTATGTTCACTTGAGATGAAGATACTCGCAAATACAGGCATTTTCAAGAAGCTCGATTCAGTACTCGTGGATTTCTGGGCATGCGCTTCAGATGTTCGCGCAAAGAAAACTTTCCACACATCGAGTAATGAATCAAGTTCCTTTCGCGTCTTCTTGCGCTTGAATATTTCAGTTGGCGAGGCCTAAACTTTCATGACGATGCAGCGCTGGCCTGTTAACGGTCTCGAGCATCGTTCATGTTTGTTCATGTTCATGTTCTCACAACATTGCATTATTAGAATTCATTAAAATGTTAATGTCCAGCTGGTGATTGGCACCGTTTCATATACTCACCAACTCTGATTTTTACTCACATTTGGTACCTGGAAAGTGAATTATTGGCACTCTCGGGAAAAATTATCAAAGAAGCCTGTGAAAATAAATCTGCATTGTTAAGCCTTTTGATCTTATATTGAAAAAATTCACAACAATCGAACATTTCATTGAAGTCAAAATTGAAAATGGGGGGGGGGTCTATTTACAAAATAAAAGTTTTTCTCTAACACGCGTTGTCCACAATTAATGGCACCATTTTATTCAATACTTTTTGCAACCTCCTTTTACCAAGATAACAGTTCTGAGTCTTCCCCTATAATGCCTGATGTGTCACCAACTCCATTCATCACGTCTCCTCAGCACTACACTTCCCAGAATCCTCTCTGCTCACCACCTGCATACAGTCCACCATCGCCTGCACCTGCCAGCAATTACCCTCATTATCTCACCCTATATTATCAGTCACCATCTACACCACAACTGTCTGCTCTCATTGTTGATAATGCACACAAGCCTGACTACTTTCCTGGTCTTCAGTCCTCTGTGTCAAAAAATAAAAAAATTACATAAACAAATATACAAGAAAAATAGTATTTATACTTTTATTTCCTTATTTATGTATAATTGTATTTTTTCCCACATTTATTTTTTTCATTTATTTATGCATTTACTTATTTCCACTTTTATTCATTTGTGTAGGCTATGTATTTATGTCTACATTTATTTATTTCTACATGTATTTGTCTGTATGCTAATGAGGAGGGCGTGTTTTACCTCAGAGTGGCATTGCTGAAGCTTTGAGGCCACAGTGACACCTTGTGGTGTGACAAAGCGAAACCTAAGAGGTTTTCCTTTTCAAGAAGTCACACGGAATTAATAACTCAGAGAAAATCTTACATCACGGTTTAAGTCATTTAATATCACCTTATAATGTAGGCTATCACTCTGAGCTCGACTGCTGATGTCTGAGGGAAAACACGCCCTCCTCATTAGCATACAGACAAATAAATGTAGAAATAGCTAAATGTGGAAATAAATAAATTTAGACATAAATAGGTGTGGAAATAAATAAAAGTGGAAATAAATAAATATGGAAAGAATACAATTATACATAAATAAGGAAATAAAAGTATAAAAAAGTATACATTTCCTTGTATATTTACTTATTTTCATATATTCATTTATTTATGTGTTTATTGTTTTTGCAAGTTTGGCCCTTCATAAGAGTTCGCACTTACATGTAATATGGTCAAATCATTCACAACATCCTACATAAACGAATGCGCATGCTCAGGCTTGAAGCGCCTACGCCAATAAGATTTGCCCAGTGTCGCCCCGCCCCATCGCCCAGACTGCACTGTGGGCTACTAGGAAATGTGGATAAATTCTTCCGCTTCTTTTAAGATCAAAATCAGGTTTTTCCTCCGCAGGATAAAATACAGACAGATTCGAAGGGAGCGTCTGCAAAGTGCAAAACCCGAAAAGCGTTACAAAAAAAGTCAATAATTTCAATGTTACAAACTGCAGTTTCACCAAATTCAGTCCAACATCACTGCTGATGGATACACTACAACACTTATACTGGAAAAATGCCATTTTGTATCATTTGTATGATCTTTACAGTTATTGAACATTTTTCATAATAAAAAGTCATAAAAATTACACAAAAAGACATTTTTCCAAAATAAGAGTTGTCGTTTAACCATCAGGACAGCAGTGATGTGTGAACTGAATCGGGTGACAGTACAGCGTATTACAGTGAAGTTGTTGAATGTATTTTTCATAATGGTCAAGTTATTACATATTTATCATTATAAAAAAATAAAAACATTTTGCAAAAAAAAAACATTTTTCTAAAATAAGAGTTGTCGTTTAACCATTGATACCAGTGAAGGTATCAAATATTTTTTTCATAATAAAAATTATTTTTTAATAAAGACATTTTTTAATATAAGAGTTGTCGTTTAACCATTGATACCAGTGAAGGTATCAAATATTTTTTTTCATAATAAAAATTATTTTTTAAAAAGACATTTTTCCAATATAAGTGTTGTAGTGTATCCATCAGCAGTGATGTTGGACTGAATTTGGTGAAACTACAGTTTGTAACATTGAAATTATTAACTGTTTTTGTCAACCGATTCAGTTCACAGTTCCTGATGGTTAAACGACAACTCATATTTTGGAAAAATGTTTTTTTTGGTATAATTTTTTGACTTTTTATTATGAAAAATACATTCAATACTTCACTGTAATACGCTGTACTGTCACCCGATTCAGTTCACACATCACTGCTGTCCTGTTGATTAAACGACAACTCTTATTTTGGAAAATGTCTTTTTTTTAAAATAATTTTTATTATGAAAACAATATTTGATACCTTCACTGGTATCAATGGTTAAACGACAACTCTTATTTTGGAAAAATGTTTTTTTTTTTGTATAATTTTTAGACTTTTTATTATGAAAAATGTTCAATTGGTATAAAGATCATACAAATTATACAAAAAGGCATTTTTCCAATAGAAGTGTTGTAGTGTATCCATCAGCAGTGATGTTGGACTGAATTTGGTGAAACTGCAGTTTGTAACACTGAAATTATTGACTGTTTTTGTAACGCTTTTCGGGTTTTGCACTTTGCAGACGCTCCCTTCGAATCTGTGGGTATTTTATCCTGCGGAGGAAAAACCTGATTTTGAGGAAAACTGGTTCTTCTCTACATCACTGCGATCGTAAAGAAGTGTTATTTGTGTAGTAGTTTATCTCACGAGTGACATTCGAGTCTGTGAAGAACTTTACCCAAGTGTTGAACTCCTGATATCAGCATTATATATTCCCAAAAATATGAGTGTTAGATTGTGCGTTTCTTTCCCGATCCAGCCCCTCCCACGGATTACTGCGCAACACCCTGAACAGTCAGCATAAAGCACAGTTCACACACTTCTGAAGTGTCGCTTCACTGAGTGAAAATGTCTGGGAAGGTTGTGCTGCATTACTTCAATGGAAGAGGGAAAATGGAGTCGATCCGATGGCTTTTGGCCGCAGCTGGAGTCGAGGTTTGTTGCATAAAGATTATACAAAAAAGTTGAAAGCGACATATGAAACTTTTTTTTTAAGGATGTGTAATAAAAATAGCTTGTATGCATGTGCCAAACAATCACAAAACTTACTTAATTCAACTTTATGTTGGTGTGTTCACAGTTTGAGGAGGTGTTTCTGACCAAAAGGGAGCATTATGAGAAACTGCTGAATGGTGTGTTGATTATTCATTAAATTAATCATCAATCATGTCTTATTTTATGATCCTGTGAGCAGAGCTGAGTAACTGACTACATGCAGTCTGGATTACAAAAATGAAGTACTGCTAATTGGATTACATTACATTTTAAAGTACTCGCTTTTCTATTGATTACATGTTATTCTCAAAAATTATTCCTAGTTCATTGATTCTACTTACTTTAAGTCAGAAGGTCAGGTTTGTGCAGCCACTAGTCATGTGACTGTCACAGAAAACTGAACCCACAGCTTCCAGTTTGATCACTGGATTTACAGAAACCACTTCAACATCGCAACTGCTGATGAACACATTAATTCTTATTCGAATCATCACTTTGTGAGTCATTTAACCATGTATTACTGTCTCCGGAAGGCTTTTGTCTTGCAAACACATTAAAATTTACACATTTACTCCAATATATTTACTAAAAGTAACCCCTGAGATGTTACGTTGATAATAAAGTTGAAGTTCATGGTTAAAGGATTAACATTTGTTCACTTTCAATGAGCCCAAGCTTTACTCGCCCGGGTGTGTGTGACTCTCTTTCTGATGAACACAATCTGAGTTATATTAATAAATATCCTGACGCATCCCAGCTTTATAAAGGCGAATAATGAGATTAAAGCTGAAGAAAGAGTCTCCAACCATCATAAACGTACTCCACACGACTCCACGGGTTAATAAAGGCCTTCTGAAGTGAAGCGATGCGTTTGTGTAAAAAAAGATATGCATATTTAACAAGTTATGAAGTAAAATATCCAGCTTCCGCCAGACCGCCTTCCATATTCAAATTGCGGGAAAAATGGAACTGGTGTCGTGTCAGTTGAATATGGAAGGCGGTCTGGCGGAAGCTGGATATTTTACTTCATAACTTGTTAAATATGCATATCTTTTTTTACACAAACGCATCGCTTCGCTGCAGACGGTCTTTATTAACCCGTGGAGTCGTGTGGAGTCCGTTCATGACGGATGGATGTGGATGGCTCACATTACTGCCATTATGAAGCTGGGATGCGTCAGGATATTTATTAATGTTTCTCAGATTGTGTTATCAGGAAGAAGAAAGTCATAAACACCTAGGATGGATTCAGGGTGAGTGAAGCTTGGGATAATTTTCATTTGAAAGTGAACTAATCCATTAATGCTCACATGATATGCAGGTAAAAATTTTTTTTTTTTTTAAGTAAAGGTTTTTTGTTTTCATTTTAATTTAATTTTTATGATTTGATTACTTAATAGCTTTCTTTTTTTTGTATGCAGCACTGATTATAACTGTATGACTCCTATTTTTACTGTAGATGGAGCCCTGATGTTCCAGCAGGTTCCTTTGGTTGAAATAGATGGGATGCAGCTTGTGCAGTCGAAGGCTATCCTGAATTACATCGCTGGAAAATACAACCTCTATGGAAAAGACCTTAAAGAACGGGCTTTGTGAGTATCAACTTTTAACGAAAACTGTTGATCAACTCTTGTCAGTTTTTAAATGAGATTCCTTGTTCTTCCACCACACCTAAGCACTTTCCTCTGTGTTTTATCCTGAAGGATTGACATGTATGCAGAGGGTACCGGCGATCTAATGTCTCTGATCATGATGGCTGTTTTCACGCCACCTGAAAACAAGCAGAAACAGCTCAGTAATATTGAGCAAAAGGCAAAAGAGCGCTTCCTGCCTGTGTTTGAAAAGGTACTGACTTCTCATTCCTCCATTTTGAAGCATGATTCTCCACACTGGATAAATGAAATCATGCAGTTTCTGCTTTGATTCTTTAGGGTCTTGCAAACTCTCATTTTCTGGTGGGAAACCAGTTGAGCTGCGCTGACGTTCACCTTCTGGAAGCCACTCTGATGCTGCAGGAGTTATTCCCTACAATACTGTCAACCTTTCCCAAAATCCAGGTGCGGTTCCACACTTTCCCACACAGACCATCGTCTCCAGATCTACACACTCGTTCACGCTCCCCTGGATCCTAATTCACCGCACCTGCATCTCATCAGCCGCTATTTAAGAGACACTCGGTCTGCAATTCATTGTCAAACGCACGTTCTCCTTACCTTCCTCCCGTCTTCTGTCTGCCATCCGTTCCTGTTCCGTACATCCTCATCTCCTTCATCACACTTGTGTCTGCTCACGTCAGCATTCCCTGTGAAGTTCTGTGCCTCTGAATAATAAACTATCATGAGCGAGAACACGTTTCCTCAACATAATGTTTTTGTAGGTCGTTACAATTTATTACAAAACTAATAATTGTAAACATGTCTGTATCTTTAAACATTGATGTACGAACAGAGTGATGCTAAGTTTCATTAAACATTCAAATTGGTATTTAATATGAATAAAAAGCACAGTAATGATTGTCGGATATGCAGTAATAAGTTTAGTGAGTTGCCTGACCAATTCAGACCATCGATCAAACGCTCTTGTTCACCATTATTTTCATGTGTTTCTCAGGCGTTCCAGGACAAAATGAAGGCCTTACCAAGAATCAGCAAGTTCCTGCAGCCCGGCAGTGCGAGAAAACCTCCTCCTGATGAGGAGTACGTGAAAACCGTGAAGGAGGTGTTGAGTCACCTCTTCACGTAGAAGAACCACAGAAAACATTTACATGTTAATCACTAATTAATTTTCAAGCTTGCTTATTAAATCTGATTTAACATAAACAGTCAGGGTCAGAATCAAGGCCTAAACTTTTATGCCAAAGTCCAGTGACTTAAGAAAATTGACCAGCCATGAAACTGGTACAAAGATTTAATAAAGTAATCAAATGTACAACAACACTGCATCTTCACTGTATAAATTAATAGTTTAATTGTTATTAAAAGTTACAAATGTTATTCGGTGAAAAGCAGTGAGTGATTTTTCTTTGTCTTTTGCTGTTTGATTAACATTGAACACACAGGATTATTAGGCTGCTGTCACTTTAAGAACTAATGCACAGATCCAATATACTGATACACGTGTGTTTTCTATCTCAACTGTTTATGTTCACTTGAGATGAAGATACTCGCAAATACAGGCATTTTCAAGAAGCTCGATTCAGTACTCGTGGATTTCTGGGCATGCGCTTCAGATGTTCGCGCAAAGAAAACTTTCCACACATCGAGTAATGAATCAAGTTCCTTTCGCGTCTTCTTGCGCTTGAATATTTCAGTTGGCGAGGCCTAAACTTTCATGACGATGCAGCGCTGGCCTGTCAATTGTCTCGAGCATCCTTCATGTTTGTTCACGTTCATGTTCTCACAACATTGCATTGTTAGAATTCATTAAAATGTTAATGTCCAGCTGGTGATTGGCACCGTTTCATATACTCACCAACACCAATTTTTACTCACATTTGGCACCTGGAGAGTGAATTATTGGCACTCTCTGTAAATATGATCAAAGAAGCCTGTGAAAATAAATCTGCATTGCACCTGCCTTTTGATCTTATATTGAAAAAAATCACAAAAATCTACCATTTCATTGAAGTAAAACAACTGGGAATGGGGGAAATCTATTTATGAAATAAATATTATTCTCTAATACATGGCTCTTCTATTCATGACATTATAATGCCTGATGAGTGGGCGGCAGTGGTTCAGTGGTTCATGTGGGTTGTCTACTAACCGGAAGGTTGGTGGTTCAATCCCCGGTTCCACCTGACCAAGTGTCGAGGTGTCCATGAGCAAGACACCTAACCCCAGCTGCTCCCGACGAGCTGGATGGTGCCTTGTATGGCTGACGTCGCTGTCGGTGTGTGAATGGGTGAATGTGAGGCAAAAATTGTAAAGCGCTTTGGTGGCCATAGGTCTGTGAAAGCGCTATATAAATGCAGTCCATTTACCATGATGAGTTTGGAGATCAGAGACCATTCCTCCGTACAGAATCTCTCCAGATAATTCCCATGTCCACGTTGACTCAATATCCTCACCAGGGTTCAGATCAGGGACTGGGACGGCCATGGCAGACGCTGTTTTTTTTTGTTCTCCGTGACCCATTTTTGTGTTGATTTTGATGTTTGTTTTGGATCATTGTCCTAATAGAAGATCCATCCATTGCAATAGTAGTATTTCATGTCATAAATAAGCATGATATAGCATTTTTTAAATCTAAATTACGTGCGCAAATGAACGTTTTATAATCACCGCTCGCCTAATTATTTTTTATGTCTACTTTATTATGTCAATTCCAACACATTTATTAATACAGTTATACAAATGAACATTTCCTTTAAAGACATATTTTCCTGTATTTACTTAATATTTTCCAAAGGTCCAACACGTTTTTAATCTTTCTTATATTTGATTTCTTAAAACTTTCTTCTATTACCTGAATTACTACTGTGATGACATTTATTTTTATTATTTTACAAGAATAAATATGAGTGTAATGAGTTAAGTTCACCGCAACCTAAAAATAAATTATATTTGGAAGATATTTCTGATGTTATAAAATATTGCATATTAATTTTGCAAATATGGAGATTGCTTTTAAACTTCTCCTTCTGTTATTTTATTGCTTAATTCAATTTCCCATTTTTGTTTTAATATTATATAAACCTTCATTACTTTGAATATAATATTTATTCGTCCTATCAAGTTATCTCCTCTATTAATTTACTAACTTTAATGAAGTGCAACAGAGGTTGAATATCATTTGAAGTATTTTAATCTCGTCCTTTAAATAACTTCTTCTTTGAAGATATTTGTGAAATTATTTCCTAGAAAATACATATTTTTTAATCTCATTGTCTTCATAAATTGAATCAAATATTTAAAAGTCCTTTGCCAACATCAAAAGTGGTTTAAAATCAGACCATCTCATGATTCACTGCAGATTCTTCTCCAACAAGAACATAGTACTCATTTTTTTCAAACAAACATCATTATAATATTATGTGTTATTTACTTAATGCCTCGAGCAACTGTATTCACCATATTTTTTGTGTAGATGTTAGTGGGACGGTGGGTGTGTAACATTATACCCTTTGTCCCGATTCAGCTCCACCCACAAATTACGCAACACCCTGAACAGTCAGCATAAAGCACAGTTCACACACTTCTGAAGTGTCGCTTTATTGAGTGAAAATGTCTGGGAAGGTTGTGTTGCATTACTTCAATGGAAGAGGGAAAATGGAGTCGATCCGATGGCTTTTGGCCGCAGCTGGAGTCGAGGTTTGTTGCATAAAGTCTAGAAAAGATTTGCATGTCTATACAAAAAAGTGGAAACTTTTTGAAACTTTTTTCTAATGATGTGTAATAAAATGCATGTGACAATCACAAAACTTTCAACTTTATGTTGGTGTGTTCACAGTTTGAGGAGGTGTTTCTGACCAAAAGGGAGCATTATGAGAAACTGCTGAATGGTGTGTTGATTATTCGTTAAATTCAATTATGTCTTCCAATTTTATGAATCTTTATTAATGTGACTATTTTTACTGTAGATGGAGCCCTGATGTTCCAGCAGGTTCCTTTGGTTGAAATAGATGGGATGCAGCTTGTGCAGTCGAAGGCTATCCTGAATTACATCGCTGGAAAATACAACCTCTATGGAAAAGACCTTAAAGAACGGGCTTTGTGAGTATCAACTTTTAACGAAAACTGTCGTGAAACTAGACTCCAGATTATTTTAAATAAGATTCCTTGTTCTTCCACCACACCTAAGCAAATATCTCTGTTTTGTCCTGAAGGATTGACATGTATGCAGAGGGTACCGGCGATCTCATGGATCTCATGATGACCTATCATTTTAAACCTGAAAACAAGGAGAAACAGCTCAGTAATATTGAGCAAAAGGCAAAAGAGCGCTTCCTGCCTGTGTTTGAAAAGGTACTGACTTCTCATTCCTCCATTTTGAAGCATGATTCTCCACACTGGATAAATGAAATCATGCAGTTTCTGCTTTGATTCTTTTAGGGTCTTGCAAAATCTAATTTCCTGGTGGGAAACCAGTTGAGCCGCGCTGACGTTCACCTTCTGGAAGCCACTCTGATGCTGCAGGAGTTATTCCCTACAATACTGTCAACCTTTCCCAAAATCCAGGTGCGGATCCACACTTTCCCACACAGACCATCAACCCCAAAATTGGACATAACTTGCTTAGTACCATTTTTGGTCACAATCAGAGTTATATTAAAAAATATCCTGCCTCTTCCAAGCTTTATAATGGGAGTGAATAGTAACCAAGATTTTGAAGCCCAAAAGAGGCACATCTATCCATCATTAAAGTAATCCATACAGCTCCAGGGGGTTATACGGGCCTTCTGAAGTGAAGTGATGGCTTTTCGTAGAAACTTTATAAACTATAATCACTGGCTTCCGATTAACAGCCGTAGTTCTGGTGACCTCTGACCCGACAAGTGACGTCTTGACGAACACTTAAGGTCAGATAGAGCAAAACAAAACACCGGTCATGAATTAGAAGTCTAAAACAAGAATTTTCAAAGAGAAACGTCAGAGGAGCTTGAGTTTGTTGCACAGCCCTAAGAGGCATCGAAGCTTACAATACTCCTACATCACGCGTCGGGTCAGAGGTCACTCTTCCGCCAGGACTCGACTTGCGTACGGCCGTTACCAGAAGCCAGTGATTATAGTTTATAAAGTTATAAAAATGGATATTTTACTAACAAAACCCAAGCTTGGAAGAGCCAGGATATATTTTAATATAATTCTGATTGTGTTTGGCTGAAAGAAGCAAGTCATAAACACCTAGGTTGGCTTGAAATCATGGAATCATTTTTATTTTTGGGTAAACTATCCCTTTAAGTATCTTAGTAGTTACGTACTTATTGTGTTATTTAAATTGTTACATACTTATTGTGTTGATGTTGTGTTGAAAAGGTTTGGGTAGGTTTAAGGGTGGATTAAGGGATCAACAGTATAATTATTGATTGTAACTGCAGAAACTAATTACAACATGTTGGTATTTTTAAAATACGGGTGCATCTCAATAAATTAGAATGTCATGGAAAAGTTCATTTATTTCAGTAATTCAACTCAAATTGTGAAACTTGTGTATTAAATGAATTCAATGCACACAGACTGAAGTAATTTAAGTCTTTGGTTCTTTTAATTGTGATGATTTTGGCTCACATTTAACAAAAACCCACCAATTCACCACCTCAATAAATTAGAATATGGTGACATGCCAATCAGCTAATCAACTCAAAACACCTGCAAAGGTTTCCTGAGCCTTCAAAACGGTCTCTCAGTTTGGTTCACTAGGCTACACAATCATGGAGAAGACTGCTGAGCTGACAGTTGTCCAGATGACAATCATTGACACCCTTCACAAGGAGGGTAAGCCACAAACATTCATTGCTAAAGAAGCTGGCTGTTAACAGTGCTGTATCCAAACATGTTAACAGAAAGTTGAGTGGAAGGAAAAAGTGTGGAAGATAAAGATGCACAACCAACCAAGAAAACCGCAGCCTTATGAGGATTGTCAAGCCAAATCGATTCAAGAATTTGGGTGAACTTCACAAGGAACGGACTGTGGCTGAGGTCAAGGCATCAAGAGCCACCACACACAGACGTGTCAAGGAATTTGGCTACAGTTGTCGTATTCCTCTCGTTGAGCCACTCCTGAACCACAGACAACATCAGAGGCGTCTTACCTGGGCTAAGGCTGCTGACCAGCTTTTTGAAGATGCCGATTTCATTTTCCAGCAGGATTTGGCACCTGCACACACTGCCAAAAGCACCAACAGTTGGTTAAATGATCATGGTGTTGGTGTGCTTGACTGGCCCATACAGAATCTATGAGGTATTGTCAAGAGGAAAATGAGAAACAAGAAACCAAAAAATGCAGATGAGCTGAAGGCCACTGTCAAAGAAACCTGGGCTTCCACACCACCTCAGCAGTGCCACAAACTGATCACCTCCATGCCATGCCCAATTGAGGCAGTAATAAAAGCAAAAGGAGCCCCTACCAACTATTGAGTACAAATACAGTAAATGAACACACTTTCCAAAGGCCAATAATTCACTAAAAATGTTTTTTATTGGTGTTATTAAGTATTATAATTTGTTGAGAGAGTGAATTGGTTGGTTTTTGTTAAATGTGAGCCAAAATCATCACAATTAAAAGAAGCAAAGACTTAAACTACTTCCGTCTGTGTGCTTTGAATTCATTTAATACACAAGTTTCACAATTTGAGTTGAATTACTGAAATGAACTTTTCCACAACATTCTAATTCATTGAGATGCACCTGTATATGTACACTTAAACAATTTAAGCCTTTTTAAAGTTGTACTAATTTCGATTGTTTAGTAAAATTCCATCAAATTGAATAGAATAATTCTTACACATTCCCCTCGTTTCACAGACGAGGCTTAAGCTAGTCCTAGACTGAACTGCATGTGTGAGCTTTTCTATTTTTTAACTAAAAGTAATTGACAGATCTTAAAATAAGTCAGAGCCATTGTTTTGTCTCAAGATGCACACCAGTAATGTTTTTTTTAAAGGTACGTTTATAAAAGCTACTTAAATATCCCAATGAACTGTGAAACCAGGCCATAATAAATTAAGAATTTTAAATGAATAAAAAACTAGAGCTTAATAAAATATTTTGTATAAATTTTAATGAAACAAGGGAATGGACCATATAGTGTTCCTGCAATTCATATTCATAAATGTAAAAAATAAAAATGTTTAAATGTATAAATATGAATGACATAAACTAAATGGTCCATTCCCTTCTTCAATTAGGATTTAAACTAAATGTTTTTTTAAGATCCATTTCTAATTCATAACATGAATATTATGTAAGGATTATTCAAATCAATCTGATGGAATTTTACTATACAATCTTATAAAAAGGCATTGCATCAAATTATTAATTTGAATATTAATACATAGTAAAGACACTTAATATAAGTGGGACTCCATTTTAGTATTACAATATATTACAAAAAAAGTCTTTGTTAATATGCCAGTATCTTTAAACGCTGACATACGAACAAACGTTCAGATTTTATATTTACTACAAATAGAGAAAACAGTGTTAGTTGTTGGATATAGTGATAATCAAGAACATCCATGAATCAAGATGATGATTCCTGTGATCGGTTCAGTCTAATATATTTTACATAACCTTTGTTTCTCAGGCGTTTCAGGGAAGAATGAAGGCCTTACCAAGAATCAGCAAGTTCCTGCAGGCCGGCAGTGCGAGAAAACCTCCTCCTGATGAGGAGCTCGTGAACACCGTGAAGGAGGTGTTGAGCCACCTCTTCACGTAGAAGAACCACAGAAAACATTTACATGTTAATCACTAATTAATTTACAAGCTTGCTTATTAAAACTGAGACGCTAAAATGGACAGATTTATTTGGAATGTACAAGAGACAATTATAATATTGTGATATGAACTTTGCAGCTGTTCAGTACATGTTGTCAGGAAGAGTGTCTGTCCATGAGCTCTTAGAAGATCAGAATTCGGACAACCATCAGGAGGCTGAAATAAGAACACAGTCATCATCATCATCTTCATCATTATCTGCACCTGTCCATCTGATTTCACATGTATTTGCTCTAGTAATAATATTGATGTATATTACTATGAATTGATCTATAGGAGCGTATAAATAAAATATTCAATATTATTGATATATAAATTCATTGTTTTGATGTACTGTAGTAAAAATCAGTGAGGGAAAACATGACCTGATATTGTTATTTATATATAACATGCTATTCATTAACTAATACTGATACAATTGCTGAAACAAAAACTGTACCTCAGTCCTGCCATGATGCCCGCGGGCATTAACTTTCCAGATTTCCTGAATCTCATTCCCATCACAACGGTCAGAACCCCAGCAGAGACTAGTGTAAAAAGAAACGGCAATAAAAGAGAAAGTTCAAAGCTGACATATGCCGAGTATTTCCAAAGGCTGGATTTCCATACTCACTCAGAGAGGTCCAGTAATCCTGTGGATCATTTGATATTCGAAACGCTCCGTATGCGGACACACTTCCAAAGAAGAGTCCAGCGATCAGTGACACCACACTTCCTGCAGAGGTCAAGCACTATATTAAATATCTCCACCAGTCCTTATAAAACAGCACACATGCAGATGTAGAGTACAGTGACGTTATGAGATGCGATATAGACACAGTACACTCCAGCGTTTCAAAGGTTTTGCAGTTGGAATACTGTACATGTCCAAAAACACTTGTATTACTTGGTAATATAATAGTGCTATTCTGTTAGCGATGCTGTCCAAACATGGTATTACCATGATATACTGTTCAAAAAACATGGTGATATTTTGTTAGTGATACAATACTACTGTGAAATGTGTCCAAAATGGTATTACCAGGGTATAATGTTACAAAAAATGGTAAAAAAACATGGTAAAATCAGTGTTATTCTGTTAGTGATACAATACAATTGTCAACGGTGTCCAAAATGGTATTACCAGGGTATAATGTTACAAAAAATGGTAAAAAACATGGTAAAATCAGTGTTATTCTGTTAGTGATACAATACAATTGTCAACGGTGTCAAAAAATGGTATTACCATGGTATGTTACAAAAAATAGTAAAAACCGTAGTGATATTGTAATAGTGATGCAATACAACTGTCAAAGGTGTCAAAAAAATGGTATTACCATGCTATAATGTTCTAAAAACATGGTAAAATCATAGTGCTATCCAAAAATCTAATTACCATGGTATAATGTTAAAAAAACACAGTAAATTTATAGTGCTGTTGTGTTAGTGACGCAATAAAACTGTCAAAAGTGTCAAAAAATGGTATTACCATGGTAAAATGTTCAAAAACATGGTAAAATCAGTCCTATTGTGCTAGTGATTCAATACAATTGGCAACGGTGTCAAAAAAATGGTATTACCATGGTAAAATGTTCAAAAACATGGTAAAATCAGTCCTATTGTGCTAGTGATTCAATACAATTGGCAACGGTGTCAAAAAAATGGTATTACCATGGTAAAATGTTCAAAAACATGGTAAAATCAGTCCTATTGTGCTAGTGATTCAATACAATTGGCAACGGTGTCAAAAAAATGGTATTACCATGGTAAAATGTTCAAAAACATGGTAAAATCAGTCCTATTGTGCTAGTGATGCAATACAATTGGCAACGGTGTCAAAAAAAAATGGTATTACCATGGTAAAATGTTCAAAAACATGGTGAAATCATATTACTATTCTGTAAGAGATACAATACAACTGTAAAAGGTGTCCAAAAAATGTATTACCAAGGTAAAATATTCAAAAAACATGGTAAAATCAGTGCTATTGTGCTAGTGAAGCAATACAATTGTCAACAGTGTCAAAAAAATGGTATTACCATTGTAAAATATTCAAAAACATGGTAAAATCAGTCCTATTGTGCTAGTGATGCAATACAATTGGCAACAGTGTCAAAAAAATGGTATTACCATGGTAAAATGTTCAAAAACATGGTAAAATCAGTCCTATTGTGCTAATGATGCAATACAATTGGCAACGGTGTCAAAAAAAATGGTATTACCATGGTAAAATGTTCAAAAACATGGTGAAATCAGTGCTATTGTGCTAGTGATGCAATACAATTGGCAACGGTGTCAAAAAAATGGTATTACCATGGTAAAATGTTCAAAAACATGGTGAAATCAGTGCTATTGTGCTAGTGATGCAATACAATTGGCAACGGTGTCAAAAAAAATGGTATTACCATGGTAAAATGTTCAAAAACATGGTGAAATCAGTGCTATTGTGCTAGTGATGCAATACAATTGGCAACGGTGTCAAAAAAATGGTATTACCATGGTAAAATGTTCAAAAACATGGTGAAATCAGTGCTATTGTGCTAATGATGCAATACAATTGGCAACAGTGTCAAAAAAATGGTATTACCATGGTAAAATGTTCAAAAACATGGTGAAATCATATTACTATTCTGTAAGAGATACAATACAACTGTAAAAGGTGTCCAAAAAATGTATTACCAAGGTAAAATGTTCAAAAAACATGGTAAAATCAGTGCTATTGTGCTAGTGAAGCAATACAATTGTCAACAGTGTCAAAAAAATGGTATTACCATTGTAAAATATTCAAAAACATGGTAAAATCAGTCCTATTGTGCTAGTGATGCAATACAATTGTCAACAGTGTCAAAAAAATGGTATTACCATTGTAAAATATTCAAAAACATGGTAAAATCAGTCCTATTGTGCTAGTGATGCAATACAATTGTCAACGGTGTCAAAAAAATGGTATTACCATTGTAAAATATTCAAAAACATGGTGAAATCAGTGCTATTGTGCTAATGATGCAATACAATTGGCAACAGTGTCAAAAAATGGTATTACCATTGTAAAATGTTCAAAAACATGGTGAAATCAGTGCTATTGTGCTAATGATGCAATACAATTGGCAACAGTGTCAAAAAATGGTATTACCATGGTAAAATGTTCAAAAACATGGTGAAATCAGTGCTATTGTGCTAATGATGCAATACAATTGTCAACGGTGTCAAAAAAATGGTATTACCATTGTAAAATATTCAAAAACATGGTGAAATCAGTGCTATTGTGCTAATGATGCAATACAATTGGCAACAGTGTCAAAAAATGGTATTACCATTGTAAAATATTCAAAAACATGGTAAAATCAGTCCTATTGTGCTAGTGAAGCAATACAATTGTCAACAGTGTCAAAAAATGGTATTACCATTGTAAAATATTCAAAAACATGGTAAAATCAGTCCTATTGTGCTAGTGATGCAATACAATTGTCAACAGTGTCAAAAAATGGTATTACCATTGTAAAATATTCAAAAACATGGTAAAATCAGTCCTATTGTGCTAGTGAAGCAATACAATTGTCAACAGTGTCAAAAAATGGTATTACCATTGTAAAATATTCAAAAACATGGTAAAATCAGTGCTATTGTGCTAATGATGCAATACAATTGGCAACAGTGTCAAAAAAATGGTATTACCATGGTAAAATGTTCAAAAACATGGTAAAATCAGTCCTATTGTGCTAATGATGCAATACAATTGGCAACAGTGTCAAAAAAATGGTATTACCATGGTAAAATGTTCAAAAACATGGTGAAATCATATTACTATTCTGTAAGAGATACAATACAACTGTAAAAGGTGTCCAAAAAATGTATTACCAAGGTAAAATGTTCAAAAACATGGTAAAATCAGTCCTATTGTGCTAGTGAAGCAATACAATTGGCAACGGTGTCAAAAAAATGGCATTACCATGGTAAAATGTTCAAAAACATGGTAAAATCAGTCCTATTGTGCTAGTGATGCAATACAATTGGCAACGGTGTCAAAAAAATGGCATTACCATGGTAAAATATTCAAAAACATGGTGAAATCATAGTGCTATTATGTTAGTGACACAACACAAATGTGAAAGGTGTTAAAAGTCTATTTAGACAACAATAAACATACATTTAGATTTAGAAAGTTATTTGAAGATAGATTTAATAAAACTATTAGCAGAGTAAATATGGGTTTCCATTTAAAACAGCTCAATTCATACCTTTTCTTTTATATCCCATAAATCCCCCCAGAGCCAGAGCTGCAGCATAGGCAAAGCCCCACCAGTCCACTGCCATTTTGTGCTGGAGAATAATTCAGAATGACTGAATAATGACAGAAATTCTAACATAAGAACACATTACATTTACAATAAAGCTGCGTGACAAATCAAAAACACAGTCAGCAATACCATTACCAAATATCGCGGGTGAACTGCAGGAATGTGTGATTTAATAGCTGGAAATTAGCGTACAAAAGTTGTTGTAATGCTGTGGAGTAGCTGCATTGATAACCAGCAGTCTAAAATCTATGCTGAAGTCCATAACAAGGAACTGACGTCATGATGACGCGGGAACAAGGAAGTGGGTCAAGCGCTATGGCGCCAAATCATTGATCCTGTCAAAATTATTCACATATAAATTTAGACTTATCTGTGCTGTACTGTAAGTGTGAGTTAACGCTGCCGTGGCTTAACGCTCCCATTTCGAAACTTGAATGCGATGAGCTCGTAATCACGACTTCAGAAGTCGGAATAATCAAAATTCTGATAGCGCGTGAAGGCAGCGTTAAAACACGCGGGTGACTCCGATTGGTCAGAATTTTCTTTTTTTTTTTTTTAACAAACATTTAAGGTATATTTCAACAATCATACATATGTTTTTTTGTGTTGATACAGCATTTTGAAAAATAAAACAACATCAAAAGAAAAAAGGTGCTTGTCATTATGTGCAAGGAAAACTTAAAATTACAATGAAATCAAAATGGAGAATCATTGTCGTTGTTTTTTTAATGATATTGCAGTATTTATTATGAGTGATTTATCCATGTACACCAGACTCTTTTCACACTCTGTGATGACGTGTTTTAACGGTCGTCAATAAAGTTTTTTATATTTTCATTTTTTTGACAGCTGCTCTGGGAGTGACTTCTCTCTCTCTTCTGACCGCCGTTATCAATCGCTTTCATTCTGCAATTTTTTTCCTCTTTTTGAAAGTTATGAAAACACAATTGACCCTTCGCAAAACCCGTCCCCTGTTGCTACGTCCGACAAGTCATCTGCTCTCACGCCACACATCATGTTCTCACACAGTGAAAAATACATCGAGGAGCAAAGAGGACACTGATGAAACAGTTTCATATTTCAAATACTGTAATGTTTTAAAGAAGTTTAATCAATAAACAGCGTCTAGTGTGTGTTTAATGTGTGGTGACAGATCGCTGTAGCTCCTCGTGAAGCGATCATCTCTTCATACTAGTTCATTTATAGCATCAAATAAACATGAATGAACATCAGAAGGAATGTTGTTTCAAGACGTGATTCAAGTTCACCAACGTTAATCTACTAACTCCCCTGACCGCTTTGACGGACAAAATGGCGGATTCGGGGCTATGATTGGTCAGATCGCCTGTCAATCAAACTGTTTGCGAAGGGTCAATTGAGAAGATTTTCATTTGCTATTTGTGCAAATGGAAACACAAAAAAATGTCTCTCATTCACCGCTATGAAAGTTAACCCAACTATGATGACTTCCGCTTCAGAGAAACCCGGAAATGTGAAAAAGGTCCATTTTTAAAATTCATGTTCCTGCTAATCTTGAATCACGTTCAACTCCGCCCACATGCGCGTCAGAAGCCACGCCCCTCATGGGAAGTTCGGATCATTTTGCGGACTCGGATCTGTGAATCTCGCGCATCAAAATGAACGAACGAAGTCATTTAGTAGAGAATATAGCTGATTTTTTACATGATTTAGCCAAATTCCCCAACACATCAACGAACGTAATTAACGTTGATCACATTTAGAATAAGAAAACTGCAATGCAAGGCCAAATAATGAGAAAAAGAAACGATTAATGGCTTTAGTCTGTCAGTTTAGCTGACCTCTCGATCTGAGTTGGGTATTTTTCCAGTGTTTGGGTAGTTTTTGTGTCACCCAGATCCTGGGTCAGATGTAATAACTCAGGGGTTGAGTTATTTTCGCGGGCTTTTAGCGCCCTCTTCAGGAGAGATCAGTGCAGCTCCGTCAAATTGGCCCATGTCTTTGGTAAAATAAATGTTTGTGTATGTTTTATTTTATCTAAAAATTTGTTATTGTTCTGTATATGGTTTAATTTTACAGCATCATACAGGGGCGTGATGTGAGTCACATAAACTAGTGTCGTGTCTGTCTTTTCACGTGATGGAAACGAATGATGCTTTGCATAATATTGTATTATTTTATTCAAAAAGATACAGAACATATATACTTAGGATGTTAAATATGTTCTCAGAATCGTACACTGATTATTCATGGATTATTCATTAAACATTAATTCATGAATTGAATTGAATTGAATGTATAAAGTAAAAGGGAAAAAATAAGCTTGTATTATAGTAAAAATGAATAGTAAAATAAACAACCCAACATGTGTTTTGTCCTATATTTAGTGTTTTAGAGTGTGAGTTAAAAACAACTCAAGTTGGGTTGAAAATGGACAAACCCAGGGATTGGGTTGTTTTGACCCAGCAGTTGGGTTAAATTTTTGTTTTTTTTATTTAACGCAACTATTGTTTAAAAATTACTGTATATCTTGCTTAAAATGAACACATATATTTAACATTTATAAATATGTTTAATATATGAACATTTATTAATAAGTTAAGGAATAATAATTAAATTTAAATTTCTTATTAATAAATGTTCAGCTTTTGATTTATTATTGTTGCCTCTAGTAATTCTGTGTCTGATTTTAAATTTCCAACCTATTTTGGAGTCATTTTAAGCCAGACATATAGTGATTTTAAACAATAGTTGGGTTAAATAAAACTACCCAGCATGTTGGGCAAACATTTAACCCAACCGCTGAGGTTGTCCATGTTCAACCCGGTACTTTTTAGAGTGCAGAATTAATTGATATATTGTATAGATTAAGCGAGCAGGAATATAGTTAACTTGGTAAACCAGCACATGTGAGAAAAAGAAAAAGTGATAAACTGAACAATCCAGAAACAGTTTCATTTAGTAACATGGAGACATTTTTGTTTTACAATATAGCCTACAAAAAAGCACGAGACAAATTAAAATGATACAAAATGTACATAATTCTAACAAGCTTCAACACAAAACGTTTACACTTCATATCACATGAAAACACCAGGATTATGTGAATAACAGCTGATCATGTGTTGTTATTCTGTCCTGAGGAGTGCGCTCCAAAGAGAACTACACCACAGGATTTACAATCTCCTCTCTCTCTCTTCAATTCATTAAGAATAGACTACAGGCCCTTAGAGACCTGGCCTCTAAATGTAGGTCTCATCCTGCACAGAGACTGAAGTCAGTGCACGCGCACAGCAGGGGGCGGTACACGCGCCTAGAAGCTCGTGTGCGACGCGCCAATAAACCACAGAAGAAGAAGCCGCTCTGTTCCTTTACAAAAATAGCCGATTCCCGCAGGGTTTTTGCAAGGGTTTCATGGCGACACAGCATTTACCAGTTCATATACTTTAGAGCTTTGATTAAAAAAAAAAAAAAAAAAATCATATCATTATTTTTTTTACCTCAACTACTGGGTTACACATATTGGGTCACGGCTGGGTTATTTTTACATTGTCGGGTTATTTTTAGTAATAACCCAGCCGCTGAGTTAAATGATCGCGCGGCGACGGCTCTCAGTTTAACGGTCCCGCAGCAGCCCGACAATAAACGGTAAGTCACGGCGTTTTGTGACGTATAACTCTGATTACACGAAGAATTGTGTACGGAAACGTTTCATATCACTGATTAAGGGACAAAACATGTACATACTAAAGCCATTTTTATGTTAAAAATGAATAAGTTCATCAAAATATAAATACTTCGCTATATCTAAAGGACATCTGGACATTCATTGCTTTTATTTTTTGCATAGTTTTGTTAGTATTATTTTAAATACATGCACTATACTTAGAAAAACATGTAATTTAGCCTGCCCACAATGTAAACTTGCCAAACAAAGTGTTTAAAAATGCAAGAAATATAAATAATATATATTATATAATAACATATATATTTAAAAAAACATTTAAATTGAAAAGCAGAGATCTGTAATTTATCAAAAAATACAAAAAAAAAATGCCTATCAAAGTTGTGTCCTCACTTGGAGTCAAATTTTAGGGTTTTTTATATTTTATATTATTTTAAATATTTCATACATATTATTTTTATATTATTTATTATTTATATTACAAATAATATATTTAAATAATATATAAATATTTAAATAATATAAATATATATTATTTAAATAATAATATTTTATATTATTATTTTTATATTTTATACATATTTTATGCGGTCACAGCTTTAACTCCGACATCAGTATCTGTAAGTAGTTGTGGGATAAATCTTGGTATTTTTGATGTGTTTAAATTAAGGCAGCTGCAAGTGGGAAGGAAAATGCGGTTAAGGTGGAAAAATGTTCAATATTCAGAGTTTGTCAGGTTTTATGTCTGACGGAGTTGACAAATTCTCACAAAAACAATTTATAAAGTGATTTAATATATATATATTTTGCATATTTTATTCACATTTGGACTGATTTACATGCCTTGCATGCATTTCTGTTAATTTTGAAAGAAATATTTATTTTATTTATATTCATTTATTGTATTAAACTGTTAAAACATCCTCTGAGCTACATGATATCATGTCTGATTTACCGAAGAACATTGGTTTTATATGTTTAACATTAAGAAGGATGGTAGAGGACTTTACGAACTGGATTGTTCATAATAACAAGATAATTATTTTTTTTCCACTTAACTCCTTTACTGAACACCGTTATTACATAATTGAAGACTTCACACTGTTGTTGGACGGATCAAATTAAAATCACGCTTTTTTCGACACAAATGAAGTTCTGAAGTGAATAAATGGTTCATTAGCCGAGGCTTTTGTCTACAAATATATCAGTTTAAAAACAAAGTATTATTAAATAATAAAAACTTACTTCTAAAACATGTTTTGTCCCTTATCTCAAGAATCAGTGCTGTACTCTAAAACCAAATGTTATGTTTTTAAAAATTAAGTTGTAAGTCAGTATTGTTGTCCTGTATCGATTTGTAAATGAACTCTAGCTATCCCAATAAACTCGCTCGCGATAATAGAGTAAATATTGCATTACTAGTACATTTTTCTTGGATTTACTGTAGTAACACTAACTGTAACTGGTATTTTGTCAGAAATGTGGTTTATTAACACGAGGTGTTGTTAGATGAATATAGTCATGCATGTAATACTATGTAAAACTAATAGCCTCATTTTTTATAAAGCTATGGCAGTTTTTGCATTATATGTGTTGAACGTTTGTGTTTTAGAGAAATGGATTCCTTTGTGAAGGAACGACTTCAAGAGTGGAACCTCGGTGACTTAATTGAAACGTTTCAAGGTAAGCTATTTAAATTAGCGATGCATACGTGTTAATTCGAGACGTGTAACGTTTCTTTTTCTTCTTCACACAGAGGAAGGAGTGGATGAAGAGAGTTTTCTGCTGCTGGATGACTCCAGCATCGCCGCTCTGATTCCAAGAATTGGCGTCAGGGTCAAATTCAAGAAATATCATTCAGAACTTTTGGAGGTACGTTTACACAATTATAGCTTCTTTTAAATCAAATGTTTCAAGCCAGTCAGGAAAAACAAAAGAAGTTTTTGCACATCCGAGTTTGATGGCAATTAATCCTTGTGCATTGTTCAAATTCACAACCCTTTCGTTTTCAGCCACGATTTTAACTGCTTTAAAAATGTATCAGATAAATATTTTTTTCAAATTTTTTTGCTTAAATCTATTAATCAACCTCAGTCCTGATCAAAACTACTAAATTTAAAAAAAATTCAGAATTTTAACTCTTTAAAACGTTAAAATCTGATGCTGCACAAAAACTAACAACGCATCAAAGCCAATGTTGTTTCTAATCTTTGACACGTTTTTTCCCAAATCAGTGACATCATTTATGAATTTGGCAATTAAAGAGTTAAAATCCTGATTTTTTTTTTTTAAATGTAGTAGTTTTGATCAGGACTGAGGTTGATTAATAGATTTAAGCAAAAAAATTTGAAAAAATATTTATCTGATACGTTTTTAAAGCAGTTAAAATCATAACGAAAGGGTCGTGAATTTGCCCACAGAGTACTGTTAAGTTTTTGAACATTTTCAAAGCATTTTCCCAAAATAAGTGTCAAAATAAGATTTGTCACCAAAAATCATTCCATTTGCTGAAACACGGAGAAAGTTATGGCCAAATTAAGACTCAAAAATTCCCCATAGTGGATGAAAACATCCCGAACAGCACAGAAGGGTTAAAAATCACTGTGCAGAGTGTTCGATTACGTCTGGTCATATAGGAGATGCATCCACAACAGATCAAGATATTCCATCATCAACACTTCGAGATGACTCTGGGGCTGATGAGGAAACTGGGAGCACAGGAAGATGAAACGCTTAAAGCCCAATCGATTACATATCCTGCAATTAATTACATGGTAAAGCAAAAAAGTAGCTTCGGTCACTCAGATCACCCTGATGATCTCTTTGAGAGAGCCGCTGAACCACTGAAGGACTTCGATTCAGACTGTAAACGGATTAAATATTTTTTCCTTAAGCCAGAGACTTTGCCGTTTCCAGGCTTGCCGTATGTTGGGCGTTTGGATGCGTTTACTGGCAGTGAGAGACAGGTGGCAGTCTAAGACACCTCATGATATGCTCTACTGCAGCCCGTTCCAAAAAAATACTAGAAAGTCCTGGTGCCATTGAAAAAAATCCTTGTTTTCAAGCAAAGGATTCCGCTTGTCCTGGATAATAATTATTGTGAAATAGTAAATCCTATTGATTTAATCCTAAACTTCAATTCACAGCCCGGCCCGAATGCACCTTCATGTTTGATGTGTACCGTCTGAGTTGCGGTCTTCCTTGCCAACACGCTTTCTGTTGATTCTGTAAGTCAGATGATGTTAAAGCAGTGTTTCTCAAACTTTTTCAGCCCACTTTATCTTCCAATTTTTTTCACCGAACAGAATCCCACTCTAACATGCCCCCAAAAACAACAAAATAGGAAGGATAAACTAAATCTAAGTTTAATATGCAACTGTTTCAAGTCAAAAACTAATTATTCAAACACGAATGCAATGATATGATCCATTTTTTGTTATTAAAACACACTGACGTCAACCCGCGATCCGGTGCGGGTTAAGAGCTTGCCTAGTTTAGGTCATCTTTTCGCGGATCACTAGGGGGCGATGACGGACCACACTTTAACAATTACTGTGTTAAAGAGATAGTTTGCCTAAAAATAAAAAAATCCCATGATTTACTAGGTGTAAATCTTCTTTCAGATGAAGACAATCAGAGTTATATTTAAAAATATCCTGGCTTTACCAACCGTGTTTTGAAACCAAAAAAAGCGCGTCCATCCATCATAAATATAATCCATACGGCTCCAGGGAGTTAATTAAGGCCTCATGAGGTGAATGATTGGTGTTTGTTGGAAAAATATTCATATTTAATACTTTATTAACTATAATAACCTGATACACATCATACACACCTAGGATGGCTTGACTAAATGTAAATGCATGGACTCAGTTCTTGACACATTTTTAATCATTTGAAGGCTTTAGAACAAAATGACTTTCACATTGAAATAATTTAGCGATACTGTTAAGGTTGGTTTTGCACAGGTCTTGCCCTGAAGAGTTTTACTGCAAATAGTGTTTGCAGAATTTAACTAACCGTGTTTTCATAGCCTGACAGCAGAAGATCCAGATTTGCTGCGCAACGCACTGAATTACAGTCAGGATTTACAGACTAATAATCCGGCACAAACTGGTGAAATCCCACATGATTTGCGTTTAAAATCAAAACAACATTTCATGGTTCACTATCCATCTGCTTTTAGAAAGATAGTTCCCCTCGTCACCTCTTGGACATTGTGATTTGAGGTTAAACAGCTTTTTTTTTAAAGACTTAAGCCATGCCATTTGTAATTTTAAAAATGTCTACTAAAGACTATTGCTTACAGGCACCAAATGATGCTGTGCGTTCAGCTGTTGACAGCCAGGTGGTTCAAGAAGGAAACTGAGATTTGTTGTTGTTAGTTTTGGAAGCACTAAGTGTCAGTGAGATGGATTAGATGCAGTCAAGTCATCTGGTTGTGATGATGATCATTATTATACTATTTCCATGCGCTAAAATCGATATTCAGTTCCTTATTAAAGTGTTAGTTCACCCAAACATATAATTTCAGTCATTAGTTCCTCTCCCTCATGTGATTCTACAGCCGTAAGACCTTCATCATCTTCAGAACACAAATGAATATATTTTTGATGAAATCTGATGGTTCAGTGAGTCTCTATTGACAGCAAAATAATGAACACTTTCAACTAAAACATATTTAAAACAGGTCATGTGACTACAGTGGTTCAACATTAATATTATAAAGCGACGAGAATACTTTTTGTGTGGCAAAAAAACACTTTAACGACTTTATTCATCAATATCTAGTGATGGACGATTTCAAAACACTGATTCATGAAGCTTTACGAATCTTTTTATTCGAATCAGTGGTTTGGTTCATGTATCAAACTGACAAAGTCACGTGAATTATTGAAATTGTGAATCACTGATGACGTGACGGCCTCGTTTACTGAAATCACGTGACTTTGGCGCTCTGAATCGCTGATTCGAAACAAAAGATTCGTAAAGCTTCACAAATCAGTGTTTTGAAATCGTCCATCACTAGATATTGCAGAATAAAGTCGTTATTTTGTTTTTTTGGCGCACAAAAAGTATTCTCGTCACTTTATAATGTTAATGTTGAACCACTGTAGTCACATGACCTGTTTTAAATATGTTTTAGTGAAAGTGTTCATTATCTTGCTGTCAATAGAGACTCACTGAACCATCGGATTTCATCAAAAATATCTTCATTTGTGTTCTGAAGATGAACGAAGATCTTACGGGTGTAGAACGACATGAGGGAGAGGAATTAATGTCTGAAGTTTCATTTTTGGGTGAATTAACGTTTTAAGGTTCCTTTCTCCCAGACTCCTGTGCCACAGAAAGTGCATCTCAGTACATACAGCTCTCTCACACATCGGTAGAGTAGTGTAGGAAAATACAATGTATGAGATTTGGACTAGTTTTGCATAGCTACACTGAAGAATCTTCATTATATCTACACATAATTGTCATAATTATTATTTTATTGCTGATAGCGTTTGATTTTTTTTCTTCCAGTCTCTGGGTCATAGCGCCGTCAACAATCAGTCATGTCCCAGTCAATCACCGATGAGGGACGACCCATCAACCCCAACTGAGACCGCAGAGGAAAACTGCCAAATCAGAACAAGCGACTCGGCCTTTGTAATCGCTTGTCTTTTAATACACTTGAACTTGCATATTAGGATTATTTATTTTTCTAAGTTATTTGATGCAATTCAAGAACGAATTGATTGCAGTGTTTTTAAGTCTATGCATTCTTCTTTTTATAGGATATACGAGAAATTCTCCAAAATTCTGGAGGATCAGCGATAGTAACGTCTTTAGACCGAGACATGCACCTGAGCCTCAAGGAGCGACATAAGATGGTGCGGTTGTTGGTTTCTTATTTAATGGAAAGGTTTGGAGAAAAGTGAGTAGAAGTATTAAATGATAATGAATTAATAATCTGGCCTATAAGAATGATTAAAATACTTTTCTGTCTAAAGCCCAACAGCTGAGATCAAAAAGGAGATGGCTTTGGCAATAATTGCCCAGTTTCCTTGTCTGAAAAGCAATGAGGGGCACGGATATGTAAGTTGTGCTGACACATTCTGATTAAAAGATAATCGAGGGATGATGAAGAGAATCAGTCACCACTTTATTTTGACAGTGAATTCTGTATATTATTATTTTTTGTCGCAGGAGGTATGGTATACACCTTGTCGTTATCGTCACCCTGCAACCGGCTATCTCGAAGAAAGACTCCGCAACGTGAGGAAACGTCTTAGAGCTCCACTTAGACGGCACAGCCATCCACATCCATTTCTACTGCCAGGTTAGATCTAGCGATGGATATATATATATTACACTCACCTAAAGGATTATTAGGAACACCTGTTCAATTTCTCATTAATGCAATTATCTAATCAACCAATCACATGGCAGTTGCTTCAATGCATTTAGGGGTGTGGTCCTGGTCAAGACAATCTCCTGAACTCCACACTGAATGTCAGAATGGGAAAGAAAGGTGATTTAAGCAATTTTGAGCGTGGCATGGTTGTTGGTGTCAGACGGGCCGGTCTGAGTATTTCACAATCTGCTCAGTTCCTGGGATTTTCACAACCATTTCTAGGGTTTACAAAGAATGGTGTGAAAAGGGAAAAACATCCAGTATGCGGCAGTCCTGTGGGAGAAAATGCCTTGTTGATGCTAGAGGTCAGAGGAGAATGGGCCGACCGATTCAAGCTGATAGAAGAGCAACTTTGACTGAAATAACCACTCGTTACAACCGAGGTCTGCAGCAAAGCATTTGTGAAGCCACAACACGCACAACCTCGAGGTGGATGGGCTACAACAGCAGAAGACCCCACCGGGTACCACTCATCTCCACTACAAAATGGAAAAAGAGGCTACAATTTGCACGAGCTCACCAAAATTGGACAGTTGAAGACTGGAAAAATGTTGCCTGGTCTGATGAGTCTCGATTTCTGTTGAGACATTCAGATGGTAGAGTCAGAATTTGGCGTAAACAGAATGAGAACATGGATCCATCATGCCTTGTTACCACTGTGCAGGCTGGTGGTGGTGGTGTAATGGTGTGGGGTGTTTTCTTGGCACACTTTAGGCCCCTTAGTGCCAATTGGGCATCGTTTAAAAGCCACGGCCTACCTGAGCATTGTTTCTGACCATGTCTATCCCTTCATGACCACCATGTACCCATCCTGTGATGGCTTCTTCCAGCAGGATAATGCACCATGTCACAAAGCTCGAATCATTTCAAATTGGTTTCTTGAACATGACAATGAGTTCACTGTACTAAAATGGCCCCACAGTCACCAGATCTCAACCCAATAGAGCATCTTTGGGATGTGGTGGAACGGGAGCTTCGTGCCCTGGATGTGCATCCCACAAATCTCCATCAACTGCAAGATGCTATCCTATCAATATGGGCCAACATTTCTAAAGAATGCTTTCAGCACCTTGTTTAATCAATGCCACGTAGAATTAAGGCAGTTTTGAAGATGAAAGGGGGTCAAACACAGTATTAGTGTGGAGTTCCTAATAATCCTTTAGGTGAGTGAATATATGAGCAATATCACATGAGTAGCCGTGACATATGGCTTTATATCAGCTTGGCTGTGGCCGAGTACTGTTGGTAATCACAGCGACGGCACAATTGTGTAAATAAATAAGAACAATGGATTGTCTTTAAAAAAATCTTTTGTGAGGAACTACTTTCTTTCGCCACAGACTCAAATCTCAAGTTGTCAGTTTAACAGATGCCACAAGCCTCCGTTACTAATCATAAAACGCTTCGTCATCGAAGCTCATTGTAATATGTAGAGTTTTGTGAGACAGCGAGTACATTACCTGCGTCTAGATGATATTCTTCTTATATTCATAATCAGTTTGAATGTCCGCTGAGGAAAGCGATATCTTTGTCTTTTGACATTTAGGCTTTTGATTTGATTAGAGAGACAAAATGTGCAGTGGAACTCCAGAACCAGGTTTGGGAAACGCTGAGGTAGAGTTTTTGTTGTCTTTAACTTCACTAGAGTCTGAGTTGTCTTCGACTGACATTCAAACGATGCTTGAGTGGCTGAAGAACAACAGAAGTCCTCACAGCCAAGTCCAGGAGTTCATGAGTCACACAGCACCGCATCAAGGAACCTCTGGAACAAAAACTATTGAAGAAATCAATGGAGAATATCCCAGACTTATCGACTTCTCTGGAATGGTGAGTATAATAATGTGGGAATTTTCTGAAGGATTGTCCTAGCTTGTAGTACATAAAACGCTTCGGCTTATTCTATTGTCCAGTAGTGGCCTTCGCTATGTTTCACTTGAAATGGGCCTCACAACACCCGTCCCCAGGGCAAAAATACCACCAAAATTAATAAAAATGTCCCTAAAATCCAAGATGATGGAAAAAAGTTTCAGTAAACAAGACATTAGTATTAGGTGACTTGTTTTAAACAGCTTTCACGTTACCAAAATATCTAGTCTTAACCAGTCTTATTGGACGTTATGTAATGCTAGGTTTGACGGCATCAGCGTGAATACATCACATTTGTTAAAAGTGCCAAGCAAAAAGACTGGGTCTTGCAAACTTTGGCCCTGGCACATAATCTAGGATATCTGTCAAATTGTCAAGGCAAATATTATGGTCTGAATGAAACGGTCAGCAACTCAGAATGAATTGAGCAGTGCGTTTCATGCACCGTGATATTCTTTGCCCACTTGCTGTTGACAGACATGCGCAGTTCTCCGATAGTTTGGTTGACTTGGCACTGTCACGGTCTAAGCGGATTAATGAGTATCCGTCCAAGTTTATGTTGTCAGTCGCCTCCGTCAGCCACGTTTCTGTAAATATTCAAGTCTGTGTCGGATTCTGCCCTCCATTTTCCTTTTCTGTGAGTTGTTTGAGAAGAGCAGTTGATTTCAGGTTTCAGTTTTTAACATTGTCTGTATAAAATCGACATCATTAGTCCATTGTTCCTTAAGTTTTCTGAATCTACTCCCAGTGCACAGTTAATAGCTTCCCCTTTCCAGTGAAGTTTGTATCCCATCATGGGTCAAGGTTAATGGCAAAGTATACGCCAGGGATGACCGTTTTCATGCGCTACAGATGGAGATACTCAGTTGTATTAACTGTTCCTGACAAAGATAATTAGAAAGGGTAGAACCAATTCTGCATAGCTACAGTGAAGAATCTTTATTACATCTACACATAATTGTCACTGTAATGAAGATAGTGTGATATTTACTCTATTTTTTTACTTTCTTTCGAACAGTATCTGAGCCAGAGCCCCATCAACCATCAGTCATGTCCCAGTCAATCACCGATGAGGAACGACCCATCAACCCCAACTGAGACAGTAGTGGAAAACTGCCAAGAGAGAACAACAAGCAACTCAGCCTTTGTAAGCGCTTGTCTTTTAATGCTCTTGAACTTGAATTTTGGCAGTTGTTTTATTTAAGAACAAATTGAATGGAATGTTTTTGTCTTCTTTTTACAGGATATACGAGAAATACTTCAAAATTCTGGAGGGTCAGCGATAGTAACGTCTTTAGACAGAGACAGGCACCTGAGCCTCAAGGAGCGACGTCAGATGGTGCAGTTGTTGGTTTATCATTTAATGGAGAGGTTTGGAGAAAAGTGAGTAGAAGTATTAAATGATAATGAATTAATAATCTGGCCTATATGAATGATTCAAATGCTTGTTTCTTTCTAAAGCCCAACAGCTGAGATCAAAAAGGAGATGGCTTTGGCAATAACAGCCCAGTTTCCTTGTCTGAAAAGCAATGAGGGGCACGGATATGTAAGTTGTGCTGACTTTAATCAAATTCTGATTAAAAGATAATCGAGGGATGATGAAGAGAATCAGTCACCACTTAATTTTGACAGTGAATTCCGTATATTATTATTTTTTGTCGCAGGAGGTATGGTATACACCTTGTCGTTATCGTCACCCTGCAACCGGGTATCTCGAAGAAAGACTCCGCAACGTGAGGAAACGTCTTAGAGCTCCACTTAGACGGCACAGCCTTCCACAGCAATCCCAGAATTCCTCTTCCCGATCCAGTTTTCCACTGCCAGGTTCGAGCTGAGTGGTGCATATGAATTTAGTAAAGTGTTGACACCGATCAGGCATGACATTGTGACACTGACAGGTGAAGTGAATAACACTGATCATCTCTTCATCACATGTTAGTGGTGGATATATTAGGCAGTATTTTGTCCTCAAAGTTGATGTTAGAAGCAGGAGAAACGGGCAAGCATAAGGATTTGAGCGAGTTTGACGAGAGCCAAATTGAGATGCTGGACGACTGGATCAGAGCATCTCCAGAACTGCAGCTCTTGTGGATGTTCCCGGTCTGCAGTGGTCAGTGTCCATCAAAAGTGCTCCGAGGAAGGAACAGCGGTGAACCGGAGACAGGGTCACGGCCGGACGAGGCTCATCGATGGCTGGCTCGTGTGGTCCGATCCAACAGACGAGCTCCTGGAGCTCAAACTGCTCCAGAAGTTCATGCTGGTTCTGATAGAAAGGAGTCAGAACACACAGAGCATCAGTTTGTTGCGTATGGAGCTGCGGAGACGAGACCAGTCAGGTGTCCATGCTGACCCCTCTCCACCGCAGAAAGAGCCAACAGTGGGACGTGAGCATCAGAACTGGACCACGGAGCGATGGAAGAAGGTCAATCACGCTTTCTTCTACATCACGTGGATGGCCGGTGCGTGAGCGTCTCTTACCTGGGAACACATGACACCAGGATACGCTATGGGAAGAAGGCAAGTCGGTGGAGGAGTGTGATGATTTGGACAATGTTCTGCTGGGAAACCTTGGGTCCTGCATCCATGTGGACGTTACTTTGACACGTTCCACCTACATAAGCATTGTTGTACCATGTTCACCCTTTCATGGAGACGGTATTCTCTGGTGTCTGTGGCTCTTTCAGCAGGATAATGCTCCTGACACAAAGCAAAAATGGTTTGAGGAGCACAACAACGAGTTTGAGGTGTTGACTTGACCTCCAAATTCCCCGGAATTCAATCGAAGATCTGTGGATGTGCTGAACAAACAAGTCCGATCCATGGAGGCTCCACCTCACAACTTACAGGACTTAAAGGATCTGCTGCGAACATGTTGTAGCAGATCCCACAGAACACCTTCAGGGTCCAGAGGAGTCCACGCCTCGACGGGTCAGGACTGTTTGACACCAACACAATATTAGGAAGGTGGTCATAATGTTATGCCTGATCGGTGTATTTCTTTAGTGGTAAACACCAGATCTTAAGTAAGAATGTCTGAGCATTGATTAGAAATGTGTATTATTGCATTGCTCATCTGAAGCACATTCACTCTGGAATGGCACTCCTCAAAGAGTAAGCCCAAACATCATTTAAATCACCATGTCATATTTAGTTTTAGTTGTAAGATTATTCAAAGCATTTTAGATGGTTTATTCTTATTATTCGTATTTGTGTAGAGCAGAGGCGGGACATAATGAATACCAGGAGAGTCTGTGTAAGAGATCAAAGGAATTGAAAGTGTGAGTTCTGTGTGAGGGGGGAAAATGAAAGTTTACGTAGTTTCAGCGACGACTATATATAATGTTGAATATAAATGTACAATAATGCAATGGGGGAATATTGGTGAGTCTGATTTTACCAGTAAAAAAGGGCCTATATTATTTATATGTCGTCAGTGAGAGAGTGCAAGCATGTGTTTCTAACATAATTCTGGATTTTCAGCTTCAGAAAAATAAATATTTTTATTCTGGTTTCACCCTGTGCGTTGGGGACCAGAACCCGAATTCAAGTCCACCACCCCAAGTCTGTACCAAATTTAGCATTTAAATCAACTATACATCTGTGTTAACTATTTACCAAATGTCTTATAAGTAATAATAAATAATATTAAAAAACTCTTTATTTTGGCTTAAAATATTGCAATAGTATTGAATCGTGACATGAGAGTATCATTACACCTCTATTGCTTTTTTAAAACATACTTATGACTAAACATACCTGGCAAAGTTTCATAAAATATTATTATTAAGCAACAATTTACTTTTAATAATAATAATAATAATAATAAGCAGAATGGTTTCCAAGCAACACAGAGACGCGTGGCACAGTAATACTGATGTAAATAAGGTGTGTGTTTATAGAGTATTTTACAATAGCTTCAAAGAAGCACCATCTGACGTACTAATGAACAATATATAACTACTTTTTCACTACTGTTGATGCTCTGAGAAGCCATATTGGATTCGGAAGTTGGGGTTGTTCCAGTTCCTTCAAGTTTCCCAGTCGGAATTCCAACTTGAGGGGACATTCCAGTTAAAAGCTCCTAATGGTGGTCTGAGTTTCCCACTTCAGAGTACAAATAGAGCACACCATAACAAGCTGACGATCAGGCGAATCAGACGATTAGAGAGACTGAGGGAACACCAGGTTTGGGGAACATTGAGATAAAGATTTAATGTGTTTTAACTTCTGTAGAGTCTGAGTTGTCTTCGACTGTCATTCACAAAATGATTGAGTGGCTAAAGGAAAATGGAAGCCCTCACAGCCAAGTCCAGGAGTTCATGAGATATACGGCACCTCATCGAGCTGCTTGGATTCGATCCACGGGAACAAAAACTATTGAAGAAATCAACAGAGAATATCCCAGGCTAAACATTCCTGGAATGGTGAGCATAATGATGTGCAGGATAAGGAATTTTCTGAAGGGTTGCAGTAAAAATCCAACTAAATTTAGAAAACTAAAATGCTTCAACTTATTGTCACTTGCAATGTTTTGTTTTTATTTAGATATTACAGGACTTTGAAGTTATATTCCCTGACCATGCTGACCGTCTTTATGAATTTTGGGCTCCCGTCTTCACGGACCGGATTTTACTTTTCGCAAAAAAAGAACCCAAAGCTTCTGATGTCCTTCCAGAGAATCTGGAAACACTGCCAATAGGTAGGACATCCAATTAAAATCACACAGAATACCTCGTTTACTGTAGCGCTCTAAAATGTATTGTTCTGACTGGTTGACTGAGGTTCTAACGGCTCTTTTCCAATGAGCGGTACAGTACGGTACACTATTTCCCTTTAGATTGTCAGAAGTTGTGAATGGTACCAATATACCAAACCATACCGTACCGTATCACTTTTTTGGGACCCTTTTGTTGGGATACCTATAGGGTGGAGATAGAACGTTGATTGGTTGACCGAGAATCGTCACTTGTGTATGCTACAAGGGGAATGACAACACAAGAGGTGCCATTTTCTTAATTATACAGTTGAAACACAATATTGGCGGGCAGCAAACAAACAACCACATGCCGAGAAGCAAGAACAAGATCTGCTGTATGTCTGTAATGAAGGGGTGCAGATCCAAGTGCAGGATTTAATAACAGTGAAAGCGTGATCAAACGGGCAATGGTCAAACAACAGCAAACAGGAATGGCAGAGAATAGGCAGATTCGTGATCGTTAAACAGGCAGAAGGTCAAGTCGGGCAGATATCATTCACAGTGCAGTACAGCAAGAAAACTGTCCAAAAGGCAGGCAGAGAACAATCATCAATGACAGGATCACGACCGGAAGACAAGACGGGTCTAAACGCTCAGAAAAGATCACTAAAGCAAATCAAGACCTCGCAATGTGTGCAAGGCTGAATGTCTCTTAGATAGTCCGGATAATGAGCTGCAGCTGGTTGAGGTGATCAGGGACAAGGTACGGGGCTTCTGGGAAATGCAGTGTGCATGTGTGAGAGTGAGTGTGTGATGCACTGTGGGAAACGGAGTCGGATGGTGAGGCAATAGTTCAAGGTGGAGTGCCCTCTCGACGTCTCCGTTCTAGTAGTTCAGATGTTCAATGATTCAATTAAACAGTTCAAACAGTTCGAAAACTCACTGCTACATCTAAAAAAACATATCATTAAACTTTGTGACTTTTTAGGGAGAGGACTAAAGTTCAAAAGAGGAGAGCATCAATCGTAGTTTTTATTATGGTCCATTCTGTCCCTTCAATCCAATTTCAATTCTCTAAAAGTCATCAGGATTCGGCTAACTAATGAATTAAACGCTCCAAACGGCATCCAAAGAGTCTCCAAAGCAGTTAAAAGCATGGTGTCCGAAAACAGCAAAATACTTGTTCATCCGTAGCGTCAGTCTTCAGGAGTCAGATCACTCTCACGGTACGTTAATCCCAAACTCTCATCGTTGGCTTCCCCAGACGACATCTTACCAAGGCAGAGAAGCCAGATTCTACTCTCTCTTAAATATACATACACTTCCGTTTTTATTCTTCTCTACATTAATCAACGTTCTAAAACACATCGCCCTCATGTGGACATTTTGGGTATCAACTACTAGTTCATCACAAGTGTTTAGCGTTCCGAATCGTGCTGTACTGCTCTGTGGAAACGAGCCATAAGTGGTTAAACATTCAGTAACTGCACAAGAAATTATGCTTAACTACTTGTCTGTTGACCACATTACAGTTCCATATCATTAAGCTATTTTGTTTTAAATTTGAGGTATTTTAAAGAGCCTTAAGGTCCGTTCACACCAAGAACAACAACTATAAAGATGGCGATGAAGATATAGTTCTAAAAATCATTCTAAATATAAAAGAATAGCACCGTCCACATTACAGCTATAATGGAAACGATATAGACAAACGTCATCGTTGGATCACTTTCAGAATACATTTTTTTTCCAGCTGTTGAACGACGAAACACTGACAGCCAATCAGAATCCATTTCTAATTTGAGGGCTCGTCTATTTACATTGCGGAGAAGTTAATCTCCAAGATCCAGAAAAATCCACCACGGTTTGACACCTGAAACTCCCTTTTCAAGGATACTGTAAAGAAATTGGATGTATGGAAAACAATCAGGAATAAATGGTGTATTAACGATGAGATCATTATGTCTGGCTAGCAAACAGTGTAACGTAAAACGCCCTCATCCAGCGCTAGTTTCGACAACATTTTTGAAGTTGCAGTGAAAAAGATGAGGTGTTGTTTTTATTCCACTATATTCACTGTTAGATTAGATCGATTCAGCTGAATCATGGCCTCTGCTGGTTAAAGCTGTGTAAATGCAACAGAAACACAAACATGTTCATGTTGGAGACACTTTGAAACCGCGGAATAAACAGAGTGTTATCGTTGGTTTGTGTGGACGCACGTACCGCTATCGTTACAGCTCTCATTCTTGGTGTGAACGAGCCTTTACAACTCTGCACAGCCAACTCAATTAACCAAATAAATATGACTAATTTTGTGAATTACTTTTAATATTTATGAAAAGCACACCCTTCTTACGTTGTTATGTCATTTCATATGTTTTTGAAACAATAATACAGTACATTCTTTCAGGAATACTGTATAGACAAAGCCCAAAAATGTTTGGCTTATCAAACAAGAAACTAATTGAGGCTGTGCCTGATTTTATCCATGGGTTGTTGGACTGTGAAAGCGAGTTCTCCACACCAGAACGGACGCAGACCTGAATACAAATTTGCAGTTAATTGGCTTGAACTGTAGAGCTTCCTTAAAAAAAATAGCGTTTACATTTATTCATTTAGCAGAAGCTTTTATCCAAAGTGACTTACAAAAGAGGGAGAGCAACTGAAGCGATTCATCCAACAAAAGGGCAACAATATAATTTTGCACAGCGCATGTTTTTTTTTATTATTATTTTAAGAAGGTGAAGGTAGGGTGTTCGTGTTAATGGCTCGAATGTTCACAATAGAAAAAAAGTCTTTTTTTCTTGAACACGGCTGAAGTCAGGTGGAATTAGGCAGGTCATTCAGCGGGGAAAAGTCCAGATACAGGTCCATGATAATGACTTGGTGCCTCTTGGGGATGACATCATGTGGTGCCGTTCACCCGGAGAATACGAACTCCTGGAGGCCACATGAGCCTAAAGTAGTGAGTTCTGTTAGGTATTGAGTTCAAGCAGGTGAATAGAGTTTGACTTGTTGAAGACCTCTTGCCTCCACATTCAGGATTAACAGAGTTCTGTTCGCTAAAACCACGAGCAGACTTGGCAAGGTTAAGTTGAAGGTCATGGTCCTTCATCCAGCAAGGAATGTCTGCTGTGCAGAGTTGTATCATCAGCATAGCAGTGATAAGAAAAGCCTGAATGACAGATCCTAGTGATGACATGTAAATAGAGAAGAGGAGTGGTCCAAGCACTGAGCCCTGAGGTACTCCTGTAGTTAGTTGGTGAGACGCTGGTCAACTTGAGAACTGTGCCAACGAGTTGGATTGATGCCAAGAAAGAGAGGTATATGAACATGAGCAACTTAAGCAATTTGTCAGCTTTGTATTCTGTTTTGTGATCTGGTTGCCCTTTTTTCCACAAATTTAAAGGGTTAGTTCAGTCAAAAATGAGATATCAGTCATTAATTCCTCTCCCTCGTGTCGTTGTACACCCGTTCGTCTTCAGAACACAAATGAAGATATTGTTGATGAAATCCAATGGTTCAGTGAGTCTCTATTGACAGCAAGATCATTTACTCTTTCAAAGATACTAAAACATAATTAAAACCGTTCATGTGAGTTCAACCTTAATATTATAAAGTGACGAGAATACTTTTTGTGCACCAAAAAAAACAAAATAACGACTTTATTCAACAAAGTCTAGTAATGGATGATTCAAAACACTGATTCATGAAGCTTCACAAATCTTTTGTGTCGAATCAGTGGTTCGGTTCACGTGTTAAACTGACAAAGTCACATGATTTCAGTAAACGAGGCTTCGTTACGTCATAAGTGTTTCAAATCGTTTTGAAATTTCAGCGGTTCACCACTAGGGGGCGATGATCTCTGAACACATGAATCAAGTCTATAGGTTTTATCTGATCTCTGATCAGTTTTATACATTTGTTGACGTTTTAATTAGACATAAGTAGGTCTGGTTAATAGTCTCTTATTGGGCTGTTTAGCTGAGCCATGGAACAAACAAAACAAGCCCTGAAAATTGATAAAAGCCATTTTAAACATACAATTGATTTTCAATTTTAATATATGATTTATAGATTTTACTTTCAAAAACACATTTGAAATGGATTTGGAGTTTTATATCAAAACACTGTTCTGACCAGGATTCAAACCCAGTCGAGTCATGAATCAGTGTTTTGAAATCGTCCATCACTAGATATTGTTGAATAAAGTCGTTTTTTTGCCACACAAAAAGTATTCTCATCGCTTTATAACATTAATGTTGAACCACTGAAGTCACATGACCTGTTTTAAATATGTTTTAGTGTCTTTCTGGACATCAATAAAGACTCACTGAACCATCGGATTTCATCAAAAATATCTTCATTTGTGTTCTGAAGATGAACGAAGATCTTACGGGTGTAGAACCACATGAGGGAGAGGAATTAATGACTGAAATATCATGTTACATGAGCAGGGCGGACACTTAAGTTTTTCAACTGAACGAAGTGGTTTAGTTTCTAGAAGACAAGCGGCGGCAGAGCCACAGTCGGCAAATAATGTAATGAGTGTTGAACACGAACACCCGCAGACCTTCAGCGTCCATGGATGAATCATTCACAATAAGACCAGTAACATGATTTAAGAAAATAATGCATGAATTCAGGTCCATTTTGATTTCATACAGACTTTAAACTCTATTAGTCTGTTTCTAAGTGCTTATCCACACATGTTGAAGCGATGACAACTGACGCGTTTGCTCTGTAAACTTGTCGTTCAAAGAGGTTCGTGGAGAAATTGCCTTAAAAACCCTTCCTGTCATCCTGCCATCCTCGCCATACCGCACCAATGGGAAAGTTGTGCGTCCAACATATGGAGAAATGAAGCGCGGCTTCATTGACGTTCAACCTGTAAGTAAAATGTTAAATGACACTGCTCTGTGTACACATGGATCCATTCCTCTTCTTTCCTTCAGTGAGCGTCTGTTAACACAGCTGTCATCACTGCTATCGAACCCATTTCATTTCATTCAGTTTTACACTGTGATTTAACACCGCTTCCATCCATCTGTAGACATAGATTGTGTCAGTGGGATGTATGCCGACTGAGCTGTTTGTTCTCGTTGAAGGTTGGCACTAACGTGGCAGATTACCTGAGCGGTGACACGGGCCAGGATCCGCATGTCCTGGTGCTTGGGGACAAGGAGAACTCCTCCCAAGTTTTTGTCATTTTCAACGGAGAAGCGGTGGAACAGGAGACCTTAATTCAAGCTGTGGATTTATGTTTCAAAATGTTTTATGTCTATGACATAAAATTTCCAAAGCCCTCCGCTCCCATTTGGGAGTTTTTGCAGCATGCAATCTTCAAAATTCCCGGAGGAGTGGCTTCAGCGCACTGCTGCCTCCTGAAGAACTTCGTTTTCAGTGTTATTGACCATTAGTAGGTCCAGTAGTCAACAGATGTATTTGTAGTTTTGTTACTTTAATACTACTACTACTACTATGCATTTATAACTCGATGTAAACTACATTATTTACTCATTCTTTATCTTTTGAAATATATAATGAAGACTGTAAATAACCGAAAAAAGGAATCTTGGGAATTCTGTATATATGTGCAAACAACATTAAATAAATGACCAAATTCAACTTCATCGATGTTCAATCCTCATCTGTCTGTCGTAATCCCAATGGACGAATCCTGGAAAGTTCCTGAACTCGCTGGTGCCGAAGAACACGCAGCCGCACTCGAATCGAAATCCTTACGAGTCGACGACACCAGAGACTCGAGAACACAAAAGAGATGGATGGGATCGCAGTGGACGTGTGCGGACTGGAGATCGCAGCTCTTCACGGGCGCAGGAGGAGCTGAAGGACGGGATTTTTGGGTAGATCTCCTCTGAATCCCCTCAGTCCACCTGCGCAACGGAAAATGAGGGAAGCGGCTTTGCTTTGTTACTGACGACTGTTGTCAGAGCGGGTCAGAGGCAGGAAGCTGAAGGATCTTGGGAAAGGCTTGTTCAGAATCCAGGAGTTCAGACGGCTGTGAATCCTCTAAATACTGGCGGCAGGAAATCGGAGATCTGAAGACGCAGAGAGGATGTTTTCCATTGACGGCATGATGTCACGACTGCTCAGAAGATGGAGTGATTTTTATTTAAATATTGGGTTACACTTCATTTTAAGGAGTCTTTGTTACACTGTAATTATACAATTAAGTACTGAGTAATATTAAGTAACTACATGTACTTACTATAGAGTTGGTTTAGGGTTAGTTGCATGTAATTATGCATAATATTACTACAGTAAGTACATGTAACAGTGACACTAAAATAAAGTGTTGCCGAATATTGTATCCTTGTTAATTGTTTTGTAATGTTGATTGTACATTTTAGTGCATAAATTTAGTTTCATGTTGCAGATCAAAAGATTTCTGTAAATCTACGAGGGAGATAATTATAATAAAACATCTACAAAATGATCGCCTACAAAAATAAAAAGAGCTAAAATGAAAATGAAAGAAAATAAAATATAAAAATATACTGAATGTTGCAAATAAACATATAATAACAAAATAGGTCATCGAATGGAAACGATATTAACAAAATAAAAATGGCTTGTATTTATGCAAGACGGCACATTTTTAGAAATTACTTTCAAGAAAAATGACTTTAGGTAATATTTTATTTGCTCGATTAACTTTTCAAAACCATTTTAATACATACATTTTGAAAGTCCCAGAAATAAAATACTGTATAAAAATACTACAGGTCTAAAAAGTCGAACGGTTCCAGTGTTGAGTTCAAAATCAGTTTTCCTGTCTCTCGCTCTACAAGCAGGAAACGAGACACGCAGACAGAAACACGAGACGAACGAGTGACTGAAGTTGATTTATGGTTACATTTTGAGGGTGTTTGTGCAAATAAACGTGACGTGTGTGTGTGTGTGTGTGTGAAGTGGTTGTGATATATCTTTGGATGGAGATCCTTCTAAAACACGGACATGCATGTGCACCTGCACACACAGATATTACTTCTGAACAATCATTTAGAGGAAACATGATGAAAAAAAACAATTATTGATCCTGTCTATAAATTCTGCTGTATCTTAATGACATTTTCCGCCAAGGAGCAGATAAAGTTCGCATCCTCTATGCAAAAGGTTATAAAACACAAACTTCTCAGTCCAAAAAGCTCACTTTTGAAACATATGAAATAAAATGTTCACTGAGATGTCCATGTTTGCCAACTGTCAAACTCACGTTAGCTCTTCAGGACTGAAAGTAAAAGCAGTGAGACGTCTTTCCTTGTTGTCTCATTATCTAGTGAGGCTTTGAGAAGTTGTTTCAGCTTTTTATAATTGCAAAGTTCCCAGCTACACAAAAAGTCATAGTTCATCACTTGCTCTTCATTCCTCTGAGCTCGGATCTTTCCATCACTTACGGGTCAATTTTGGAACATCATCAAGTGACAATCATCCTGTTCTTTCATCCATTCCAATGCGCTGAAATTAAATATTGAAGAAAACACTTTCTTCGCTGCATTTGATATGACGACTGTTTTTCCACAGTTTCTCAGTGTTTGTTATGTTTCATGAGGTCTTATGCTTGACTTTCGTGCTGGAACGTAAAAGAGAAAGAGAGAAATCACACGTAATACTCCTTGTTTTTGTTCTTCTTGCTCTTACTGACACAGCCGGTCCCGTCCACGGGTTTCTCCTTCACGACCGATCCGTTGGACTGGGCTGAATTGCAAATGTAGTTGCGGCTCTCGTCCACGTGGTACGATCCCTCGTCGCGGTTGCGGTATTTGTACATGGCGTAGAGAAGAATGAGGATGCACAGAGCGGCAGCGACCACGATGCCGACCACCATGCCTGTGGTACTGCTGGACTCGCGGAAAACATCTGACTGACCGGGATAGCTCTTCACCACGGGGCCTGTAGGGTTCGCTGAAGAGACAACAACAACCAAAGGTCAGTTTATCTACCAGCAACATCCCCAATAACACTAACAGCTGCTTTCGAAAGAGAAGAGACGAGCTTGACTTTTCTTGTTTAACTGTAAATTTAAATTCAGGAGTCTGACGGTCGGTTGTGGTTTCTTCGAGTATATTTGCAGCCGCTAAAACTGAGCGAGACTGACGGAGAGAGAACAGTAGTAATAAAGAGATGACTAACCTAACCCACCTGAGCTCGGCTCGCACGGGTCAATGTCCTCGTCGTCGCTCGGACACTCGGCAGACGCCACCAACAGGTCATCAGTCGTCTGAGAAACATGATAAAGGAGAGAGGCTGAAAAATATACAACGAATACATCCAGAACTCACACTAAAAATGACCCTGTTTACATCCTCTTGATTCTTCATACTGTGTGTCGATGATCCTCGACGGTTTTTATGTTCTGTGATGATCTTCAGGAGTCTCTTGTTTGTAGCTCCATAATCCTGCCGATTCTTCGATTTTCCAGCATCTTCTGCGTATTTGAACCCTTTCCAGCAGTGACTGTACGATTCTGAGATCCATCTTCTCACACCTGAGAGACTCGAACAAAAGCTGCAAACACTCAGTGAAGCTCCTGAAGGAACGCGACGCATTAAGAGTCGGAGTGAAAACTTTTTGAATTGGACGAACAGGATAAATTGTAGTTTTTTTGTCTTCTGGGAAACATGTCAACATCTTCTGTAGCTTCTGAAGAGCAGGACTACATGAACAAAATATGATCTTTAAACCACATAAGAAAAACTGAGTGTTTGCAGCTTTTGTTCGAGTCTCTCAGGTGTGAGAAGATGGATCTCAGAATCGTACAGTCACTGCTGGAAAGGGTTCAAATACGCAGAAGATGCTGGAAAATCGAAGCTACAAACAAGAGACTCGTGAAGATCATCACAGAACATAAAAACCGTCGAGGATCATCGACACACAGCCTGTAAACGTTTGAACAGGGTCATTTTTAAATGTAATTTTGTTTTTGTCTTGTGGACTTTATGTAAACATGTGATGTGAAATAGCTTATTCAGGACAGAACTAAATAAAAAAACAACATACAATTTTCATGATCCTTCTTATTTTATTTAATATTTTTGCAGATTCTGGAAGGAGAATGTAAACTTGAGCTCAACTGTATAAGGTTTTGATTCATTAATCCAGAATTAAAGACTTATGTCTTATTCACAAAAGTATTTATTCAATAATTTATGCATAGCCTTGAACATTATTGAAAACATCCACCCACTAAATTTGACGTTTGTTTTGTTTGAATGATCGGATCAAAGGAAATCTAGACGATCTGAGAATCTTTTCCTTTTTGACAAAGGAAACGAGGTCAGAAAACACTCATGGCTCTGCTGCCTCGAGGGCCTTCCACTGTTCAAACGCGTCAAGTGTCACAGTTTGGTTCTTCACTGACTACAATCACTGCATAAAATGATACTTGACTCATATCTCCACCTCACCGTGTCAGCTGTGGTTTGAGACAGAGCGAGTGAACGCCTTCTTCACGATCGCAGTAATTAACGTTAATAAACGTAACTAATGTTAAATGTTTGAAGACGATTCATTTGCTTGGAAGTGTATCTGCTATCGTTCTAACCGCATGACTCATCAGTTTCACTACCGCAATAGTTTGGTGTGATTCTAAACTTATTCAAACTAATGTTGATGTCACTGTATTCTGTTTGTACCTTATTTTGCACAGAGAAAAAATGAAATTTTTATCGAAGAACACTCAAAAAAAACGATGTCAACTGAAACTTCACCACGTTTTGGTTGTGAATGTTTCGGTAGTGACAATTTTAGACAGTTTTGAGTCTAGCTCAAAGATGCTAATCACGTTATGGTTAGCTAGCACAGTTCTGAACAGTTGAACACAGAGAAAAAACGAAATTTTGTCAAAGAACACTCAAAAAAACGATGTTAAAACTGAAACTTCACTACGTTTCGGTTGTGACTGTGTCGGTAGTGACCGGACTGAAGGGACAAGCAGAACAAATAAATGGGAAGGAAAGGGTGCAGGTCAGCTAGTTTTCTGACCTGCTGGGGTTCTCCTGGTGTGGTCTGTTTCATCTGGTGGTTGGAGGTGGTTGTGGTGGTGATCTCCATCACTGAGGTAGAGGACTCAGAGCGAACCGTAGCGCTGGACTGTGGCGTCATGGAGGAAGAGTGCGCCTCTCCAACCAGCCTCACACTGCCTTCGATGCGGATGTTGGGATCTCCTTCGACAGCCATGTTAAAAACTTTCAAGCCATTGTAATAGAAACCAGACATTTGGCCCTGGAAGGCTCGGCTGTGGTCTCTTTCCCAACCGCCGATCAGGATGATCATCTGGCTGTTGAAGATCGTGAGCTGGCGGCCTGCGGGAGAACACCGTTACTGCGATACAACAAAACTTAGTGCAGATTGAAGAGACAAACAATGGAGGGATGGAAAATAATCACGCCTGAGGAAAAGACGGATTATTCAGGTATCGGCCAATGTTTTTCTCATCGCCGTTATGAAGGGAAGCTTATGAAACACAAATAAATCAACAGAACAAGACATTTAAGCAGTGGTAATTTGCTAAAAGGCCTCTTTAATAAACATCATCTGTGAACTGTTGGTGAGATTTTGTAAAGCTCAGAACTACAGATTCAGCTCTCAGAAATCCTAGAGAAAAACAGGGAAAGAGATTATTTATTGGCTTCTGTCATCATGGAGATGAAAATATATCCATGGCAGATGTTTACAGCTAACAGTCAATCCGAAGGCAACTTGTTAACGTTACAAATGACTGATTTTAATCTCGTTGTGTAGGCGTGTGAACACAATAGTAGCATGAACAACTACGTCTGCCTTTTAGCAAGAGGAGTTGGATTGGATGCAAAGATATGATCATGAAACAGAAGAGTGACGAATACTTCAATTAAAATCAACAAGGAAAAACAACAACAGGCACATTTATATGTAAAGGATCAAATGATTATACATGCACATCAAAAATATTTCATTTCAATTGATTTTGTCATTTTCTTTAACTGCATGTCAAATTTTGTTAAAGGGACTCATGCTAATTCATATTTTATAGTTATTATCTATTTAGTATAATATTATCTAATTACTATGCCTGTCTTTTTATTCAATCACAGACGTGTACACACAAACACACGTTACATTTAAAATAATAGTTATACAATCAAAATACAGTCCCTTTAACCGAAAGTTATGACATTAGCTAGTTATAAAATACAGATTAATACAGTGTCCAATGATTGCAAGTTACATTAATCTATTTAAATTGCACATTTAATTTAATGTTTATAAGATTGGTTTATTTTACATACAAAATGCTACTTTAAGTTTTATCAGTGTTTTTACCTTTGTCGAGTAGCCATTCATCAACTACTCGACCGAGTCGATATGGAATTCGCTGTCTAGCGATCGCCAGCCGTTCGCTATCAATGTTTCCTTTAAAGTTTAAAGAGACATTTCATTGGTTACAATCCAAGATCAGGGGTTAATTTAAAACTGATTATTCGAGCTGTTCAAATAAAAAAGATTTAGTTTTAAGTTGAGATATTATATTTTATACACAATTTTTAGTTTACATATACAGTTGACTGCTTGTTTGTTTATAAACCCCATGCAGAATTTATACAAACATGAGAAATATACATTAAGATCTTTTTTTATTATTATTATTATTATTTCGTTTTGGCTTCAGAAGCTGCATAAGATATTTTCATGTATTCTACCAGACAAAATAATTACAATTTACACCTGTTTGCAAAATGTTGCTTTCCTCTTCGTCAATTAATGTTTGCAATCTGAATCACGTGAGGAAGCTACACACTATAAGAATCAAGGGGGTGAAAACTTTTGAACAGGATAATGTGTAGTCAGATATTTTGTCATACGATACACAGTATATGTAAATATACGGTGTGTGAATCAGGTCAGTACTACATAAAAATGCAATTTTATATAATCTCTAGTACACACACACACACACACTGTTTACATTATATTATACATTATAAAGGTTAGTTTGCATAATGTGAAAATAGGTTAGTGAGACGTGCGAGTATTGGGCGATGTTGGGCTATCTACGCACCATCGTTTTGAGATTATATAAAGAAAGTGTCGAGGCAGCCCTCACGTTCTGAATCGTCTCAAACACTTCGGGCAGTGGTTCGATTCAACCTGTCTTTTATCTTCAGTTGATTTCATCTAAGGCTGTGGCTGAAGTCAGTTGTAGTTCTTGTGTTTCTCTTTTCTTTAGGGATTCTGCTTGTTAACAGCAGGTGTTCATCATTAATGTTCAGTCATCACTTAATTAATTGCTTAATTATCGCATTAACTTTAACTCTGCTTCAGTGTTACTTTAACATTATTTAGAGAGGGACCAAATGTTATCTGAGCAGAGTTGATTTAACTCTGGGGATTTTACTGTCCAGAGAGAGCGTTTCTGAGGGAAGGGGTGGAATATTTCTAATCTTCGCAACCCACAGTTTCCCCGGCCAGTATGGAGCCATCAGAATCGTTATATGTCTGCATTCTCAAACCCTGCATAATGTCTGCTCGATTAGCCTCAACTGAGGAGCATCGTCACCCGCCAGAGAGAAAAACCAGGGATATTACGCATTTTCGTGGAATGTGAAGAGATCTACGGCTCCAGGTGAATCTCTGAGCATCAGTTGTGGAGGATTCCCTCTAGACAGTACATCCGCTGCCCTGTTTATTATTCCTGGATCATACATCACACACAATGACAGGAGGTTCCTGCTACTCCATATAATTAGTTTCTTTGCTAACATGTGAAGCTTGTGAGAACACACGCCTAACTCACGATTTATTGCCCGTCCTGACCAAATATATGACGAATCTGGACAAAAGAGAGCTAAAACACTGTCAGCAGGTTTAGAAAATGTCTGCGCTTCTCTCTCGGTGCGTTCTGCCCTCGAACACCGCTCTCAGCCCGTGAGACGCGTCTGTCGTCACCACTTCTCTCGACAAAACGGGACCCAGAGGACATCCTGTCCTGAGAAAAGACGGGCTCTCCGATGACGCAGAGCGCTCATGCGTTCTGGTGAGACACGCACTCTGTGGCTGAGACGGCTCGAGGGGCGAATACCCTGTGGCTCTGTCCGGTTCTGAAAATCCCTCATTCGCAGCAGTCCCACGGGAAACCACTGACAACGCTGAAGCCATCAAACCTAGTAACCGGAGACACATCTTAAGAGAGACCGATCGACCTCATCACAAAAGGGAGAGACATCTGTGAAATGTCTTGATGTGTTCCTCTGATCACTTGAAACACCTGAGAGCCAGGTCGACCATCTCCTGTGAAAGAGTCAGACAACACTTCGTCTGGTTTATTTTGAAACCTAATCTCTCCATTGGAATTACCCTTATCACCACTTTTCTCATTAAGGAGGATATTTCTTCCTCCAAAGCCCGAGCGGATTCCCCTTGGGCTACTGATATTACCACTCCATTCAAAACGGGAGCTTTACAGCAAATTAAAGTCTGAATCCACTGTCTGTAGTCCAAGTCTTCACTCACTAGTGCTCGTAGTCCTCCAGTACAGGAGTCACATTCATGTTTTATTGGTGATTGTTTTAAATATTTGCTTTTTTTATTTCTTTAGACTTATATTTCCTGATTGTATAAGGCTATTCGCTGTTCATTTTTGAGTTTTAGAAAGATTCTGGTGGAGACACAGTTGAAAGCGCAGCGTTTATTTTCTTTATTTTACAAAAACACATGGTTTTGATGTTATTATGAGTGTACACAAATAAAAGACCTTTTACAGTTATTTTTCACTAATCTTTATGGCCAAAAATGACGGAGTTGCTTCCGCTTTCATTAAGGAAAAATCCATCAGAACGCGTCGCGCGTTCGTTGAACAGAATTAAAGAAAACAGCCTATTTAGATTCATATTTATGTTTAAATATTATAATATATATATATATTTTAATTTCATCTGTTGATTATGAAAAGTGAACAGCACGAGTTAGACACAAGATGCGATCTATTGCGAGACATGCAGCGGGTCAGGCATGATTTTGACCACTTCATTAAGTTTTGTTTTGTAGAAAGTCTTTCTTTAAAGTGAATTTCGTTTTGTATAAATCGTATCTTAATTTGAATCAATGTTTCATCAACCAGTTGCCTGGATTTAATAGGCCTACATGAGAAGAAACCCATAAAACATCGCGTGCGGATTGAAGTGCGTAACAAACGAGCGGTCTTGTCTTTCTGTTTTAATAAAGTTCTTAAATACATATCTCAATTACAGTTGTAATATTTGTGGCTTTAAAGCAATAAGTGGTAGACTATAAATAAACGTGACGTGACTGGAGAGTGCTGAATAGAGCTGGAGCAAACATCTCCACATCACGATGATTAAATCAGATCATTTTTTCATATTTGTTGTGAATTTTTGTTGCTGAGAGGAAAGCGGGGATCGCATTATCGATCATCTAAACGGCGCTCACGGCAGCACGGACGCGTCGCGATGTTCATTAACACTATGACGCTGCGAAGGTTTTTCAAAGTACGAATAAGAACTTCGTTGTGATTACATCACAAAATTAATATTTGCTAACTCAGTTTCTCCACACCTCCTCTCAATTAGGTCTAGGGCTGCTTCTTCCTTCTTAACTTTGATGTTCAGGGAATTCTGGGTTGAGCGAGCGATCCTGAGCGACTGAGCGACCACTCCCCGCTCCGCTCACATGCTCTGGCCTGGATGCATCAGAGAAAACTGGGATTTTGGGATGTGTACTTTCGACTTTCCTCCCTCAGAACAAGCCTCGTAAGAGAAGGGGGAGATAACTGAAGAACATGGACCATATTCCTGCACACATTGAACACTGAACTGTCTACACCAGTAATTCTCAAAGTGTGGTCCGCCATCGCCCCCTAGTGGTTCAACTAGGCAAGCTCTTAACCCGCACCGGATCGTGGGTGGGGGGGTTGACGTCAGTGTGTTTTAATAACGAAAAAATGGATCATATCATTGTATTTGTGTTTGAATAATTAGTTTTTGACTTGAAACAGTTGCATATTAAAATTAAAATTAAATTTAGTTTATTCATCCTATTTTGTTGTTTTTGGGGGCGTGTTAGAGTGGGATTCTGTTCGGTGGTCCTCAGAAAAAAATTGGAAGATAAAGTGGTCCTTGGGCTGAAAAAGTTTGAGAAACACTGCTCTACACGAATAATTTTCATACTTAAATTCCTTGTATTTTCCCCACGGGAGGGAGAGAGGAATCGTTCTGAAGGGATGGGACAGAGAAGTGCTGACTTCAAACCCTTCCTGATGCCAAACCAGTGTTCAAGTCCTTCTTTTGGGCTACTTTTACATTGTTGCCGTGTGTAGTTTTTCATGTCTGCGGGTTGAAGCGACCCCAAATAACATGATATTAAGCCACTGAAATGCACATTTTGCAACGTGTATTTTACCCCCTGGAAAGCGACCCACCTGAAACGCGATTGGGCTAGTTTTGAGCTCCAGTTCGGTGGGTTTTGTTGTGAAAACCAGGCAACCCTGTGCCAAACTGATGCCTCTTCTGTTTCCCTGAGGGATATTCGACTGGTGTTTCGCTGCTGAGACCGTTTGGGCTTTGACTAAAGGGCCAGCTCTCCTGACTGTTGTGATGGAGTGGGATAGGGAGGCTGATAATCTGAACGTCTCTCTTTTCTTGAGGGCGTGAAATTTGGCCGGCTTTCTGGGGAGACAGACCTCGAAATGCCTCTCCTCCCTTTTTCCGCAGGTGGCCGAACATGGCCTTTGGATCAATGTGGGAATCCAAAAACTCCATCAGAGAGTCCTGACCAATTCAGCCATAGCAATCTCTCTCCAAGTCCATACTCCGTCCGCAACTTTGAACTGCTCCGTGAGACATGCACAGGTTTAAATCTGCAATTAAACACTTGTGAGCACTGGATTGAGAGGATCTAGTGGACCATCCATCTCCTCTAGTAAGTCCGCTTGATAGGCCGTAAGGAGGGACGCTGCGTTCAAAGCATGAACAGCTAATGCCGAAGAGTTATGAATGTTTTGAAAAACAGAGGCGGTGAAGCACACTGGCAGCGAGGCTTCGGTTGAAGAGAGAGCTGCCCTGCAGCGCTGGTGCCAGTGGTTCACCACAGATGTTTCCACAGTGGGAGGATCCGTCATCCCTGAACATCCAGCCTTAAGAAGCCCTTGACGGGTACTCAATGGGAAACAGGCTTGTCCCAAAACCTCTATATATCAGCTAAGCAGGCTAGCTGGGATAAACCTTCCATTGTACTGATCTCGTTCCGGTGTATCGATCAATTTCAGACCCTTTTTCCGCCGGTTGGGATAGTCAGTCGATTGACAACCTAACCACGGCCCTACGACAGACCTCGAGTAGATCCGTGTCCATCCGTACAGGGCAGGGTGCGCTCTCAATAATTAAATATGACCTGACTAAGCTCTATGAATCATGTAAGTGTAGGATGTTTATGATTGCTAAGCATCTTGGCGCATTAATATAGAATTCAACTGTGCGGCAGTCGTGGACTAATGGTTAGAGAGACTTGTAACCCGAAGGCTGCGGGTTTGATTCTCAATTCTGGCAGGAAAATGTGGGTGGGGGGAGTGAATGAACACATGGGATTCTCTTCCACACGAGGTATTGAGCGAGGCTCCTAACCTCCAATCACTCCGGGAGTGTGTGCTGGAACTCCGACGGGTTAAATGATGAGGACAAATTTCGAGTTTGGGTTATCGTACTTGGCCTTCACGTCACGTCAGTGACGGATGTGTACAGTGTATGGGCTGCAGAGGTGTTTAATGTGAACAGTGGTGAGCAGAATACTGAAAATCTGCACTCAAGAAAGATATTGATTCTGTTTACTCAAGTAGTTTGCTGAAAACTTCACAAATTATTTTAGTTCTCCAGTACTAAAGTAGATATACAGATTGCATGAATTAAGTTTTAAATATAAAATTATGAAAATACTTCAAGCTAAATTTAAAAATGACTCTACATTAATATTAAAATATTAATAATGAATACATAATTTATGTTATGATTAATTTATGTGTTCAAGGCTATAACTCTAGGTCTTTATGAGAATTTAATGCTGGCTTTAAATTGAATTTACAGTTGTTTACTAAAATAATGTTAACGGTTGACAATTAAAGAGAACACCAAGTAAAAGTTGGCAAAAGCTTTTCATTTTTTAAGAGATTATTTAGACATATCTTGCAAACACAAATGCTGTATGTACAGTATAATTCTCTGAATATTCACATAACATTCCCTGAATATGTATTGATCTTTTACTGTACCTAAAAAGCTGTGTAACGGCAAACTTTGTTTGACTTGTTAAAAGTGAGTGATACTTGAAATTCCTGTATAAAACTTAATTAACACAGTTATGCGAACAAAAATACTGATGACATCTTTAGAAACAAACTTCATCTCATAATTTGGGCGTTGCCTGACTAGATATGGGACTGATTAAGTCCATCTTTCAATTTAATTATGAGTTAACTGACATTTCCAAAATAAAAGTGCAGAATCCAACATCTCTAAACAGTTCCTGCTGTCAAAACCTTCCAGCTCGTTAAATGGCGAAAAGGTGGAATTCAAAGTGAACACAAACTTGAAGTATTTAGAAACTAAAACTCATCCAGCGAACCTCAGGCGGGTGTTGTCGAGGTGTGTTCTCACCTGTGGGGTATCGCTCAATAACAGGAAGATCGTCCACCTGCAGTGTGGCATTGCCGCCACTCCTCGTGAACTTCACTATGTGGTACTTTCCATCATTCACAAACTTTGATTTCTCCTCGATGTTGATGTCATCTGTGCCCACGTTAAATATAGCTGTAACGTAGCCTTTGACCTGGAGACAAACAGGTCAAGAGGAAGAGAGAAGCAGGTTGTTGCATTAGTGACATTATAATCAATTATATAACTAATGACTGGAGCAAGAGTGGAATATTTGTTTGAACTTCAGTATACAAAATGAAATCATATGCGTTGATTACTCATAAAATGTGTTCTGATCTTCATCAAGTCACAGTTATTGACAAACACAATCTGACTGACACGAAAGCAATTGCTATTGAAAAGAGAGAATTGATGCTGGAAAAGCATGTGAACTGAATTTAGAAACTTGTAGATCAATAAGCTCAACCAAATGTTTCCTGTATCTGCAGTTGCACAACACGACAAAACAAAACAAAAAAAAAAAAAACAGCAGCAGCTCACAGGTTTAAACACCATTGCTTGCATATGGCTGACAAAACTGACTGGGCGTCCCAGGTCGTAGGATGAATTTTGGATCTTTCCTTCCAACAAATCCACATTTCAGGGTTGTCTCGATGGCACAGGTCATGTCACAGCATCTCAGCGGGGTTAAGGTCAGGACTTTTAATTGGTCATTCCAGAACATTAACCTCGCTCTTTTTAAGCTATTATTTTGTGTGCTTCGGATGACCGTGTTGTTGCATCATCCAGCCTCTGTTAAGCTTAAGGTCATGCTCTGCCCTGGGGCCGTTTGCACCAGCTGGATGTAAAAATAAGTTGTGTGGAAGTCCTGCGTCGGGCTTGGTTACAGCTTTAGACGATGTGCCAGACAACGGAAGACACTGCTGCCTCCATCCTTCCTGTCATTTAAGTATAATCACCTTCAGATTGTCAACTACATCTTACTTCAAGCTGTCAGCGAAGGACACTTCACTGGCTATGCTCACATTTGGTGCTCTGTTATCGGAGTGTCTATTTACACTGAGTGCAAATAGCGTCGTTTGTTGGCGATGTTATTTACACTAGCTCCGCCCACCAATGTCTGGTTGGGGCACTCGAGTTTTAAAAAAGACGCACAAAATTCAGTGAGTTAGCCTCGCCAAACTCACTTTTAACATGATCCGATGCGGGTTCGCCTTTTGCCGGAAAAATGAAAATAATGCTCTAAAAGTGTTAATAAACTGCGAACGAGTGTTTAATAATATTAAAAGTGTTTATTGGGTAGGGTTAGGGGAAGGTGTAGGGAGGCGTTTTATTCTCCCAATAAGGCAGCATGTATTCTTTTGACAGGAAATGGGTTTATGTGTGTGTGTGTGTGTGTGTGTGTGAGAGAGAGAGAGAGTATCTGTGTGTGTGTGTGTGTGTGTGAGAGAGAGAGAGAGAGAGAGAGAGTGAGTATCTGTGTGTGTGTGTGTGTGAGAGAGAGAGAGAAAGAATGTGTGTGTGTGTATGTGTGAGAGAGAGAGAGAGAGTATCTGTGTGTGTGTGTGTGTGTGTGTGTGAGAGAGAGAGAGAGAATTCTAAAATGCCTTCATCATCCACATCACAAATACATTGATTTATTCCCCATTTGTGTTTAAACATTTCAACATCATTGACCAATTTATAGAAAGTAAATTCTATTTTAATTCGGGATTTTAATAAACCCTTTAAAATTGCCACCACATCGGTTGAGCCAACTCTACTCAGAAGGTTTTTCCTCGACAACCATATTGCCAATTTTGCCTGGCCAAATATAAAATTTATTAAAACATGAATTTCCTTCTTTCTTCTGCTATATTTTGGCCCGTAAATAAAATAAACCGGTGTAAAAACTTCCCCTAAAACACGACACCACTCTTCCAATTCATGAAAAAGAGGCTGAAGTCTTTCACACTCTAAAAACAAATGAAAAACCGTTTCCTGCTCTCCACATAAAAGACATCCCCCCTCCACCTGTGGATCAAGGTGTGCTCTGTATCTGTTTGTAGCTATAATCCCATGTACAATTCTCCACTGAAGATCTCCAGACCTTTTCTCAAGAGGAGGTTTGTACAGGGACCTCCAGCTGCCTTTTGGGGAAGCATCTAGCCCAAACATCTCCTGCCATTTAGACTCTTTTACTGTTTCAAGTGTTTTAAAATGTCTTGTTTTCACACATAGTGTATAAATGGCCTTCTTTCCAGCATCACAAATTAAAACCGGTTGAGGTGTCTTAAAAGATAGCAAAGCTCCTTCTTTTTCCTGCCATGTTCCAGTCTCCGCAGCGATTCCCAGCTCTGGAAACCCACATCCATCAACATCTTCATTGAAATTTTCGAGTGCCAGTCTATAGTCCTGTGGCAGAGACTCTTTTATTTGATCCAACAGTTTTTGTACCATTCTGACTGATCTCAGTCCTATCTTTGAAGCCAACAATTCAGCAGTAATCCATTCTGTTTTTTTTACAAGATGTCCAATTTTGGTAATATTTGCTTTCAACAATAATTTACTAAGTGAATCTGATCTTAAAATGTCCAGATCAAACTCAGGATTAAAAAGTATTGGTTCTTCATTCAGCCATAAGCTCTGTGTCCCATTTACATTCCGTAAAAACTTAAAACATGTCCATGCTCTTAAAACTGATCTATAAAAAGGGCTCAATCCAGAAAGGTCCAGTTTATTAAAATCCATCAGAAAAAGGTGTCGGTCTAGTCCCATATTCCCTGCTCTCCTCAGCAGAGAACATGCGACTCCAGCCCAGCTCACATCTTCTCCATAGATCAGCCTCTTTGCTGTCTGGAGTCTGAAGGCTTTTATCCTTGACTCGACATCGATCAGCCCTTGTCCTCCTTCTTGTGTCGGCAGATACAGCACCGCTGCCTTCAGCCAGTGGTGCCCCGACCAGAAGAACTCCACCAGTTGCTGCTGGATTCCTCTCACCAGCTCGTCAGGGGGCTCAAGTATTGCCATTTTGTGCCATAATGAAGATGCAACTAAATTGTTGCAGACCAGGACCCTCCCCCTGTAGGACAACTGGGGTAGCAACCATTTCCAGTTAGACAATCGAGCACACACTTTCTCCACCAGGCCCTCCCAATTTTTCTTTCTGTATTCTTCTGTCCCTATAAAAACCCCCAGATATTTAATACCAGTTCTTCCCCACTGTAAACCTCCAGGGAGGACTGGACCTCTAACAGTTCTTCCACACCACAATGCGTCACATTTCTCCCAGTTCACAACTGCTGAAGAAGCTTTCCCATACTGCTCCAGCGCCTCTTTAAGTAAATTGATGTCATTTTGTTCTCGAATTATAATTGTTACATCATCAGCGTATGCAGAAAGTTTAACATTTGTTAGTGAAGTGTTAACCTTTAAACCCATTAACTCTCTCCTTAACTTACACAGCAGAGGCTCGATAACTATACTGTAGAGTTGTCCTGAGAGAGGACAGCCCTGCCTGATTCCTCGGTTTACTCTTATGGGAACACTCAGACCACCAGCCATTTTAATCATGCACGTTGCTTCAGCATATAAAAGTTTGACTTTAGAAATGAAATTATCCCCAAACCCAAAAGTTTTCAACGTCTCAAACAAAAAAACATGATCAACCCTGTCGAAGGCCTTCTCTTGATCTAGAGATAGCAAACCCATGTTAACATTATTAAAATCAGAAAAGTCGTATACATCCCTTATTGTGTGAAGGTTGTCTGTAATAGACCTGTTCTTTATACAATATGATTGATCCTTATGCACAATTTCATGTAACACCTTATTCATTCTATTTGCCAAACATTTAGAAAATATTTTATACTCAGTACATAAAATTGCCACTGGTCTCCAGTTCTTTAAAAGTGTCAGATCACCCTTTTTGGGAAGCAATGATAAAACAGCACGTTGACAACTTGTCGGAAGAGATCTATTTAAAAAACATTTTTGAAGAATATTAAAAAAGTCATCACCAATAGTAGGCCAAAAGAACTTGTAGAATTCAGCCGGCAGTCCATCCAGTCCTGGAGTTCGACCTGACGACAGATTCATGACGGCTGCAGTCACTTCATCAAAAGAAAGCTCAGTCTCTAAAAAATCCTTATTTCCTTCCGATAAAACAGGAATTTCTTTAAGCAGCTCATTTCTGGAAAGTTCATCTGAGCTTCCAGCCGAGTATAAGTCTGAATAAAAGGACACAGCAATCCTCCGCATCTCCAGTGGGTCAGAGGTGGCATGTCCGTTATTGTCCTTCAGCTGGTGCATCTGATTCAGTTGCCCCTTTTTGCGCTCCAGGTTAAAAAAATATGAGGTGGGAGCATCCATGTCTTTCACGGTCAGGAACCGGCTTCTTATAAGAGCTCCTTTAACTCTTTCATTTAAAATTCGACTTAACTGATTTTTTTTCTCATTCCATAGTTTTTTTAGATCCTCAGCTTCATTGCCAGTCATCATCTTTTTTTCAATGTCAAGGATCTCCATTTCCAGCCATTCCAAAGTCTTTTTTATATGAAGGGAAGAATGAGAGGAATACTTCTGGCAAAAGTCTCTTATTTGCACTTTACCAACTTCCCACCATTGAACAACATTTTCAAAAAAATTCTTTTCAAGTTTCCAGGCCTCCCAAAACAAATTAAAACTTTCACAAAATTGTTTATCTTCTAAAAATTTTATGTTAAAATGCCAGTAGCAACTCTTATGTTTACTTTTTGCCAATGTAAAAGCAACAACAATGAACTTATGGTCAGAAATAGCATTAGGTAAAATATTTGTATTTACAGCTCTATTTTTCATATTAAAAGATATATAAAAACGATCTAAACGAGCAGCAGAAATCCTTTCATCACACACTTTCACCCATGTATATTGTTTTATAGAGGGATTATGTTCTCTCCACACGTCTAATAGATTTAATTTATTAATAACACCACTTAAACAGGAGGCTGATATTGCATGAGGTTCCTCCCCATTTCTGTCTAGTGTAAAATCAAGAGTACAGTTCCAGTCTCCCCCAACAACAATAAAAACATCATCCTTTTCTGCTTTCATTATGTTCTCTAATTTTTTGAAAAATGTTAGTCTTTCTGCTCCTACATTGGGCGCATAGATGTTCACAAACAGAAAGGTAAAATTATAAATTTCAGCCTTTACTAACAAAAGCCTTCCTGGCTCTACTTCAGTTTTTGATAAAAATTTTACTTTGAGATTAGGTGCAAAAAGAACAGCGACACCAGCACTTAAATTTGTCCCATGACTCAAAACGTGCTCTCCTTTCCACCATAACCCCCAATCAACTTCGTTACTTTCGGTGCTATGGGTCTCTTGCAAGAAAACAACCCCCATTTCTTTCAAATTAATCATTTCTAATAGTAACCCATTCTTCCTCCCATCTCTCATCCCATTGATGTTAAGAGATCCCACCCTCAAGGTTTCCATTAGAGAGAGAAAAAGAAGAAAGAACCAGAAAAGAGAAGTAAACCGTTTTGAAGCCATCATAAAAGTTTAGTTTTTCCCCTCGTAATTCTTTCTCTTCCTATTTTCTTATTTTGCTTAATTGTAGTTAAGTGTTTTTTGAGCCGGAACCTCTTTTGTTTTGAGAGTTCTTCGTAACTCACTTTTCTTGCCTTTGTCACCGAAGCCACAAACTTTTCAACATCAGGGAAATATTCACCAACTTCAACCCCTGTCTTTCCTTTAGTTTTATCTAAAAAAGCATTGATCTCTTCAACAGAGTACAGATCACTATCAACTTCTCCTGCATCATCTGACCACTGCTCTCCATCTTTCATACCATCATCAGTAAACTGTGACAATTCTTCCATTTCATCAGCCATATTCTCGTCTGAGCCTCCTGCCTGAGCTCCATCATTCATCTCCATAACATTTTCAGCAGAACCAGTCTGCGACTCACTTTTATCAATAGCATCAGCATCTTCCACTTCACCAGTATTGACACTATTCTCACTCACCTCCTCTCGTCCTTTCACCTCCTCTGTACCTCCTTCACCTTGATCCACACTCCTCTGCTCTGCTTCCTCATTTCCATGACGTTCAGCAGTAACTCCAGTATCCGCTCTAGATGTTGACGGCCTTGGTTCATCTTTATGCGGACACATGAATCTTTTATGGCCTAAATCCCCGCACTCAAAACATTTCAAACTCTCAGTGCTCGCGTAGACCATATAGGAGTTTTCTCCGTGGTTCACACGGAAGGAAACTTCTAAGGTGCGCGACGGTGAAGTTAGAAACATGTAAACCTGACGCCTAAAAGACAAAACGTGTTTCAGCGCCGTGTTTTTACATCCGAGGGGGATCGTTTTTACAGGGCTCGCGATCTTACCAAACCTCTGTAACTCTTTCGTAATCGCTTCGTTTGATATAAACGGAGGGACATTTGAGACAGTTATTTTCTTTGACGGGGCGGATAACGGGGTAACAGCAACAAACGTCTCTTTAACACATAACCCGCTCACAGTCAACTGGTTTACCAGCGATTCCGTTTTCAAAAACACCACGATCGCTTTATTCATGCGTGATGCTGAAACAATATTTTCAAAACCGATCTGCTCTCCTACCACTACTAGCAGATCTTCCACCGTCACTCCAGACTCTGGCACACACCTGCAGCCATGCCGCAGTGACAGAGCTGACCCGGGGACAGACTCCATAACGGCGTCCGGCCCCCGCGGTTAATCAACCGCGATACCCCTACACTGTCCTCTGCTAAACAAAAAACAAAGGACTACCGAGGGGAAAAACAGAAAAAAACAAACAAACAAACAAAATATTAAATAAACGCGCTCGCTCCCAAACGAACACTCGTGCTCCTTCACCAACTCCCAGCATGCACCAGAGAGAGAGAGAGAGAGAGAGTGTGTGTGTGTGAGAGAGAGTGTGAGTATCTGTGTGTGTGTGTGTGTGTGTGTGAGATGTGAGAGAGAATGTGTGTGTGTGTGTGTGTCTGTGTGTGTGAGAGAGAGAGATACAGAGAGAGAATGTGTGTGTGTGTGTGTGTGTGTGTGTGTGTGTGTGTGAGATGTGAGAGAGAGAGAATGTGTGTGTGTGTGTGTGTGTGAGATGTGTGAGAGAGAGAGAGAATGTGTGTGTGTGTGAGATGTGAGAGAGAGAGAGAGAATGTGTGTGTGTGTGTGTGTGAGATGTGAGAGAGAGAGAGAATGTGTGTGTGTGTGTGTGTGTGTGAGAGATGTGAGAGAGAGAGAGAATGTGTGTGTGTGTGTGTGTGAGAGAGATGTGAGAGAGAGAGAGAGAATGTGTGTGTGTGTGTGTGTGAGATGTGAGAGAGAGAGAGAATGTGTGTGTGTGTGTGTGTGTGAGAGATGTGAGAGAGAGAGAGAGAATGTGTGTGTGTGTGTGTGTGAGATGTGAGAGAGAGAGAGAATGTGTGTGTGTGTGTGTGTGTGTGAGAGATGTGAGAGAGAGAGAGAGAGAATGTGTGTGTGTGTGTGTGTGTGTGAGAGATGTGAGAGAGAGAGAGAGAGAATGTGTGTGTGTGTGTGTGTGTGTGAGAGATGTGAGAGAGAGAGAGAGAGAATGTGTGTGTGTGTGTGTGTGTGAGAGATGTGAGAGAGAGAGAGAGAATGTGTGTGTGTGTGTGAGATGTGAGAGAGAGAGAGAATGTGTGTGTGTGTGTGTGTGTGTGTGAGATGTGAGAGAGAGAGAGAGAGAATGTGTGTGTGTGTGTGAGATGTGAGAGAGAGAGAGAGAGAGAATGTGTGTGTGTGTGTGAGATGTGAGAGAGAGAGAGAGAGAATGTGTGTGTGTGTGTGTGTGTGTGTGTGTGAGATGTGAGAGAGAGAGAGAGAGAATGTGTGTGTGTGTGTGTGTGTGTGAGATGTGAGAGAGAGAGAGAATGTGTGTGTGTGTGTGTGTGTGTGTGTGAGATGTGAGAGAGAGAGAGAGAGAATGTGTGTGTGTGTGTGTGTGTGAGAGATGTGAGAGAGAGAGAGAGAGAATGTGTGTGTGTGTGTGTGTGTGTGAGATGTGAGAGAGAGAGAGAATGTGTGTGTGTGTGTGTGTGTGTGTGTGAGATGTGAGAGAGAGAGAGAGAGAATGTGTGTGTGTGTGTGTGTGTGTGTGAGATGTGAGAGAGAGAGAGAGAGAATGTGTGTGTGTGTGTGTGTGTGTGAGAGATGTGAGAGAGAGAGAGAGAATGTGTGTGTGTGTGATTGTAGATGGGTATTCCCTACATTATGAGGACCAAATGTCCCCACAATGTGAGTAATACCAGTAAATCTTGACATTGTGGGGACATTTTGTTGGTCCCCATGAGGAAACAAGCTTATAAATCATACAGAATTATCTTTTTTGAAAATGTAAAATAGCAGAACATTTTGTGTGATGGGTAGGGGGGTAGGTATTTAGGGGTGGGGGGGGGCAGAATGTACAGTTTGTACAGTAGAAAAACCATTACACCTATGGAATGACTGCATAAAACATGAAAACACAACGTGTGTGTGTGTGTGAGAGAGAGTGAGAGAGAGAGAGAGAGAGAGAGAATGTGTGCATCAAAAATCATTGTCTAAACTCCTCATAAATCATGGAAACCCATTTTTTTCTCTAGTTCCATTGGGTGTTAAACATGTATATTTTAATCATAGACACATGAGAATTAGTTTGATCCAGTGAGACTGATGGGATTTTGCAGTAACATCTAGTGAGCTCAGATGACACAAGTTTATTCTTTAGGACACAGAGCGTAAACCATACAGGTGTAAACCACTGACACAACATCTAAAAGCAATTTTGAGAACAGACTTGCACGGTTACTATGGAAACAGCAGTGACAGTGATGAGAGGAAGGCGATGCTCCAACAGTGAAAGCACGCTCACCCCTCACAAATGCATCACACACACACACACACACGTTTAATAACGTCGACTGTGTATGATGGCATAATCGCTGTATCTTGCGAGTAAACGGATTGTCACGAGGGGGTCGAACGAGGCGGAATCGCGTGCCAGATTCGCAGCGCTGCTCTGGGAGCTCGGGCGTGTGTGCGTGTCTACGGCATGCTCTACTCTGGGTGTGTAATGTGATCTGTGTAAGTTCGTGTCAATAGGCAGGTGTTTAATTGGTGTTCTGGGAATTGCGTGCGGCAGACTTCCCAGCGGAGCCGCAGCGAGAATAAACACACGCAGCACGCTCTGGAAAAACAATGATGGCCCATGAAAGAGCTTCCAGATGAATTATCAATCAATCAGCTCAAAACTCTGATACAACAGTCTCATTCTGGAATTTAATAGAAACACAGCTACTGAAAATGACTTGAAAACAACCTCCTCAGGGATGAGAATGAGGCATTCAAGATGCAAAAGTAAAGAGTATTTTAGGGTGCGCTGAACAACAACACTGATTCCACCAATACATTGAACCTAATCAATCTTAACATTGTGAGTTGGAGAAAGATTTGACTGGCATTTCAAATCGAAAGTGAGTAAAAATCAATGCCATTTTGGATTTAAGGCTCAGGACTTGTGTCTATAGATCACTTTACGGTGTGTCCTCACATTATAACACCTGCAAACCCAGTTATGATTTCTTTCACAGTCACATTTCCTTGTCTTGCTCTTCAACTGAATTCCCTACTTTCAGCACACTTCATCATTTTTCTAACTTATTCCACTGAAACACAGCTGCTGCTGCGCAGACCCAAGCTCCCAAATGCCCTAAAGGACGATCTCCTCACAGCTGACTGATCTGCTCCAGAATAACTTCACACCTGACGCCTCGCTCACCTCTGGATGAGCCACATGGGTGATCTAACAGCACTCGTACCTGTGCCTCCACTGGACCAGACACCCTTTAATTCCCCAGCAATACAGATGGGAATCATTGATAATTTAAAGGGGTGGTTGATTATGTTTTCACTTTTTTAACTTTAGTTAGTGTGTTATGTTGCTGTTTGATCACGAAAACATCTGCAAAGTTACGACACTCAAAATTTAATGCAAAGAGAGGTATTTTCTTTTAAAGAAATCACTTTTTAAATGGCTGGTAGAGACAACAACGAGCTTCTTCCTGGGTTAGTGACATCACTAACCCCGAAATTTGCATAAACCCCGCCCCCGAGAACACTCAACAAAGAGGGAGGGGCCATGTTGGGCTGCTTTAGAGAAGAGGAAGAGTTGTTGTAGTCGAGTGTTGTCAGTTTACGCCGGACTGCTTCACAAACGAGGAAAAAAGAGTAACGTGACGACACATGCTAGTGATGAGTTGATCAACTCCACAGCAACTACATCAATTTATCCACTAACCGTTCAGAAACTTCTTCCTGAGTCTCTCCATCAGTTTGAACACTTTCCTCATTTTGTCTGCGTGAGATTCTCCAGCTTTGTTGTTGTTGAGCTGTTAAAGCTCCGCCCTCTTCTGGAGCAGCAGCTCATTTGCATTTAAAGGGACACACACAAAAATGGCGTGTTTTTGCTCACACCCAAATAGAGGCAAATTTGACAAGCGATAATAAATGATCTGTGGAGGATTTTGAGCAGAAACTTCACTGGAGACACCAGAGACGTTATTATATCTTGTGAAAGGGGCATTATAGGTCTCCTTTAACATTTCTGGTTCTTATTACATAATTCTTTAAAGGAAAAGTTCATCCAAAAATTTTAATCTGTCATTATTATTATCTTTGCAACACAAAAGGTGAATTTCAGAAGAACATTTTGGCCACTGTTTTCAATATAATAAAAGTGACGCTGTTATAGTGCTTTTAAATCCATTTTTGAAGCTTGAAAGCTACAGTCCCCATTCATTGTAATCTATACGAAAGTGCAAAATACATTAAAAAAAATAAATAAATAAAAAGTACATTACAGAAGTATCCTATTCAGTGTTTCACAGAATAGACCATCACCCTTTCAGATGCAAAATTTATGGGAGGAGAGTATTTAAATGAATCATGCAACACAATTTACTAATGTTTGCGCTAGTCAATTTACTGTTGTTTGCGCCATTATTTAACAGCCAAAAAAACATGTCTTAACCCATTTTGACACACAGCTGCAATTGTTGCTGCTAGGAGTCGCCGCAGAGAACAGAGAGCGTGTCGTAGAACAGAGAAAATATTTTCCACTCATATTCATACCCGTATATTCGTTACCCGTATATTACATGTATAGTTGCGCCTGTGTCGACCCGCTCCAGATGATCATCAGCTCTGCTGATTTGCGACCCAACGCTTTGCGCTGCTCTTGCTAGATTGTGTTGGTCATTATGAAATGATTTGACAGCATCTGTGTTCTTCACATCAGCAGTAGATCACGCGCAAAACTTGCCACTCCCTTCGAAGCATTTGTGGAATTGCGCTCTCATGCCAATTTTCCCCATTTAGTAAAGATGTTATATCCTGTGCCCTGAATGAAGGATATGAACTCCTAACACCCGTTGGAAATTTCATAAATGAGAAAATTCTTGCTAATAGAGCGGGAAGCTCATGCAACATGAGATTGCACACAGATGCAATCTTACTAACCTTTGTCCGTCTTCAAGTGCACCTCTCGCTTTTCTTTTGGGGCTTTTGCCAGTAAACAATGCAGACATATTCTGGCCTTTGCTTCCCACTCAGGTCACAGCATCTCGGGATTGACAGAGACTTGAATTCGACCCCTGCTGCTCTCTCTGACAGCTTCTCATTCTCATTGTGCAGGTACAGTTCATTTGTTACAGCTAGAAATATTCAACTCGCTCTTCTCTGTGCAACAATAATTCTTTTGAGTTCCCAGAAATTAGTCACACTTCCCATGAAACCCCGTGTTCTTGTAATTAATCGCCCCATGAGTCAGCTGGGCAACTTTCTAGAGGAGCTGGATGCATTGCTGTCCTTGTTCCCTGAGAATGGCAGCCTACTTGTAGTCTTTGCCGACTTCAAAATCCACCTGGAGAAGCTGCAGATTTCCACTCTCTCCAAGCCTCATTTGATCTTCAAACGTTGCGTTACTCACAAATTAGACACCCCGCTAGAACTCCTCCACATACACAACTGTCCCACAGACGATGTTTCGGTTAATTCTCTATTTCTGATAATTGACATTTATTTTTACAACTCCCTTCTTGTGTACCGACAACCTGAATTCAGACGAAACCTTTACGCTCACTTTCTCTCTCATCTCTCCCTCACCCAATTCACATCACTAACCATAGACACTTTATGCCCCACATTAAAATTATCTGTCCCCTCCCCTTCAGGACAGTGTGTGCTACTCCTTCCAAACACTGGTAATCCAATGTTCTTCATGACCATCCCATTCCCTCACAGTTCTACTGGCAATCACACACATAATCAACACATCTCTCCTCACAGGAACTTTCCCACCATATTCAATCAGGCTCGTGTAAACCCACTGCGTGAAAAACCTACACTAATAACTTCAATTGTAAAAAGTTGTCTCTCTCCTCCAGTTCAGAAAACAACTCATTCATCTTTCCTTTCACAGAACAATCGGCTAGACAACAACCAGTCAGGATTTAAAAGTGTCCACTCAACAAAGCCCGCCTTGTTATCGGTCACTGGATTGCGAACGCTGATTCCAAATTGTCATTTCTCATTCTGCTTGATCGAATAACAATCAGATACTTTCATCACTGGAACTCCACTTTGCTGGATTGAATCTTACCTCACAGGTAGGTATATCAAGGTTACCTGGAGAGAGAAGGTTTACAAAACGCATCAGCTGGTCACAGGGGTACCTCAAGGTTCAGTTCTGGGAACACTTCATATTGCTGGGATCCATCACATAGGAACACAGGAACTATTGCTTTGCTGATGACACACAGCTTTACTTTTCATTTCAACCACAGAATCCCATAATGGCTGCACGGATCTCAGGCTGACTGGCAGACATCTCAGCATGGGTGAAAGAACATCACCTGCACCTGCTTCTCGTCTTCTCCAACACTGTGACGATACAGCACAATTCCACTATCCAGATTAGGGATGCACGGGATACCGGTACTGGAAAAATACCAGTATAAATTTGATTTCAAACGGTACAATATCATGTTTGTGCTTATTTCGGTATATGCCGCTGTTGTGAAGTTCACCGCTTAGTGGCAGTGTATTACCCAATCTGACACGAAACCGACAAACGTGATGACATAGAGGAACAAAATGGAGTTGAATCTCACTCAGCACACCTAAAATGAATAAATTATGAGAGTAGACATATAATTTGGAATTACTTTGCTGATATAACTGATGAAGAACCATCAAACCTTGCCAAGCATCTGTCACTTGTCATTCAAACGATCTAATCTAGACATTTATTTTCTTTAAACGCCAATCAACGAACGTCATATTTGCACTTAAGTTTAGATAGGACTAACAGTAGTATTCAGCTACAAAAACTGAATAAAGTTGTCAGGTTTTTGTGGTGTAGAAAAGGAGCGAGGACTCAATTGCTAGAGAAATGGGTCTTTATTTTCATAAAAAAAAAAAAAACAAAGAACAAAAACTACCCCAAGGGGGAAAACAGACTCGACTCGACTCGACTCGACAAACAAGCACATGAAATATACGAAATATACCAAACGATCCAGCCCAGGACTGAAAACACAAGGAGAATAAAAAGGGTAGCAAACAAGGCAGGTAATGAGGGAGGACAGGTGGGGCAAATAAACCAATAATCAGGAAACAATGAGCGGAGTCAAGAAAATGGACAAGAGAGCACATGGCACAAGGAAACATGACAAGCCATGTGCTCACAAAACGAGACACGAACGTAATACGAACGCGCAGCCAGCGAGCACACTCACAGACCGCGCGTTCACACAAAACACGTCATGAAAAGCACGTGGCAGGTGTAAACAAACCGCGTGCAACACAGAACACGACAAGACTCACGGAACACAAGAACGCACGGTGAGTGGAACACAAAGACCGTGCGCTCACAATAAAGACAGGAAGCGTGAGTGTCCGAATCCCGACCTGAAACAGAACTAGACATGAATGCCGGGATCCGAACACCACGCGCCCCAACATGAAACGAGACACGCAGACAAGAGAGCGCACGGCTCGAGAACTCGAGACCGTACGCTCACACAAAGACTGGACGTAAAGGGAGTGTCAGCTCTGTCACAAAACCAATAAAATAAACTAGACCGAAGTGACAGAACCCTGACAAAAGTAATCAAATATAAAATAACACTGGATAGTCACTGTTAATACCTTACACAGGTAAATACTTACGATTAAAGTCACAAACGTTATTTAGTGACAGACAACAGTGTGTATTTTAGGCTTCACATATCCAATATACTATTACACATGATGACGCATACTATTACACTATTTACATTCATTACCGACGGTGTTTATGTGAATACTCACTAAGACGGACATTTTGACATCATTTTGTGTGTATTTGACCGTTTAAGGTAAAACAACTCAGTTAGGAACGCTTTAGCTCTATACAGGCGTTCATGTGTGCGTTGTTGGTATAAGAGCAAATAAACCTCTCAAAGAGAGAGTACATCTCTCAAGTGCTACTGAACGATATAAAATTGGATGTTCAAATTGGGAAGGTTTAAAAAGACGTCGGCGACGAGAGCGACGCAGTGCGAAGCTTCCTTTTTTTCTTTTGAGGCCAGAAGCTATGCTCATTTTGAAAGATAATGACTGATTTGATGATAATCTGTGTGGATTAATCTACTAATAAACATTTGCAGTCATTTTCCGCTTTATAAATGCGAAACCTGCAAGACTGAGTAAAAATATGCGCAATACCCACGCATACAGACCCTGTATGGTATCGATTTAATATCGACGTTAGATTGTGGTACCGTACTGAAGCCAAAATTCTGGTATCAAGTCATCCCTAATCAGGGCTGGGTAGGTTACTTTTAAAATGTATTTTACTACAGATTACAAAATACATGCTTTAAAAAGTCATTTGTAACGTATTTCGTTACATTACTCAAGTTTAGTAACTTAATCTAAATACTTTAGAATACTTTGGAATACTAATAAGTGTGAAACAAACACAAAAAAGGTCATTGAGAGTTTTTATTTCACAATTCTGACTTTTTCCCTCAGAATTGCGTGATATAAAGTTGCAATTGTGAGTTATAAAGTCAGAATTATGAGATATAAACTCACAATATTGAGAAAAGTCAGAATTATGAGATATAAATTCACGATATTGAGAAAAGTCAGAATTATGAGATATAAACTTGCAATATTGAGAAAAGTCAGAATTATGAGATATAAACTCGCAATATTGAGAAAAGTCAGAATTATGAGATATAAACTCACAATATTGAGAAAAGTCAGAATTATGAGATATAAACTCGCAATATTGAGAAAAGTCAGAATTATGAGATATAAACTCGCAATATTGAGAAAAGTCAGAATTATGAGATATAAACTCGCAATATTGAGAAAAGTCAGAATTATGAGATATAAACTCGCATACTAAACATTATATTTAGACATTAAAACTCAAAGTAATCACTTTGGTAATCTAAAACACTTTTCAGATGTAACTGTAATCTGATTACCACCCATTTAAAATGTAACTGTAATGAAATACAGTCACTCAAATTTTGTATTTTAAATACGTCACTAAGTTACTTGAGTTTCGTTACTCCCCAACCCTGTCCCTAATCTAGAAAGGATCACCTATAATAGTCCCAAGAAGATCAGCTAAAAATCTTGGGGTAATCTCTGACCTGACAATATTCAAGAAACTGTGGAAAACTCATCCTGCTAAACTGATTAATGACACTATTGTCTTCTGTAATGCTGTTTTACTGCGTTTTAAATTAAATGAATAAAATATAAATATATAATTGTGACTTGACCGGCTGATTTCTTTAAGCCCTCCCTGTTCTAGCATGTACTATTCTAGACAAACTTTGCATTGTTCGCATTTCTTTTGTTACCGCCTCTTAAGATGAGTGGCTTGTTGCGCTCCGCTGTAAGCGGCTCTAAACAATAGCGCCTGTTAAACAAATAAATGTAAATGTTGTAAGCAGCAGAAATGTTGCTTCTTTTGCAGAACTGAATTCTGTTTGCATCATTGATCATTTTTTTCCCCAGTTTATCACTGTAAAGCAGCTTTGAAATAACCTGCGTATGAATAAAAGTGACTGGACTTCTTTTTCTGTTTTGTGTAAATAAACCTGTCTTCAGTGTCCTTGATCTCCATTTGTGGCATTGTGTGTTATTTAAAGCCTCTTTTCTGCTCGTGTGTGGTGAGTATATAATTCTATGGCCTCTTCTGCCATCTGATACATAGCAGAGGTGAAACTCTCGAAAACCATATTCACCCACGGGCCATAGTTGACCTGACAGCCTGACGCTACAGTAACACCAGAGAGCAATGACAGATTACAAGTGTACACGTGTGTATGAACACTTTTTCCTGCTGTAACAAGTGTTAGTATAAATATGTTTACTCATAATGTCATCTTGTTAGGAGTATAAAAGAAACCAGTCCACAGAATCTGTATCTTCCATTCCAACCTCTCCACCACCGTGGGCAAGACCAAAGAGCTGTCAAGGGACATCAGGGACAAGATTTAGACCTGCACAAGGCTGGAATGGGCTACTTGGTAAGCTTGGTGAGAAGGAGACAACTGTTGGTGCAATTATTCGAAAATGGAAGAAATACAAAATAATCATCAATCGCCCTCGATCTGGAGCTCCATGTAAGATCTCGCCTCATGAGGAAAGGATGATCATGAGAAAGATGAGGGATCAGCTTGTTAATGACCTCAAGGCAGTTGAGAAAAACATTGGTAACACACTATGTCACAAATGGATTGAAATCCTGCAGTGCCCGCAAGGTCCTCCTGCTCAAGAGGGCATATGTGTAGGTCCGTCTGAACATCTAAATGATTCAGAGAAGGCTTGGAGAAAGTGCTGTGGTCACATGAGACCAAAGTTGAGGTCTTTGGCATCAACTTGACTCACTGTGTTTGGAGGGATAGAAATGCTCATCCCTACAGTCAAGCATGGAGGTGGAAACATTATGCTTTGTGGCTGTTTCTCTGCTAAAGGTACAGAATCTTCTGGACGAGATCCTCCTTCCCTCAACACTGAAGATGGGTCGTGGATGGGTCTTCCATCATAACAATGACCAAAAACATTAAACCGAGGAAACATAGGAGAGGCTCATTAAGTTCATGGAGTGGCCGAGCCAGACCTCAATTCTATAGAGAATCTGAGCAGAAACTTTGAGTTGCCAAGTGACAGCCAAGAAACCTTAAGGATTTAGAGAGGATCTGTGAAGAGAAATCCCTCCTGAGATGACCAACTACAAGAAACATCTTACCTTTGATAACCAGAGATTCTCCACCAAGTTTTGCTTGAGGATCAAATACTTTTTTGACTCATTGAAATGCAAATCAATTTATAACCTTTATAACCTAATGGATTTTTTTTGCTTTATATTCTGTCTCTATCCATTAAAATAAAGCTACCATAAAAATTATAGACACTTTATTTCTTTGTAAGTGTTCAAACTTTCATCAGGGGATCAAATAATTATTTTCCCCACGGTAAACACACATTCACACAATGTGTTAAAGCAAATTTCTAGTTCCAAGCATGCTTTGCTTTTGACTGTTAGAGTAGGGTAAATGTTAAAATTAAGTGTTATTTCATTTAATATATTAATATCAATATTAATATAGGGGGAGATCTGTAAGTGTTTGATGTTATATTATTTTGGAATTTAAAAGGGTTTCTGGTGTGTGTGGGGTTACCATCTAATCTGATTGGCTGAGAGGTCTTTCCAGCCATGCAATGTTCTTCCAGTATTCTTCCATTTCACAGCTTGAATCACTCCACTGTCAGCATTCTCACAGCGAGTGTCATGGCCGATGAGCAAACCAACCATATTTTTATAGATACTACTGTTATTTTGTAACAGAATGTAGTTTTGAGAGTTTTTTTAGGTTAGAATGCAGATATGCAAATTATATGTAAACATATATTTGACAATTTGCCAGCGGTCGTTCAGCACTCGTGTACCCGCAGAGAACAGATTTGGCTTAAGGACTATATTAAGTTTCATAACTTTATATTTACATTGAAATTAAATCCTGTACTATCTAGACCGCTGCTTTTGTACATTTGACTGAACTGTTTGCTTGTGTTTATTTCCTATTTTACCTATACTGTTATAATGGCTATTGCTGTTAATTCAAATATTATTGTTCAATAAATAATATTTTATTTAAATAATATGCCGTATTTTTTGGTATTGAGAAACAGTCCGTCAGTGATTTCGACCTCAGAGAAAGTTACATTAATACGCCATTAGATGGTGGCAAAGGGAGTCAGTCAGTCACAAAGACTTTTATATTGAAATGGACTGAAAAAAGGAATCAAGGACGTTGTTTTTACTTTAAACATCTCACAAGATGCAACTGACAAATGCATTGACCAGCGTTGTCATGGGAATGTCTTAAATGTTAAAAGGACAAAGACAAAGATCGCTTTCCTCAGCAGGCATTCATACCGATTTATTGACAATGGATTATCTGGAGTATTGGTTTGGACGCTGAACTGCTCGCGCTGAGTAAACAGCAACCGAACCAAGTTCAAAACAGAGCGCGCTGAACCCTGATTGGTGGCTTTCCACACGCTTAACCAGCTCAGTTTTTTTTTATCCACTAATAAATAAAAAGGAACGACTGATTTCGCAAAATGTAGTTGAGTAAAAAGTAAGATAATTGACTTTGAAATGTAGTGAAGTTAAAGTAAAAAGTCTCACCAAATGGAAATACTCCAGTAAAGTACAGATACACGAAAACGCTACTTAAGTACAGTAACGAATTACATTTACTTCGTTACTGTCCACCACTGCTGAGGACACTTGATCTCAATCCATGGCGGAAGGAAGTAGTTCCTGTTGTTCTTATTTATTTACACACTTGTGCCGTCGAACTGTTGTATAAACGCAATATCACATGTATATGGCTGTATATCTCATGGCTACTCATGTGATATTGCTCATATGTGTGTGTGTGTACTGCATGAGTAAATATGTTTAATATATTTATACACACGCAGTCCCATATCTTATCACATGTGCATCTATAAGTTATGATTTGATAGGTAAATTTTTTCAATATATGAAAGCAGTTTATACTTTGTAACATCCGTTTACGTAAAGTGTAAATACAGCATGTCTTGTACACAGCACATGCAATATAACCTCAAACACAAAGTGTTTACCGTAGCATCTGAAACTCTGAAATCACACATTTACTCTCAGATCTGTCATTAACTGCATGGTGAACACTGAATGAGTGATTTCAGACATTCCCACCTCTTCCGTTTAGACCAGTAGACCAGATACTGTGGACCAGTAAATGGCACAAGTTGCTCTCTTGTGTATCACACTAATAAATGGATCTACAGTATGAATCATTTTTAAGGTAATATTGGAATATAGGGTGAATTCAGGTTGATTGGGACACTTTTTCCAAGTCATTTCAATTCACCCTACTTTTTTATTTTCTATAAAAAGTTATGTTTAATAGAGAAATGGTCTACTTACAATGTGTAGTTTGAGATAGTCACCTAACCCAGAGGAGCTGTTCACTCGCACCAGTATTGCTTCTTTGAGCTGAGTGCTGAATCCCATCGCCAGCCGGTCCGCTCGAGTGCTGGGCCGGTCGTTCGGCGGCCACGTGTATGTGATCAGACCACCGTCTCTCCCAAATATATATGTGGTGCCTGCTGCAAGAGACACAGATGTGCAAACAGAGATTAGATTAGATTAAAGGTCTTTCTTAGTGAGCAACGTCTTCATTTTAGCAATAGATCTTAGCTGAAAGAAACTGCTTTTTACAACAACCTTATCGAAACTCAAAAATGACACCAAGATTTTTGAGACAGTCATGAACATTTGAAGAAAGAGAACCAAGCTGATTGACTATGTCAGAGGTCGTATCTGATGGGGTAAAGATAATAATTTAAGTTTTATCATTGTGTAGCTGTAAGAAGTTCATGTCCATACAACCTTTTACGTCACACAGACAATCAAACAGACTAGACACAGAGCAGTTATTGTTTTTGATAGGAACATAGCACTGACTGTCATCGGCATAGAAGTGGTATGATAAATTGTGTCTCTGAATAATATGACCAAGTGGAAGCATATATAATGCAAATAGAAGAGGACCCAAAATGGAACCCTGGGGTACACCATAAGGCATTGGAGCATGAGATGAAAAATTTTGACGGAAAACGTTCTCCCTTTGAGGTAAGAGGCAAACCACTCCAACTCAGGCCCCGAAGCCTAACGACATGTTCAAGACTGTGTAAAAGAATATTGTGATTAACAGTGTCAAACGCTGCACTTAAATCAAGCAAAACTGAAAATACAGCCAGAACCTGCATCCAGAGTGAGTAAGATGTCATTAACCCTCTGGGGTCTGAGGCTGATTAGGGGTCCTGGAGTAGTTTTACATGCTCTGACATTTGTGCTTATTTCAGCTACTTATAACATACTATTGGCCAACATGTAATTTTGCTGTATTCAGCACAAACTCTGCTACAATAATATGTGAGCAAAATAGATGTACATGTTTGCATCTTTTTACAAATAAAGATTATGCGTGGTTAGTAAGTTTTGGCAAAAAAATGCCCTTGCAATAAGGCCATAAAACACATACTGAATAGTTGTTCACAAGACTTTTGAGTTATCAAGCTTGTAGGCTAGAAATTTTACTACACAATGATGTGGAAATCATTCTGAATGCTTCAACACAAACAACAATATAATGATTTAAATTTTGTAAATCAGTTTTTGTGTCACCACTGCTGTATGCGTGGGAGTGGTGATGGCCATGAATACATTAGCAATTCACACCAGGGAGACAAAAGACACTCCCCCAGTGGCTAACGGCCCATCCAAAGGCCAAAGCTGTGAAGCATCTTGAACTAAGAATGTTATGTGGGCGTTAACTCTCTGTTACAGTAATCGCCTCAGAATTTGTGTTTGAATAGCGCGCGCTCTCCGTGGGCGTGGTCACATTACAGATAATGAGCTGGCTCGCGAACGACTGATTTCTCTCCGTTTTCAAACAGATTACATAAACAGAGAATATTTGTTTTAGATTTGACTTACATGATTTAAAACCTGACATTTCAACGTTTATTTAGACATGCGTTTCATATTTGTGTGAATAGTATTCACGAAGTTACCGTTCATTTTCTTATGACTATCAGAATGGATTTCATTCGGAGAGAGATCGCAGCTCACGCATCATGTTAGTTTTGTTTATTTTGCAAAAAGCACAACATTTTGTTTTTACTATGAGTGTGCACAAGTAAAAGTAGACATTTCACAGATTGCAATGGTATATATCTCTTAATTGTATGTTCAAAATTGACGGAGCATTTTGAGTCTCTTTCACACTGACAAGAAAAAAGTGAGTAAATCACGCGGGCGTGACGGCCGACCTCAGAGGGTTAAAAACCTTCAACATAGCAGACTATGTAGCTCCCTGAAACCAGACTGGATTGTGTCCAAAATACTAAAAGCACTCAGATACAAAGAAATCATTTTGGAAATAAACAACAGTTTCAAAAATGGGTCTGTAGTTATTCATATCATGCTGATCTAAATTAGGTTTTTAAACAACAGCGGTACAGTAGCATGTTTGAACTTGTTAGGTACCATCACACTGACTAATGAACTTATGTATAATAGCGGCCACAACTGGACTTAGAGCTGAGAAAGCCTCTTTAAAAATATGTGAAGGCAAAACATCAGAAGGGGAAACAGAAGATTTCATGCTAGAAACAATATCAGAAAGATGTGAGGGAGACACTGGTTGAAAAAGCACTATCACAAAGGGGCATTTCTAGAGATCTGTGGGATTGAATATTGGAGCGAATACCTTCAATTTTATGAATAAAATGTGTTAAAAACTGATCTCACAGGTCAGAAGAAACCTCAGATGGAACTCTAGAAGAGGGACACTTGAGAAACAAACAGTTTGGTTTTGTTAGATTAGGTTCCTCTCATCGGCATCTGTTCTTCTGAGCAGTAAGCAGTAAATGATTCTCTGTTCAATGGCCACAGATAGAGGACACCTCTTATGGATTGCAATTGTCAACCTTCTGTGGGATCGATCACCTGTTATTGTCTCCACTCCCCAGGGGTGTAGACAGGGTGAGTAAATACCAAAGAAGTAGACATCCATAATACTGAAAGGTGTTATCGTTGCAGACACAAGAGATTAATCGAGACACGAGTTCATCTGTAAAATCTTACCACCAGCTTTTTTTACACTAAATGGACAGAGCTTTTAAGTCAGGAGTAGACCACAAAACCAATTCCAGTGGAAGACATAAAATCTTCAGCTCAAATATCCATCTCTGACATTGCTATTTCACTCATGGGTCATACACCCAACGAAATGCGACACCAGGCGCGACGCAAGTATTTGCTAGTTGACATGAGGCAGTTATCATTTTCACGTCCGGCTCCATGTTGTTTAAATAGCAAATACACTCACGTCTATCAGTTCGGCCACGGGCGTCCTGGTCTGAAAGCGAGGTGTGCTCAGGCACGTTGTTGGCGTGTCGATATTTTGAGGAACTGAAAACGACAGCGACATGCTCTAAAAACCTGCTCTAAAGTCAATGGCGCAGTATTCTTTTTGTTTTTTAAAGGATGCGTTAGTAATGTGTGCCTATAGGAGGGTGCACAACGTGCTTGTTATGGATTATTGTGTGCATAAAGATAAAAATGCTTTGGTGGAATCTGGCTTTATTGTCACGGACGAGCAGATCCTCTGGAGAAGCGTTCAGTTTTTCCCCTTGTAAATCCCATCATGTAAATAGTGAATCTGGCATGGTGTAACTGGCTTTTAAAGGCAATGTGAGATGAGACTCTGATTGCAAATTATGCTCAAAAGCCAACCATGACTCATTAAGAGACAACTTTTGGACCATGCGACGACCATTTTTTCCATCGTTAAACTAGCAAAATTGGATTCAGAAACGCTTAATCGTTAAAATAGGGTCCATGGAGTCTCATAAAAGAAGAGAGAATCCCATTTGTGATAAAGATAGAAACTGATAATGATACAAAGCTATTTAAAACAAAACTATTTACACAAAACACAAAATATTAAATGTGAAGTCTCATGCCAAAATTCTGATTAATCCATAGAGTGTTTTGCAGCATTTTGGATTGTTTGCATGTCTGTGTTATAACCGAGGAGCTAAAAAATGAAGTATTACTGCCAAAAAAAAAAGTATTGCATACAGTAATCTTTACAAAGATTTGGGGTAGTAATACAACAAAAAAAAATTCTGAACCTGTGACCAACAAATATGTAAATAACATTACTAGGTTGACATACAAGATTTATGTAAGGAATAGCTGACAACAGGCTGTGGAGTTATACACACTCGAGGAGGCAGTGATGCTGAATTTTCAAGCGTTTTATTTCAAGACCATCACCAGAATTTGGTCTATAAAATATTCTTGTTTGTGGAACTACTTTCTTATGCATCAAACGGAGGCTTTAGTCATTGCAGTGGAGTGACTGGAGAAAGAGAAAGCGAGATCAAGAGAGATGTAAACTGCGGAGTCTCAGCAGTAATGTCTCTCTACTAAATAGCAAAGCTGTACGTTTAACAATGCTACCGCCTCACCGCCGCTGCCAAGACCTGTCATGTACCGTTCAGTAGTGCGTTAATAAAGTCAGGAGTCAGCATTGAGGTTTCTTGTGCATAAATGTCTCTTTCTCTCTGGAAGAGTTTGGTTCGTGTTGCTCATGTCGAGAAGACGCTGTGATTGTGATTGATACGGTAAAACCGACGCCATTGTTACTGTTCGGATCATGGTGTATCAAGAGCTAAGATTCAAATATGATAATGAGAGTTTGGTTTTTGACCAATCAGAGCAGAGCAGCTCTCAGAAAGGCGTGGTTTAGAGAGACTGAATCCTTGATCTAAGCTTTTCAGACACTGAGAAAAGAGCTGAAGCTGCAGTGGATCCAGGGCTGGGTAGGTTACATTTTAAAATGTATTTCACTACAAATTACAAAATACATGCTTTAAAAAGTCATTTGTAACGTATTTCGTTACATTACTCAAGTTTAGTAACTTAATCTAAATACTTTAGAATACTTTGGAATACTAATAAGTGTGGAACAAACACAAAAAAGGTCATTGAGAGTTTTTATCTCACAATTCTGACTTTTTCCCTCAGAATTGCGTGATATAAAGTTGCAATTGTGAGTTATAAAGTCAGAATTATGAGATATAAACTCACAATATTGAGAAAAGTCAGAATTATGAAATATAAACTCACAATAATGAAAAAAGTCAGAATTATGAGATATAAACTCACAATATTGAGAAAAGTCAGAATTATGAGATATAAACTCGCAATATTGAGAAAAGTCAGAATTATGAGATGTAAACTCATACTAAATTGACAATTGCAAGAAAAAGTCAGTATTGCAAGTTTATATCTCCCAATTCTGACTTTATAACTTGCAATTGTGAGTTTAAATCTCGCAGTTCTGAGAAAAAGAAGTCAGAATTGTGAAACACAAACTCACAATTGTGAGGGAAAAAAACTAATTGTGAGAAAAAGTAGCAGTGACGAGTGAATTATAAAATGACTCAGAAAACATGAAAACAGTCGTGGATCATCAGGTCATGACAGGACAGTTCAGTTGACAGTTGGGCAATTTTTTTATAAATTCAGTCATTTTGTCTTGTTCAGGACAGAACTAAATAAAAATAACAACATTTTTATGATCCTCTTAAAAGTATTAAAATGTTGGTGAATCTTAACTCCTCTTTTTCAGACGGTCAGAGTCAGAGAATCACCAATCGCTGTTTAAATGACATTAAAACTCAAAGTAATCACTTTGGTAATCTAAAACACTTTTCAGATGTAACTGTAATCTGATTACCACCCATTTAAAATGTAACTGTAATGAAATAGTCACTCAAATTTAGTATTTTAAATACGTAACTAAGTTACTTGTCTCGTTACTGAGTGGATATTATGAGAAAATAGTTTTTGACCTTGGATGAATGTAAATCTGATGTAAGAGACGACGAAACAACGTTAGGAGCCTTTAGAATAGCATAATAGGGCACTTTTACTGAGAAAATAAAAATGTATCCAACTCAGTATTGTAACCTGTTAAAAACTCTTTCTCTGTATTTTGTCTAAATAAGCATTTGTTAATGCAAATATCAAAACCTTGTGGCTTCTTTCATTTGTTCTCTTTTCTTTCCCCCACAGCTGTGCTATGTTTCAATCGCTCCAGATGAGCAGAGAGAGAAGGAGGAATAATCAGCAGAAGAAGTCAAGTGAAAAAAAAGGAGCTGCATTTTGAGGAAACCGGGTTGAAAAATAAATTGTTCAGATCAAATGTTGCTATTATTAACAGAAGAATGCATAACATAAGATGTGTGCGCATTTTTTTGATATAGGTGTGTAGGATTGAAAGTAAAGTACTGGCTTCCTCTGGCTTTGCAATTTGCGCAGTGAGTGCAGCTATAGTCAGGTGGTCAGATTGATTTGGTCATGTGGTCAAGGAAAGGATAAAAGAAGATTATAGTAAAGCTTTTCTCTTTTCTCAGAGCTCTGCATTTTGATCCTCCTTTTGTGCCTTCTGAGCAACTGGGTTAAAGGCCTTTAGGCCAGAATCAATGTAATCTCTCTCTCTCTCTCCATATATACAGCTTATTCTGGCCAAGAACTGACCACTTATGCCCAGTAAACATTTTACGATTATGGGCTGTCCTGGAAGAATGATGATCAATCTGGTGATTTCTGTCGTCGTGGCTAGCTCTTCATCACACAGTGGAAGAGGTTCAAAGACGGTCTTGCGACCAAAGATTGCCTGCAATAATTTTCAGACGGTGTTAGAAATATAGAATGATCATCTCACATCTTGCTGCTATGACCCACGTCTACTGACTGACCAATATGAACGCAACATGAAAGGCGTATTTGATCAACGCGACATGGAGCTAAAACTTTACATGACGTGTCCATATTCTCCTCTTTCTCTTCCTCCTCTCTTTTCAGCGCACATACAACAAATGCTCTATTTGTTTACCTCTATCGCATTCTGACCCGCCCCCTTTAGTTACTGTTGCTATGTCCGACAAGCCATGCGCTCTCAGGCCACACATCATGTTCTCACAACGTTAATCTACTAACTGCATTGTTGGACAACATGGCGGATTCAGGGTTATGATTGGTCAGATCGCCTGTCAATCAAACTGTTTGCAAAGGGTCAATTGTGTGTGTTTCGGAAAAGTTGTCAAATCTTCTAAAGCCTCTCAAGCCAAAAACGTTGTGTTTCATGGCTGAAAACATTATAGAGGTTTGACTTTAAAATAAAAGGAGAACCACTGTCTACGACACCAATAACACAACATCTTTAGCTAAAGACACTGAACTAAATAACACTGACACTGAATTAGGGTGCGTTCACACTTGTAGTTTGGTTCGTTCGGTTCGTTTGGTTCGGACCAAAAAACAAAAACAAAACATATGGTCCTGGTCCTCTTAGCGTTCACACTGGCATTTTTAACAGCGAATCTAAAGTTACCGAACCAAAGGCATAGGGATACGGTCACGACCTGATTGGTCGCTTTTATGACGTATATTTGGTGACGGATCTCGCTTACCGAACATTCAGAACAACGCTGTGTTCTGGATTAAACGCCATCATTTTATGCTTTATTTTTACCAGCTGAGAACTCACGAAGAGCTCATAAAATGTTCAAAACATTCAAAACAGCTCCAGGATTTCCTCCGTTGAACGCAGAAACAGAAACTTCACCTCCTCGTTGCTCCACGTTTGCCCTCGACTCATTTTGGATACGCCGATCTTTCCGCGTCGTCAAATCAGCTGACTCGTAGCGTCGCATCTCGTGACATCACGTCCTGTTTTTGGTTCGTTTACATGTCTTTGGTCCGTGTTGCGTTCATATATCAGTCGAACCGCACCAGAGTTCGTTTGGAAGCGGATCGAGACCCATCTTTTTAGCGTCTCGGTCCACACCAGGGTTCTGATGGCAGCGTTCACATATGAACCGCACTGACTCAGCGATCGCACCAGGGTTCATTTTAATCCAACCAAACATGACGAGGGTGAACGCACCCTTATTCACAGTGCAGGCTGGAAAAGAAAGTGAATTTAGTGAATTTTAACCACGTCAAGGATGAATTTTGGACCGTTCCCTCTCTACAAATCGGTTTCAGTTCACCCCAACATCTTGAGGAACACCCAGATCTTTCTCAATGCCTTTACCAGCTACCACATCTCATCTTCTGAGGTCCTGTGAAAGTTGTTGGTTCACACTAATCAATCTCCCTTGAGAAAAACAGATTTGTCAGTAACCAGACCTTGTGTGCCAGAAATAAACACATCACACGCAACATCAGAGGAAATATGTAGATTTAGGAGATGTTGTTGGCATTTATACGACTGAAGTCATAAATATTGCTCCGTTTTGGGGGTGTTTTTGACATGTGTATATTTTATCAGGGTTTGCCAGCAGTCGTGAAGGCTTGCAGACATGTGTTGAGGAGACCGGGGGTGGGTGAATCTACTCAATCCTATTAGTGTGGATTAGAGTTGGGCTTTCTCACGCACCGCTGCACTGCTCAAGGTGCCGGATTGTGCATCAGCAGAAAAAAAAGAGCAGTGGTATTGCTGACTTCTTTTTTCTTTTCTTTTTGCTAATGGATAAGGCTGTCTCACAGAGGATTTATTAGCTTGTAAACCTGTCTTAGCATATCCTTCCGAAGGATCCAAACATTAGAAACCAGTGACAAGTTTATTTTAAACAGAGTACCTGATCATTTTAATCAGCGCCTGTTGTTTCATTGACTAGCTTTACATCATATGCACCAATAACGTGATTATTTCCAGCGGACTTAAGATGTTAACGCAACTCCCGTTTACATGCAATTTCATTATTCTGATTATTCGCTATGATAACTGGTTGATTTAATTATTCACATATGAACAGCATACAATATGTGTGTTAGTGGTCACTGTTTTAATATACTTAGAAACACATTTCTATGGATGAATTGGATTTTTTTGCACTGACATGCTTGGAAGTGTCTTCATTCTGATGTGTCTGACCATCAATGTAATGCTCAGGTCTGGGTATGTTACTTTTAAAATGTATTTCACCACAGATTACAAAATACATGCCTTAAAAAGTCATTAGTAACGTATTTCGTTACATTACTCAAGTTTAGTAACTTAATCTAAATACTTTAGAATACTTTGGAATACTAATAAGTGTGAAACAAACACAAAAAAGGTCATGTTTTTATTTCACAATTATGACTTTTTCCCTCAGAATTGCGTGATATAAAGTTGCAATTGTGAGTTATAAAGTCAGAATTATGAGATATAAACTCACAATATTGAGAAAAGTCAGAATTATGAGATATAAACTCACAAATGCAAGAAAAAAAAGTCAGTATTGCAAGTTTATATCTCCCAATTCTGACTTTATAACTTACAATTGTGAGGGAAAAAACAAATTGTGAAAAAAAGTAGCAGTGACGAGTGAATTATAAAATGACTCACAAAACATGAAAACAGTCGTGGATCATCAGGTCATGACAGGACAGTTCAGTTGACAGTTGGGCAATTTTTGTATAAATTCAGTCATTTTGTCTTGTTCAGGACAGAACTAAATAAAAATAACAACATTTTTATGATCCTCTTAAAAGTATTAAAATGTTGGTGAAACTTAACTCCTCTTTTTCAGACGGTCAGAGTCAGAGAATCACCAATTGCTGTTTAAATGACATTAAAATTCAAAGTAATCACTTTGGTAATCTAAAACACTTTTCAGATGTGACTGTAATCTGATTACCACCCATTTAAAATGTAACTGTAATGAAATACAGTCACTCAAATTTTGTATTTTAAATACGTAACTAAGTTACTTGTATTTTGTTACTCCCCAACCCTGGTAATGTCATGGAACATGTGATCATTGCTTTCTTCAGAAGCCCAAAATTGTAACGCCTTCTATCTTTACGAACTTGTGCATGAGAACGTCATCCGTGTCTATCAGAAACACATCAGCCCGAGTGGAAGAGATGCCATTAAAGTCTTCACATGCATGTTTATTACTGTGGTTATGAGCTTAAACGCATCAAAGTATTGTGTTTACATCAAGCAATGTTTAATCGCAATATTGGCTAAATCTCGTTATAATCACACTATGAGGGTGCAGGTAAATGTTTACATGGACAGCAGTAATCTAATTATTGACCTTATTCTGAATAAGACAATATTCTGATTAAGGTGTTTACATGAGTTTACTCCTTTCATGTTCCTGTTTTACGTGTTATTGAACATCGATTAATGGCACACGTCATTACGTCCCCATGCCACGCCATCGGACGTTCCCTACGGCAGCAGAACTTACAGTTGACTGATCCGGCAGTTTGATTGACAGGCGATCTGACCAATCATAACCCCGAATCTGCCATTTTGTCCGTCAAAGCGGTCAGGGGAGTTAGTAGATTAACGTTGGTGAACTTGAATCACGTCTTTCCGTGCTTGAAACAACATTCCTTCTGATGTTCATTCATGTTTATTTGGTGATCAGAAAACTAACCCATATGAATCAAGCCGGGAGCTTCCGGAAGAGGTTTGATCTGGTGCTTGAGCTTCTGCTTATCAAAGTTTTCATGCGAGTAAAAGCCTAAATTAAATCTGTTTATCACAACAAGCGATCGACTCTCTTTTGACTAAACCGCTCGATTCATAGGGATCAGTTTTACGATCTCTTTATGAAGTTTTTGGAGCGTCAGAGTGGTGACAGCATTCTGTCATCAAAAATATCTTAACGTGTGTTCTGAAGATGAACGAAGGTCCTGCCAGGTCTTGACAGAAATTTCATTTTTGGGTGAACTAGCCCTTTAAACCGAAAACAAAAATGTCCAGCAACACACTACTGCTCATTTTAAAGATGTAGCAAAGACTTCTACACTTTAATTCTAAGGATGAAACTTAATCAGTCATGTCTTACCCATCCAAGATACTTCACCAGAGATTTTACACCGCTTCAGTCGTCTTCCATAGATCAAAACATAATCACACTATTGGTTTGGGAAGAGACACCACTGCTAATAACTTATTGAAAACAACAGACGCTTCACCGTGATCCGAAGCAGAAAGTATGTGCTCAGTGTCTGCAAGATAATGTGGATAAATCACTTCAGGTAAACATTCGATGTCCTTGAAGAAAAGGAATGGAAGGTAACGACACTTCATCATCATGTTCTGTTGTAGTTACACTCAAAATCTCATTAGTTTTGACCGTTCTGGGATATAAGAGCAGACGTGCACAGTGGAGTCATTCTTTTGTTTTTGTTTTCCATCACGGGTCTATAATGGGAACTGCTTTATGAATGAATGAGTCAAATCAGCCCTACACAAATAGTACCTGCTTTGTACGCATACGAAGAGAAGCCGCAAGGTTTCTAAGAGGGTTGGATGGGTTAGAGGATAGAAAATATGATTAGCTCAGTGTAAAAACCATTATGTGAAACAGACTCCAGTGGAGTGACTCAATTGGTTGTTTTGCCATTTCAGCAGGACTGTGAAAACACTTCTGTCCAATCAGATTACAGCATGTCTAATCCACCCGACACCCAAGCATAACGTCAGCGAGAGATGAGTGCGAGCATCAGTCTGCGCAAACACGCAAAATTAGGACACATGCATTCTGATAATACATGAAAACGTGTCCCAGCGTATGCTGAACCGCTTCCATATTATAATATGTCCATAATTAATGTGACAAAGTATAGTGAGTCTGTTATGCCTTTGCTAAAATTCCATGAGTAAATGCAAAAAAAGATCAGTTTTGCATCTAATGCAACAGTTCTTCTGCCGTAAGAGAAGTCAAAACATCAGAACACAGCTCAAACGCTCCTTTAACTTATTTTCATCTAAGCCGGATTGCTTTGTGAGACTGTCATAATCGGCTCCAGAGAGAAAAGTGCTGATGCAGACACTGAGAGATGAGGCTAATCTCAGTGAGATGCTGAATGAGAAACAAATATAGCATGAATTTGAGTTGCACTGCACTGCACTGCTATACCCACCATGTCCTGCCCGCAGAGAGCCGGGTGATCTGTTAATAGTGATGGGCACAGTGTGCTGGGTCTTTCCTCCGCGGGTGAAGTGTGTTTGATGTGTCCTCGTGAGGGTGTCCGATCCGGCTGTGATGCCCAGCGAGAGAGCGGTGAGGTACAGGGCGAGGCAGGTCGCGGAGGCCAAACCCCGGGTGAGGGTCTCTGAGCAGAGCTGCCTCCATCCACCCAACATCTTCCCCGAACGAGAGCCGCACGGACGCTTCAGCGCACCTGCCTGCCCATATCCTCACTCACACACACCCTCTTCAAGAAGAAGCACCCGGTCCTCGTCTCTTTGTCTGTTTGAGATAAAATCCAACTTCCGATAAAGAGTGTTCTCAATCAAATCAAAACGAGCAAATTCCAAACACCAGCCAGAAATCATGGAAATAACCAGCAGATATCAACACGTGCCAAAGAATCAGGTGTTTTCTGAATCCGGAGGCGTTTTCTGAAATCACAATTTCTGCTGTTTTTCGGCTCAGCGTTGTCTCCAAGAGGAGAAATCCCCAGAAATCCATCCACAGCTGGCTGAGAGCCTCCAACAGATGGAGAGAGCTTCATTTACACTCTTTCCTGAGGACAATGTTAACTGTTCTCCATGGAGAGAGAGAGCTCTCCCCACACACCTGCGCAAGCTGCGCTTCCAGCCACAAGACATCCACAAAGCAGCTCCGGAGGCTGTGCGAGAGAGAGAGAGAGAGAGAAAAGGGAGGAAGAGACGAAAAGAGAGGGAGGGGGAGCTCTAGCAGTGGAATCAGGGCGCGAGAGCACTGCAAATGTTCAGCCTAAACACAGCAACTCAAGGAAGAGAAACACTCTGCATAGATGGAGAAACTGTGTGCTTTGTTTGATTGTTTCAACCACAAACATCCCACTCGGACACCTTCGATTAAAGGTTATTTCATCCGAGTCTGTATTCACGCCTCTCGCTTCCTGAAAGTAGAGCGGGGATTTTCTTGCTCGCTCCAACTTGAAAGTTGACTGCCATACGTCAACTATCTCTCCAGATGCTCCCTCTGCTGCCCGACACCAGGTGACGTCAGCAGCGAAGCACGCTGCATCTGCACTGCACATAAAGAGCCGTCTGTGCCGCCGGAGCAGCCAGGCGGACTTGGCCCTCGGCTGTCGTCCTTTGGGAGGAAGTTGCTCTTTCAACCGCCACAAAAAAGAAGCACACACAAAGAAAAGGGCTGATAAATGTGTGTCTGTGTGCAGGCATGTCTCCCCGTGCAGATGTGACTGGTGCGGATGAAAGCGAAGCTCACGGATTAATATGTATGCGTTTATTTGCATACATACAGAAAAGGGAAAACTGGTTCACAGTCAGAACCAGATTAATTTTTTACAAATATTGGAATCAAATGTTTGATTCTATATAAGACGCATTGAATCGGTGGCAACGTTATTTTCTTTTAATCTGACTTTTTTTTAAAATTCAATCAATCAAAATTGGATTACGGTGGAGCTCAGTTGGACCGATTGAGGCGTTTATATGTCCAATGTGATTGAGGCATCAATCTCATAAACTGATTATTTGGTTTCATGTAAACATAGTTAGTGTGAGAGACTTTTCTTCATTCTAAAACCCACTTTTAACCCTGGGTGTTTTACCCGGGGTTATAAAGTCCTGCTCCGAAACAAGATTAGAGCCGCTTTTATTCCAGTGCAAAACTTGTGCAGTGTGAAATGATTTGGTGTAAGAATGCGACAGCCAATCACGAGCCTATTCACACTGCGCGTTGCATATAACGCGCAAAACGTCAAACGGTGACTGAAAACGCAACAACTGGAGTGAAGAAGACACTTAGAAAAGTCCATTCAGGATAAAGTTGATAGTACAGTCAGTAATATAATATGAGGACGTGCGATCCGGGAGTCTTTAAATAGACATCACATGCTGAGTCCAATCAGTGGCACTGGCACCGCAAATATGCAAATAAGAACATTAACCCTGGGTTTAAGAATGTAAAGTGTGAAATGTCAGCTTATGGACATCTAGGATTAATGGTGGGTAAATTATGAGAAAGATAACCCAGGATTATTTTGACCCTGGTTTTGGAATGATCCAGGTTCACTATATGCAGAACTCTCACTCCTCCTGAATGAGATGAAGATGATTCTCTCTCCTCTCAACACTTTACCACTGCTGATGCTCATTTCCCATGATTTCATTTCAGGATACCAGCTCAAATCAACATTTACATGTGAGCGCCCTCAAGTGGCAGCAGAAAATGCGGCAGTGCTTCATCTCACTGAGACCCACAGAACCTCCATCTGTCCTGAAGAACAGTCCATTTACTGTATTAAATGTTACCATTTTCCTCCCATTGCTTCTAGGGAATAGTGTGTCAGAAATATAAATAAAGTATTATTTATTTCATAAACAGCACATTTGCTTGTGTTTTGTTTTGTGATTTCACTGTTTTGAGCAGGAATATTACTGAAGACATCAAACCAAAGCCCGACTGGATAATACAGGAAAATAGCAAACAAGCTTACAGTTATTTTACAGTGGATATGCAAATTTTTTGGCGAAGAAAATCCTACAACATTACAGATCATGACTGTTAGGACAGCACCAATGACAGCTGTGTTCATTTCCAATCAGTGTGTTCGTAAAATGTCTGTTTAATGCCAAAAACACACACCTATAACAAATAAAGATTACACACACACACACACACATGTTGTGTTTTCATGGTTTATGGGGACATTCCATAGGCGTAATGGTTTTTCTACTGTACAAACTGTACATTCTGTCCCCCTACACTACCCCTACCCCTAAACCTACCCATCACACTAAATGTTCTGCTATTTTACATTTTCAAAAAAGATCATTCTGTATGATTTATAAGCTTGTTTCCTCATGGGGACCAACAAAATGTCCCCACAATGTCAAGATTTACTAGTATTACTATACCTGTGGGGACATTTGGTCCCCATAACGTAGGGCATACCCACACACACACACATACTCACACATGTTGTGTTTTCATGGTTTATGGGGTCATTCCATAGGTGTAATGGTTTTTCTACTGTACAAACTGTACATTCTTTCCCCCTACACTACCCGTACCCCTAAACCTACCCATCACACAAAATGTTCTGCTATTTTACATTTTTAATAAAACATTGTTTGGTGTGTTTTTATATCTATTTGAAATATGAGGATGCATGAAATGTCCTCATATTTCACATTTATGTTGTAATACCATTGTAATACCCATGACATTATACACGTGTCCTCATAAATCATGAAAACGCACACACACACACACACACACACACACACACAAACAAACATCATCTATCAAGCTGACTTCATCTCTGCACACATACAAATATATTAGCAGCAACCATACAGACACTCATTCAGTAAAGTTGTAGTTTGTACGGTAGTGCTGATTAGAAGTAAATAAATGTTATTTACAATTTGAATAAGTCAGTAGCAAGTCAAATAATTAATCTAAAATGCAAAGTGGTGTGAACCTGAGAATTAAATTAAGCAAAGTTTAGAGCTGATCAATAAAATAAATAGCTGTAAATGCATAAATTTAAACTACATTTTTGTAGGTAATATTGTGAATTGTTCCATGTGAAAGCACATCATTTTTACAAGCTCATATATTGTACCTGGATGACATGCACTATTATAAATATAAATATGCTACTTTATTATTTTAACCCAATGCTATTTTTGAGATTTCATCAACCATTAATTTAATCAAATTAATTTGTCATACCACATTCAGTTCCTGTAGTAAGTGCTACCTTCTGCTCTCTCTAGAGCGTCCAGCAGTGAAAAACAAATGGAGATTTGCAGCTGCCAAGCCAATGAAAGCATCTATAAGCATGTGCATACAGTGGCCGAGAGAGCTCAACGTGCTGCAAATAAGAAAACACATGCAAATAAAAAAAACCTCATGCAAATAAAAATAAAAAACGTGATCATCAGTTTGACAACACATGTGCTGCAAATCCTCACAACACATGCATATAAAAAAAACGCGCTGCAAATAACACAAACCACAACAGAAATGTTGGGGGACCCCAAAAAGTGACGGACCCTACTTGACAACAGCACAAACTAAAAAATATTAAATATATAATGGAGGCATTAACTCCATGTAACGTGTTTCACTAACAGAAAAGTGTTTTAATATGTGGCATTGTTGTTCACTCATTCAACTTTAAGAGATGATCATTTAGTGGATGATTTAAAAATATTGGTTAATCATCTGTAGCGAACTAATGTGACGTCATCATAACGCCGCCTGAGGCGCTCGACGACCACGTCATCTGTGAGCGTGAGCTTCTAGCAAACTGAAAAACACTTTATTAAAAATAATAAATACATGAAATAATGTACAGTTGTTTATTTTTGTTTGCAGTTTTTATAGTATTTCATGATTGTGAACACATTGTGCACTCAAATGTCGTACACTATTTAGGGATTAGTGAATGAGTGAAGGGTGAGTTGAACTGGTTTTGGACGCACGTCCTAGTAGGGTCCGTCACTTTTTGGGGTCCCCTTGAAACATTTCTGTTGTGGTTTGTGCTATTTGCAGCGCGTTTTTGTGTTTGCGTGTGTTGTGAGGATTTGCAGCCCATGTGTTGTCAAACTGATGATCACGTTTTTTTTATTTGCATGTGTTTTCTTATTTGCAGCGCTTTGAGCTCTCTCGGCCACCGTATGTGCATGATATATGTTAGTCCACACACATGTTAAGCATCAACTATACAAATATATGGGTGTTGTTACCTCATCATTATTACCCTGGAGGACTGATTTCAGTGTCACAACACCACAGGCATCTGTTGTACTTTTTTAAAACAGGATGCAAAACTTACCATCATTGCACAAAGGTCCTCCGTATGTGGTCATGCTGCAGTCGCAGGTGAAGCCCTCCCACTGCTGGAGACAAACGCCCTGATTCGCACAAGAATCCTCCTGACAGGTGGTGCTGGGCCCTGCAAACACCGCCCGCGTCAGAGAGAGATCAGAGCTGTTATACCACTACATAATACTGTGCTATTGTGACTTATTACATGTAATTTTACTGCCGGATCACAGCCGCCTCTGACACCTACAGTAGTTACAGTGTGTTATGATGGTGTAGTAAAAATATGACATTGTGAAGATTTTATTACATTAATAAAACACATTAATTATGTGATTCTTTGTTATTAACGCATTAACTACAATAAATCCAGACTTGCTCCTACTTTTTACTTTGTACAGCTGTAATTAATTTCTGTAATTGACCTTCGCAAAGCCCCGCCCCCTCTAGTTACTGTTGCTATGTCCGCTCTCACGCTGTTAAAAACACATCATGGAGCAAAGAGGACACTGACAACGTATGAAACAGAAGTTGAATCAATAAATAGCGTCTAGTGTGTGTTTAATGTGTGGTGACAGATCGCTGTAGCTCCTCGTGAAGCGATCATCTCTTCATACTAGTTCATTTATAGCATCAAATAAACATGAATGAACATCAGAAGGAATGTTGTTTCAAGACGTGATTCAAGTTCACCAACGTTAATCTACTAACTCCCCTGACCGCTTTGACGGACAAAATGGCGGATTCAGGATTATGATTGGTCAGATCGCCTGTCAATCAAACTGCCGGCGAAGGGTCAGTAATGTCTTAACCCAACCCCAGCAGCAGTGTCAAAACATCAACACAAGTGCACTGTACTTAAATTCCTCCTGTGGTGAAAATCCAGACTGAAAAAGAAACTGGAACAGATACTTCGTACAAAAGCGTTTATGAACCACATATTTTAAGAGTAATTTTCAAAACGCTCTCATATGTGTATCGTCCGGTTATTGAGCGCCAGCTCTGAGGGAAAGGAGTGAGACGGACGCTCTTGATGCTCTGATTCAATGACTTACTATAAGATCGGCCAGCAGCCCATTCATACTCAGGGCCTGCTCACACCTGACCACTTCATGTGTTTTTACTGATCAGATAGCTATCTCCATTTACACTTGCCCACATAAATGTGTCTCCTCAACACAGATATGAATCTAATCTTTAATTCCCACGCTATATGCAAACTTTACATCAATGAAAGCAACAAATATGAGCTGCTTTTTATTTCTCATCAGCCACAATAGGAGAGAGGCAACAGCACTGGTAAGATCATTTAGTGTCATTACTTTTAATGAAGATGGCGCCAGTGTGTATTTGTGTCTTGAGACACAATGGCCAATCAGAGGAATTTAAGTTAAAATCCACTCACCACTCAAAACGCTCTCATTATAATGATGTAAATAAGAGATTCATTGTACAGTGTAGAAAACTTATTGTGAAGTTTGTGAGATTGCGATCTGAGACAAGTGACAGCTTTCGAATGAAGCGAGTTTGCAAATGTACTGTTGATTTTATTCAACAATTCAATAAATATGAAGTTAATATTAAGTGACTTACATTTTAGGAACAATATTGTCAGATTTTTGGTCAATGAAAATAGTTCCAAACAAAACCACAGCTGAACTGAACAAACCGTGTTTCGGTTAATGAATCTGCCTTTTCAAACAAATCTAGTGAGTCAATGATTCAATGACTCATTCATAAAGACAATCGCTTGCTCTGTTCCTGAATGAATGAGCAGTTTGATTCAATGATTCAATCAATTCGTTCATTCAGTGACAAATTGACTCGATGCCCCCTACTGGCAGTTTTAGTTTCATTTTTAAAGTATCATTTCATTTTTTTCATCAGAATTTTGTTGATACTGATTTTATTTGATTGGTAACTTATTATTGTAACTCAATATGAATTTTGATATAAAAGATGACATATTCAATAAGGTTAGAAAAAAATGCCCCAGCAAGTCATTTTAAAGAGTCAAATATTGCCCATAATGGGAAGGTTAATTTCTGTCATTGATCAGAAGGTGCTCCAAAATTTTTGACTGTGCTCCTAAAAAGAAATGTAAGCGGTATAACACGCTCTCACATGCTTATTTTGGGAGGAGTAAAATTGACATGTGGTTTCAACAACCACATGCAGTTACACTTGTCCAGTTTCGTCAGTTTCCTCCTGAAGTGGTTTGAGTTCGGATTTAAATCCAACTCGAAAGCGTTTCGGGTGTACTTACACCTGGTCTTTTCACGGTCAGAGATGCAGGAGAAGGCGGCAAAATACATAGGTGTTGCTTGCCTCACTTGATTTTTGAACCTTTGGTTTTATTTCCAAAGCATCAGCACATGCACATTTATCTGGCGTGAATGCACTGCAAATGTTTTACAGAGTCCACTTGTGCTGAAAGCGAGCAGAAATGAGGTATACATTCTCTCTGCTTTCAGTGCGTCAGTCATCCTTGACAGGAAAGTGAGTGAGATGCACACAAACACAGTTTTATCTAATCATACCTCATCAATTGCGGTTCACTTCCTGGAGTTAGTACAATTGACTCCTAGAGAGACTGCATGGCTGATCCGAAAAGCCTGCATTCAGAAACAATAGGCGATCATTATACCATAGGTGGTTCTCGACACGTTTAGCCATGAATGCAGCCACGGTCAGCCCCGTTCTTATAACAAAGTCCACTGATGTGCAGATCTCAGTCCACAGACTGGCTGTCCCCACCTGAGCCTGGAGTTCTGCCACGAAAGCCAACAAAAGCGAGACTTTTAAAGCAAGGCTTTATTTACTTTATCCAAAAGCTGTGCCGATACTCAGCTGTGGTGTGAAGTTGAACCCCAGATTCGTCTCCGGGCGCAGCCAAAGACTGTGGGACGTTCCACAAAACCTCTCTCTGTCGGCTTATCCATCACCAAAAGCACACCAAAATTGGGAAGTGTGCCGACAATGGAATCGCAACCTTTGGAAAAGTTCCCCATCCAGTCATATAATGGTGCAGCTGTCTCAAACTAAACTCTGAAGATTTGATGTATTAACCTGGTAAAATTGGGCAAACCGTTATTATTTCATCCTCAAAAGCTCTCAACTTGGCTCCTTGTTTCCAGATGGACTAATAAAAAAACTCATGGAGTGAAATTTCACATGAATATCTTGATCCCTTGGGTGAAACTCGTGTCACTTTAGCAAGGATATTCCAATATGTTTTAAACATTTTTCTTTGATTCCTCCACCTTGTTTTCTTTCCTCGCACGCTGCCCTTGAATCTTAAGAGAGAGGAGCAAGGACGCAAGGAAAGGAAATGAGAATGCATCAATAATGAATTGTGAAACACCCATGCGAGGACAAAACAGCTGCCAAGTAAAAGGTCAATGTGCCATTTATGTAAAACAGGAATGTAATGAAAACAGAATGAAATATTTATGTTGTTTGTGGTAAAACACTGTGTATGAAAAGCAGATTTCATGCAGCAAAGCAGTAGAAATTATTCTGTCCATTTAAGAGAGTTTCCAGCGGACACTGAAAACTGCTGCATTTGCGTGAGACATAGTAAACATCTACAGCATGACAGATTCAAGAAATCTTTTGACAACAGCAATAATGCTGAGTGTGATTACTGAGCTGTTACTGGACTGAATGTGTCTCAAAACAAGCCAATGCACACTATATACACACTCACTAACCTGTTCAACTGCTCATTAACACAAATATCTAATCAGCCAATCACATGGCAGCAGCTCAATGCATTTAGGCATCTAGACATGGTGAAGACGATCTGCTGACGTTCAAACTGAGCATCAGATTGGGGAAGTAAGGTGATTTAAGTGAGTCATTGATGTCAGACGGGCTGATCTGAGTGTTTCAGAAACTGCTGATCTTCAGGGATTTCCATCCACAACCATCTAGAGAATGGTCTAGTGCTGCAACGACGCGTCGACGTCATCGATTATGTTGACGTGCGTGAAATGCGTCGACGCGTCACACTGTTCACATTCATCTGGCGTAATGGCGGCTTCTGCTCCTGGGAATGGAGAAAGTTCCATTCTATCACTAAGGTTTGAGTTGCTCGCGCTCCTGATTCCCGCCCCGCGCGCTCGCTAAGACTCGCTGCATTACAGACAGAACAAGAGGAAAAACACATGATTCAGGAGACGTTTGTTCAATGGCTTGAACACTATCAAAGTTCCTTTAAGACTGTAGAGAAAGTCTTTGACACTCTTCATGTTAAAGTTCAAAGGTCTTCCACTGGACGAACACACATAATGACTTATTTTTAATCAAAATCAAAGCGTATTATTACATAATGGCGTGTCCCAGTGTTTCTACACATCAATGAACTGATAAATTAGTTCTAACTTCTTACATAAAAAAAGATCACTAGATTAATAAAAAAAAACGGAATAAAAATAATCGTTAGAGTAGTCGACTAATCGGAAAAATAATCGTTAGATTAGTCGACAGAAAAAATAATCGTTAGTTGCAGCTCTAGAATGGTCCGAAAAAGAGAAAATATCCAGTGAGCGTCAGTTCTGTGGGAGAAAATGCCTTGTTGAGGTCAGAGGAGAGTGACCAAAGTGAAAGACTTCTGCGGAAGAGCTTCTCTGAACACGTGATGATCTCCAGCAGTAGAAGACACGGGCTTCACACCACATCAATAAAACTGGACAAGAGAGGATTGGTGGAACGTTGCCTGGTCTGAGGCTTTCTGCTGGACATTCAGATGGCCTGGTCAGGATTTGGTGTTTTTGTATCATCCTTGTATCAGCGGTTCAGGCTGCTGCTGGTGTAATGGTGTGTTATATATTTTCTTGGCTCACTTTGAGCATCATTTAAATGCCACAGTATTGTTGCTGACCACGTCCATCCCTTTATGACCACAGTGGACCATCTTCTGATCTACTTCCAGCAGGATAACACACGTCACAAATCATATCAAACTGGTTTCTTGAGCAGCTCACGAAACTGAAACGGCCTCCGCAGTCACCAGATCTCAATCCAATAGAGCAGTTTGGGATGTGCTGGAGATTCACATCATCCGACAAATCTGCAGCAACTGTGTGATGATATCATGACAATTTGGACCACAATCTCTGAGAAATGTTTCCAGCGGCTTGTTGAATCTGTGCCATGAAGAATTGACCCTTCGCAAACAGTTTGATTGACAGGCGATCTGACCAATCATAACCCCGAATCCGCCATTTTGTCCGTCAAAGCGGTCAGGGGAGTTAGTAGATTAACGTTGGTGAACTTGAATCACGTCTTGAAACAACATTCCTTCTGATGTTCATTCATGTTTATTTGATGCTATAAATGAACTAGTATGAAGAGATGATCGCTTCACGAGGAGCTACAGCGATCTGTCACCACACATTAAACACACACTAGACGCTATTTATTGATTCAACTTCTTAAAAAATTATTTAAATATGAAACTGTTTCATACGTTGTCAGTGTCCTCTTTGCTCCAGGATGTATTTTTCACTGTGTGAGAACATGATGTGTGGCATGAGAGCGAACATAGCAACAGTAACTAAAGGGGGCGGGCCTAAAGGCAAAAGAGGGTCGAATCCGGTACTAGCAACATGTACCTAATAAAGTGGCCCACCCACCCACTGTATGATTTGGATGGGGTTGGGGTTACCACAATGTGTAAAGCTCATATAGATAAAGCTCAAAACCGTGGCTCCCTTCCTTTCTTATCTTTGCTGCTGGCGGAAATGGTTAAGGTTACAGGCTTTAGAGATTGGGTGAAGAAAGCTCTCACTAAAAGGCAGCATTCAATGATGGTTTTAATAAATATGATCATATACACTGAATATGCTGCTGTTATTACTATTTTATGTTGTACTTCAAAACACAGAGGTGCAAATAGCATCTGCTGCTGTTTAAAGTGTAAATAACCCCAAACATTTTGATGGTCCCGTTTAGACATTCTGTTGACTATAAGTAATAATGTACCTACATGTCAACTAACTCTCATTAATATTAGTTGAGTGTTAGTAGACTGTCTGGGTTAGAATAAGTTGACATTTACTTACAAAGCTACTTCTAGTCTGATGGGGAGCATCAAAATAAGGTAAGTCTACTTAAAACTATTTGAATCTTAGTTAAATTTATAGGTAAATTGAAAACAATTATGTAATTAAGATATAATCTAGAGTCAGCTGGTCATTATTGCAAAATAAAGAGGGTGATCAGATCTCGTAGCATCAATAATTACTACATTATTCCACTTATTTCACAGAAAGATGTTGTCACCTTCACATCCTCTCTCAATCTGTCCAACACAGGCCAGCGCTTCTGTCATCAGGTCTGGCAAACGGCCGTTCAGATCCACAGACGCCAAACAGCCTTGAAATCCTTCTTTTGCGTGAACTAACTTGGGTAAATCTTTGTACATTTCCTCGGGAACACCGCCAATGTAAAGATCACCTGCAAAGAGAGGTCCATAATGATGTCGTTAAAAATGATATATTGTTAACACCACTCTCTCTCTAAACTGTAAAATGAACACAGGAACATAATATATTATGCATTTATTATAGTATACAATTCATTCGTCAATCAATAAAACTATAATCATCATCTTTGTCACAACTACAATGAATTAACAAGGTGAAATCTACCTTTTAAGTCCAGATTTTTGGCCCCCACAGTGGTCTGGGTGGTGATTTTGGTGTCGATTTTGACGGTGTGCAGGTTATTTGTGTCTTTGGAGATAATGACATTGTGCCATTGGTTGTCATTGAGAGGTTTGTTTGAGTTTCCTTTGATGAGATGAGCACCGTTTCCCAGATCTGAGACGTAATGCAGGTAACTGAACAAAGATATAATGAAATTAAAACAAATGTACCAATTACAGAACATTCAGATAATGACTAATGATTTGTGATAATGACTGTAATCAAAACTGTACTGTAGAAAACTGCACAAAATTGACCATGCAAGCTTAATACATTTTACACATATAGGAAAGAAAAATCACATACAAGATCTCTTTAATATCTCGACTGTTTTTCTCATATAGAGATGTGATCGCAAGGAGACATTTCGCTGAAGAAAAGCGAAACTCTTGAGATTAAAACCCTAAACTGACATGTAAATAATCCCTCAAAATTGTAATTGTGACGAGCAGGGCGGGCGAGAGCCGTGAGGGAACGGTGCGAGGCCGGTGACGCGAGTGATAATGAGCGTCAGCTACGCGCTACACCGGTCTCGTGTCTCTCACGGAGGAGCTCCAGAAGCATAAAAGAGGAGCGACGACAGTGAAGGTCGAGAGAGGACCAGGCCGGGACTTTATGTTGTGTTTTATTTTGTTTGTGTGGGCGGCAGTCGCCGTGAGGAACTGCCGCCCTTTTACTTTAGTTTTATTGTTTGTTTATTTTATTATTAAAGTTATTAACGTTCGCCGGTTCCCGCCTCCTTTCTTCATCGAACCCCGTTACAGTAATACTTCTCTATCCATTGTTACACCTTTAGAAAGTATAAAAAAACGACAATTTCAGATGCAACAAGGAATCTGTGAATATTATAATGCATTTGAACTTTAGTTACAGTTATTTATGAAAAGATATAATGCATTAGAACGTACATTATGAATATCTTTAGAATGTGTCGTACATAAAGTCTTTAAGTAAGTGTTTTTCTGTCAGCGCAGGGATGAATTCTTTCAAATCTGATGGCACCTCGATTTTCAATAAATATGGATGATTTTAAAGATATAAATGTAAATAGGTCTAATAGAATAAAAGTAATAATAATAACATTGCAACATTTATTCGATACTAACCAGTGCACATTAATATCTTAATTGTTTTCATTTGCAAGGATAATAAAATATTTTGGATAAGAATGAATGAATGAATGAATGAATATTAAAGCACACATTCACATTTAAACCATTCTGTCTCCATAGCGTACCCCTTAACCAGCTCTACAGCTATGAAGTCGTTCCCATCTCCGCTGTTGAACAGGATGAGTCCGTCGGATGAGGTGGTCTTGAACTGGAAGAACAGGTACATGGAGTAGTACGCCTGCAGTGAGCTTAGAGTCAAGTAGCTTGAGCAGGACTTGAAGGTCACTGGATCCGCAATGATGTTCTTGAAACCGATCACGGCGTTGACTTCGCAGTAGTCGATGTCTCCATTCTTGCAGAGGTCGATGTACGGCCTGCCGTTGAACGTCAGACTCTGGAGATGCCCAATGAAGTTGGAGGGCATGATGGGCAGGTAGCGTTTCTCTGTAATAATTCCCGTCTCTATGTTATGAAACTCCAGCTGTGTGTGGTCACCTGATATCTCTCCTGTATCATGGCATAGTGTTGAGAAAATCAAAGGTTTATTTCATGAGGATCATTAAAAGAACAAGATGATTAGTTTATGGACATGACCTCGATCATTTTTGCTGACCTCAATAATGCCTATTGTAGGGCTTTTACTGTTAACCCTTTCACACTCCTCATAATTCACTCAGGGTTCACCATTAATCCTAGGTGTTCACATGCTGCACTGAACATCACTAAACCCAGGTGATGTGTTCGGAATCGCATTCACTATTCCCGACATTTCCCCACTAATATGAATTCGGACACTGAGTGCTCCGGAAGGGCTGCCGCTTTTGTTTTTGTTTGTTCCTCCTGTTTAATAAACATTTGAAACAAACTAGCAGCTCCAGCAGTAAGATGAAAATATTTATCTTGAATAAAAATGAATTTATACGGTATGATATTACGCTGTACCCACATTGGACGGTTTGAAAAATGAATGAATGATTCAGCTGCAGGCGACATCTTCTGGCGAGATGCAGAATTTCATTCGGTACACGCATCTCACAGTGCATTATGGGTATTCTCTAGCCGTTGAGCATGCATGAGTTGTACGCTCGTTATTGTGGTGCATTGTGGGATTGAATGAGTGCACTCGATATCGACCACTATGGTTTCGGACACCACTACAAACGGCGGTCCCCTCAAAAAATGTCACGCGATATGTTTATGGAAAGACTCCAGCTTTTCACGTCATATCATAGAAACGTTTTGAACTATAAAGGGAATTGTCACGTTTTCTGACACCATTTGACTTTTGCCCCCGCAAACTCTGAAACGATACAAAGCGTTGTGTTTTCGTGACTGTCCAAAGCACATGAATACGAGGCACGTGATTGGCTGTCCATTGCTTTGTAACATTCTAATAGTTTCAGACTGTACAAGTTTGGTAGCGTGATGTGGGGTTAACAGAGTAAAAGAGTAATCCTACTCTGATGCTAATCCCGCTACTAAATTACAATTGCGAAACATTCCTTTACCTTGAATTAAAAGCAGGGTTTAGAACGACGATAATCCAGGGTTAAGCACAGTGAAGTGAGAATGTGTGACTCAACACTAACAGATATTTAAAAATGTTTTCCAGCCAGAAAATTTGGAAGATTAAGTCCAAATGGATTTGGGTTCAATGCCGCATTGCATGCGCAACATCACGAGACAATAAAGAAACGTGAATTAAACTGTTCATGAAAATACGAAAAGTATAACAGAGCTAGATTATTAATAATGTATTTTTCAGTTAATCCAATCATAATATGGGGCATTGTCTTGGGATGAGGCGAACGCACAAGTAAACAAAATAGTCAGAATGTGTAACTCCCATTGTAACAATGTAAAGCACAAGAACAGAAACAGGAGGAAACAGAATAAGATACCTTCCACCGTGGGCAAATCATCCACAGACAGCTTCAGACTCTTCCCTCTCCTGATCACTCGCACCGTGTGCCATTCATTATCATTCAGATTCTGACCCGCAAACAGGGTCTCGGGTCCCTTGCCTGTGGGACAGCCCAGATCACAGTTAAACATGCACCCAAAACACAATGGAAAAAAGAACAAACATTTCTAGAATAAAGGACATCATGTATTTAAAATGAGTGCCATTAGTACACCCTTTTTTCTTTATCTTTTTGAAATCCTGATCTTCAGTGTTTAACTCTTTAGTGTAACATTTTAGTTCAAATCCTTTAGCAATGTAACAGCCAGGGTTGGGGAGTAACAAAATACAAGTAACTTAGTTACGTATTTAAAATACTAAATTCGAGTAACTGTATTTCATTACAGTTACATTTTAAATGGGTGGTAATCAGATTACAGTTACATCTGAAAAGTGTTTTAGATTACCAAAGTGATTACTTTGAGTTTTAATGTCATTTAAACAGCGATTGGTGATTCTCTGACTCTGACCGTCTGAAAAAGAGGAGTTAAGATTCATCAACATTTTAATACTTTTAAGAGGATCATAAAAATGTTGTTATTTTTATTTAGTTCTGTCCTGAACAAGACAAAATGACTGAATTTATAAAAAAATTGCCCAACTGTCAACTGAACTGTCCTGTCATGACCTGATGATCCACGACTGTTTTCATGTTTTGTGAGTCATTTTATAATTCACTCGTCACTGCTACTTTTTCTCACAATTTGTTTTTTCCATCACAATTGTGAGTTTGTGTTTCATAATTCTGACTTCTTTTTCTCAGAATTGCGAGATTTAAACTCACAATTGCAAGTTATAAAGTCAGAATTGGGAGATATAAACTTACAATACTGACTTTTTTTCTTGCAATTGTGAATTTAGTATGAGTTTATATCTCATAATTCTGACTTTTCTCAATATTGTCAGTTTATATCTCATAATTCTGACTTTTTCAATATTGTCAGTTTATATCTCATAATTCTGACTTTTCTCAATATTATGAGTTTATATCTCATAATTCTGACTTTTTCAATATTGTCAGTTTATATTTCATAATTCTGACTTTATAACTTGCAATTCTGAGGGAAAAAGTCAGAATTGTGAGATAAAAACTTGCAATGACCTTTTTTGTGTTTGTTCCACACTTATTAGTATTCCAAAGTATTCTAAAGTATTTAGATTAAGTTACTAAACTTGAGTAATGTAACAAAATAAAGCATATATTTTGTAATCTGTAGTGAAATACATTTTAAAAGTAACCTACCCAGCCCTGGTAACAGCACAGATTTACAGTGCATTCAAGGTATAGTTGAAAATAGAGGCACAACTTGCACAACTTTCTGGGAAATGTAAGCAATAAGGTGTGAGACTGCATTCACAAACTGCACACCTGGAGTACCTTGCTTTTATAAAACGGTTAGCGAATATTGAATCAAAAGTATGTAATAATATGTTAATCATTAAATGCCATCCTTACACTAGAAAAAAAACAGTTCATGGCTAGAGAATGTGTTCTACGAGCAGCATCATGTGAAGTAACCGGACACGTTTCCTATCAAAAGCTACTCTCAAAGCTGCGCTGTGCACTATGGGAACGAGAATACCAACGCTGTCGCACTGGAAAGTGTCTGGATTGTGTAGTGTGTGCACACAAACACTAGAGAAGTCTCAGACATGAGCCTGGGAGTTTGACTCAAGGACGTGTTAGCCTGGAGTAACATGAACATCCAAACTATAAAATCTATAAATCAGCCTGTCGCATCACATACTTGATGCAAGGGGCGCCCCCTGGTGGAATGAGTCCTAACGCCTAGAGGCGAAGCTTGACCGTGTGCCTCATATCCCTCACCCAATTGTGACATTGTTTGCTCGGTGACAGCCTCCATAGCAGATGAAAAGTTGCTCTGACTTACACCGCTAGCAGGTGCGATGGAAGTAAGTCTGAAGAGCACAACCTGGCCACAGCAAGTGTTGTTTCTCCTGCTCTGTCATAGTGAACAGCGGAGGACAGAAGGTTTCGAGAACAACCGGACGCGCGATCAAGAATGGAACTTCAGGTAGATAGTCACGATCCACGTCTTTTGTTTTGTCTTGTTAAAGGACTTTTAAGTTGAAATGCATTCTGAGGTTCCACTGTATCTGTGTTCCTTTCCTCTGTGTTGTCATGCTCACCTGGTCACCAGCTGTTGTTCACTAAGCTTTGTGTATTTAAGCTCTTGCTTTTCAGTTCAGTTTAGGAGTGTGCTAAGGAAGCCACAGGGAAATCAGATATAGACATGAAAGTGAATTATAGTAAGGCTGAGATGAAGTTTTTAACTAAACAACATGTGAAATATAGATGGCAGAAACAATGGGAAGAAGAAAGAACTCAATGGAAGGAGGAATCGATTTTATCTAGACTTAGATATGGACATACAGCACTTAATAGTAGTGGTGGTGAGATGAAGCCTCGTGAAGCTTTTCAGCCAAGTGCTTCAGAAAAGGATTCATTTCTCGAGGCTCACAGTACCACCTGGTGGTCAAAGAGGGTAAAACAAGCAGACACATTACAGATGACCTCATGTGATATGATGCACTGTATTTTGCGCGAGTCCACATAGACTAATCTATCTATATGAATATAATGTATGTTTTCTGGTGGTTTATGATGATTGTATAACATATGTGTAATAAACGTATTTTCTATCAAATGTGTGTTAATTTGTTCATAATAGGCAAAACTCACCTCTATCACAATCACACATTTTGAGAGGATCCAATGGGTTTATATAGCTGTCAAAATATCGCGGCAAGATTCGTACCACTTACTGAACCAGCGAGGCTTCAGACGTCATCGGTCTAAACCGATACGCGCTTCACTAAAGGCTTACAGGATTTCTCGACACACGCTCGGAAGCCTCGACACAGAGCTTAACATCACTACTTAATAGTACCTTGAATAAAATAGGGAAACATCAGACAGGAAAATGTGAACATTGTAATCAGGAAGAAAATTTGGAACACATGATGAAATGTCCAAAGTATAATAGTGAAAGGAGGGTATTGGTTTTTTAATTTGAAAAGAGTTAACAATATCGCAAAAGAATTCATATGATGAATGTATTGATTTTTTTTATGCTATATTTGAAAATGACCGCTTTAGATAAAAGACTCTAGGTGTTTAAACCTTTAGCCGCCTTGTTACAGCGTCCAACTCTCATGCCGGAAGACCGGGTTCGAGGCCCGCCAAGAGCGGGTTGAGTAGGACCCGGGTGTAGGGGTTACATTGGTGCCGTGACCCGGATGGGAGTGAGGTTTAGGGGGGTGAGTGTAACGGAGGCCAGCTAGTAGTTGCTGTGCGAGTAAATCTTTAGCTTCCTTGCTAGAGCGTCCAACTCTCATGCCGGAAGACCTGGGTTCGAGGCCTGCCCAGAGAGGGTTGAGTAGAACCCGGGTGTAGGGGTTACATTGGTGCCGTGACCCGGATGGGAGTGAGGTTTAGGGGGGTGAGTGTAACGGAGGCCAGCTAGTAGTTGCTGTGTGAGTAAACCTCACTCCTCTGACCTCAAGAGATGCTCTAGCGACAGAGGTCGCAAGGTGTTGCGATCTGGATTCACACTCCTAACCAGTAGGTGGCAGTAATACACCTTGAAGTTTTATGCCAACCAACAATCAAGACGTTTTAGGAGTTGTTGTTGGTCAGGGTGTGCTTGGACTTTCTTGTTTTCACCATGTGTTTATGATCATGTTCCCGTGTCACTCTTGTCTGGACTATGGTTTGCTTGTTCAAGGTTTGGAATGGATTATCTGTGGATTTGCCTTTTGTTAATAAACTGTGGGTGCATTTAGATTCGCCCTCATCTCATCTTCAGTTACAGAATGACTCATAAAACCTGAAACTGAAAAACAAGAGCTTAAATACACATTATTTGTGTATTTGAGTATTTGTATTGTGTGGTAACTCCACTTAACTTTCAGCTGTACCTCATTACTTTACTTAACCATCTTGTACTTAAGGTTACAGTTCAAATTAGCCCTCACAGATGCCAGCCAAAAAAAAGTTGCGGGGTTGTCTGGAGGCAGACAGGCATGAAGGAGAACTTGGAGAAGGAAGCTCCAGTCCCAGAATATCAATTACCGGGAACTGAATGTGCTGTTATTTCAGATCAGCTGGAAAGCAAATGTGTGCAGATACACTCTAACAATATGTCTGTCATTTTCAACAAGATCGCTGAAGCTCTTTCAAGTTGTGCACGAACTACGGTCATACTTGCTTGAGCAAATTAGCGAGATTTCCAGGCCCTGAATCCATACAGAGACAATTTGGGCCATAAAACCACAGAGCCTAGTCTAAGGTAATGTTGAGGATACATAGACGTGGATTTGTCAGATAACAGAACCAGCCTTGTTAAAGCAACACAAAACCTTTCATATCCCAAGGTCAAAACTCCCTCTTTGTGTTGCTGCAAACCAACCTGGCTAATAAGAGCGTGATAAAAACGTTGACTGACATGAGGGGAGGATGATAAGAGAGTTACACCACAAACTAAAGATGATATCTGATTTCTGATGGTCAATCAGAAAGGAACAAATCACCAAGCCAGTACTCAATTCACTGGCTTCCCAAGAGCTGACTCCAGACCCAGATCCATGTACACAACCAGGGAATCCCCATTTAAGAAGCATGAGGGTTAAATTGATGTCTGACGGTTCATTCGGATCATGGTTTAAGAAACTGCATACATAGATTGCTAAAAACTGGGGATTTCATTCATGTTCTATTTCAAAACTCTTCTTTATTTACTAACCTGTGTGTGTCTATAGCTCTATTCGGATGGTGTTTCTCATTTGAATTTAAAGTTTTTTGAACATTTAAGAAGCAGACGCACATGTAAAAAAAGACACGATCATCAAACATTACAGCATATGAATCAAAACTGATAACACAAATGTGACTGAATGAAATGCACTGAATACATTTGTCATGTCAAACATCTTTCACTGGAATCTCCCATTGTACAGGTTAAAAAATATTCTAGAGTAAATGGAAGATATGAAAGAAGAGAAAGTGTCACTTACTCGTGGTACAGTTTATCCTCTCACAGTCTAGATGGGGAAGAATAAATGACATGTAAATTCTGCCTTCAAAGTAACATCTGCAGACATTGAAGCACAAAACCCACTTCTCTGGGGACAGACACAAGAACACCAATGACCCTGATGCTCACGCATGCCATTCGCCCAAACACAAAAACACTTTCCACAAATATGGTACAAAATATTTTGTTTCCCTCTTTGTCTAGCCTGTACTCTTCTAGACAATGTTTGAAACTTTGCATTTTAGCACCTAGAATGAAGTACTGTTGCACATTAATCTTTATTTATAACTCACTTTGGATAAGTTAATAAATGTAAATTTTATGTCTTCTTGTTCATTTCAGATGAAATTATATCGGGTCACCTTGAATCCAGAATTTTCCTGTTGCTTCAGTATAAAATTAATCTTAATCTATATTCTGCGGTTGAAGGGTCTTTTATTGCATCGTAGTGCAGCCTATTCATGGAAAGTGATTCATAGCGTAGTATTTTTGCTTTTTTCATTTATCTAATTCTGCACAGAATTGTACTGCTAATGGAAATGTGTTTGACTAACAATGTAAATGCAACTGCAATCTTAGATTTATTTTTTTCCTATGGCATTTCTTAGCTGTAAGGTGTGACGGTAAATTACTGTGGGCTTGATTGTTCTTAAAAACATGGCATGTTTTATAGATCATCACATCATTGGTCAGGCTGTGACAACTGGATGGTAAACTGCTTGCCATTGCTGAAATAGTATGTTGGACTGAAATAAAGATCAGATAAATGTTTATAACGAATAAAGCTTAGGTAGGAATGTTTCTCAATTTTCCACTGAAATCACTACGTCTGTTTTTAGGTAGTGATTTATTGAGATATTTCACCCAAGTTCACCAGAAGCAGGTCTCAGCCTGTAGTGTCCCATCAACCTCAGCAGAGAAGTGGCCGCACACAGTTAAAGACCAGAGCTGGCTCATCATGTCAGGAAATGCTTTTACTAAACTGACGCTGTAACTCAATTGACCCTTCGCAAAGCCCCGCCCCCTTTAGTTACTGTTGCTATGTCCGACAAGTCATGCGCTCTCACGCCACACATCATGTTCTCACGCAGTGGAGCAAAGAGGACACTGACAACGAATGAAACAGTTTCATATTTAAAATATTGTAATGTTTTAAAGCAGTTGAATCAATAAATAGCGTCTAGTGTGTGTTTAATGTGTGGTGACAGATCGCTGTAGCTCCTCGTGAAGCGATCATCTCTTCATACTAGTTCATTTATAGCATCAAATAAACATGAATGAACATCAGAAGGAATGTTGTTTCAAGACGTGATTCAAGTTCACCAACGTTAATATACTAACTCCCCTGACCGCTTTGACGGACAAAATGGAGGATTTGGGGTTATGATTGGTCAGATCACCTGTCAATCAAACTGTCAGCGAAGGGTCAATTCAGTAGGACAGTCAGCCAGGTGAATCATAGACTTAAATATCAGAGAGAGTGCACACCATATTTAAAAATCTCTCACGCCATCCCCTGCATAGAGTCCTGGTGTGAATTAATGGCACCCTTGGTAAAAATTCAGGAGAGTGTATCAACATGGACCTGGGAATTGGAAGGATCTGGAGAGGTTCCGCATGGAGGAACTCTTGTCAGTTGTTGTCCAAACTCATCAGCCATTGTAGGAGAAGAATCTAAGCTTTTATCTTGGCAAAAGGAAGTTGCAAAAAGTATGAAATAAAAGGGTGCCATTAATTGACCGCTCTGAACGAACGGTCAATTATGTGTATTAGAGAAAAACATTTATTTAATTTTATTTTTTCTTACAGGAAAGGCAACACAGAGCATTCTCCTTTAACACCGAGCACAGCTGAGGTGTTTGAGTGTGTACGGAGCTGCAGACTCTGAGCATTGAAGGGCTCTGAGCATGTCCACTGTAAAGACAACAGTGTTTGTGATGCTGCATGTCATGTGTGTGCAACAGTTAGTGTGTATTTGGTCACAGTTGTGTGATAGGATGTGTTTAGCATTGATACCTAGATTAACCGTGAGCCGGACACGACTCGCCTCCAGCTCCAGACGCAGAGTGTCTGCGGAGTCTCGAGAAGTGGTTGCCATGAGAACACCATATGCCCGCTGGGATCGGAAGCGTAGAGACACATCTTCAGCCTCTGTGTGCATAGCTACAGATAACTGGACCTTCATGAACTTACTGCCATCGTAACTGAGGATGGTGGCTTCTGTGGATGAGAAGCAAAGAGGTACTGTAATGTCATTGCCCATAAATAATTTACATATGTCTGTAAAATATTTCCTACTGTAATAAGAATATAGAAATTGCCAAGATGCACATGCCTGCATTTACACAGTGCTGACATAACGTAATATTTCTAATTAAACATACATGCAGAAATATTGGTAACATTTTACAATACAGTCTCATTTGCAAACTATTTTTTCAGCATTTATTAACCTTCGTAAATATTAGTTAAAAAAATCATGTTCATGATAGCTCACAGTGCATTAACTAATGTTAACAGATATAACTTATGTTAAAAAATAAATCGGTAAACGCTGAGATTTACAATAAGTAACAATTCACTGAATGTTTGTTCACTGAAATCAGATGATTTCATTTTTCCTAGGACAGTATATATGGGAATACAAAATGGGTGGCATGGTATGGGATAAGATTAGTCTCAAAATTATTAACAAATACATCGAAAACGAGTATTTTTAGCAAACGAATCTTACCACCCACAGCCAAATGCCATTCAACTTGTGTCTGCGAAATTCAGTATCAAGTCAATGTGCAGCGATATGTAAAAACAGACGCATTCATGAATACTAATAGTTCCTTTATTCTCTTGTATTAGTTACATTTGCATGCATCAAGGAATATGTGCATTTGTGGATCTGCACACAATAATTTATGTATTTTCTGAGTTGATTCATGTGAATTTAATTGAGACTTTTGTCTGATGTTTTATCAAATTTGTCCATGGTTACTGATTATGTAACGCACCTGTTTCTAGTTTTATTGATTATCCATCCTGTGTATTTAAGCCCTTTGTTCAGTGTTCGGTGTCGTCTATGTTTTATGTGGTTGTGCTAAGCTTATTCCTGTGACCTCCTGCATGTTCTTTGTTGCAGTTTGGATTTATTAAAGACCGTTTGTGTTTCATTCTCCTGCATCATATGATTAAATGCAACCACCCATGATAGAACAACAAACCCTAAAATGAAATGGACTTACCAGCTGTTCGCCTGCTCTGCTTGGAGCAGGAGCATCAAAACATTGAGGACCACACAAGTGACTTTTTAAATCTGGCATACTTTACAAACTTTCCTGATTGCTACTTGCGTGTGTGTGTTTTTTTTTTCAGGCCAGCCTGAATGAACAATGAACAAAGGCACGCCAGCCCGGAGATGGTCCTCAATGGTCCTCAGACATTTGCTGTGTTTGTGGAGCGGGTGCTGGTCAACTACGGGTCCCTGTTTACCATCAGACTCACGGAGGAGGCCAATGCCAGCCCAACTCCAGAGCCAGAGCCCAGTCAGACCTTAGTCATACCCATCACATTCATAGAGAGTCCAACACAGACATAGAGTCCAAGCCTGCACCGACGCCTGAGCTCATCATTGCTCTGAAGCCTGATCCCAAAAGTAAGCCTGACCTGGTGCATGAGCAGGCAGCAAGGGCATTTTAGTTGAGTACGAAGGCAGTGGATGGACCTCGCTGCTGAGTGTGAGCTGTGCCAGGTCCATATAAAATGGCTTGAGGAATTTGAAGAGGTAATTCCCCAAGATCTCCTGTCACTGCTGGTCCTGCCCAGCTCCAAGTCTCTTTCCTCACTGACAGTCCCATCCAGCCTCCCTCTCCCATCTCTTCTGCCTAAGACATCCAGTTCCTCTGCCCCATCTCCACTGGCTCCCTTCAGTCCCTCCTCAGTTGACTCCACTCTGCTGTGCATATCAGCCTTGGGTCTCCCGGTCTCCAGCTCTGATTTGGCCAGTGGATCCCCTAGCTCCACCTCCCATCATTTCACCTTGGCCCATTGGCAAGTTGGCTCCACCTAGGCACCTAGGCAACCCTTGGCTCTACCTTGGACTGCCATCCTAACTGCTCCACTGGGCTCCCTCGTCCCTCTGGCTCTGCCTTGATCAGTCATCGCTCTGACTACGCCATGGACATCCAGGCAATAGCCTTTGCCTCATTCCTCCACCCCTTCGGCTCCGTCAGGGTCTCTTTCACTCTGGCTCCACCTTGGTCTTCAGTCCCATCGTCATCTGCTCGTCTCTGTGGTTCCACCTTGGTCTCCAGGTCCATCGGTGTGACCTGGTCTATCTATCTCCTCAGCTCTTCCTGGGTCTTCACCTCTACAGTATCCACCTCTGTCGGTTCGTCCCAGGGTCTGCCTAGACTTTCAAGAAAGGCTTCACCCTGGTTCCTCCCTCCATCCACTCCACAAGGTCACTCTTCGCCCACCTCCAGAGCCCCCACTCTGCTTTGGTTTTGTTTGGTTCTGTTCCTGTTTGCCTGTGTTTCCAGTCATTGTTATTTTCTGTGGTTACTGATTATGTTACGCACCTGTTTCTAGTTCTGTTGATTATCCACCCTATGTATTTAAGCCCTTTGTTCCCTTTATTCAGTGATTCAGTGTTTGGTGTCATCTACACTCCTTTGTGTTCTTTGTTGGATTTTGGATTTATTAAAGACTTTGTTTCATTATCCAATGATAATGATATTAGAGTTCCAAAATGTTGGAAAAGGATAATGAAGACAAATTCTGATAATAACAAGAAACATCCATCTAATGAAACTGCATTATAATACAAAGTTTCTCACAATAGATAATAAGACATAAAAAGTATTAGGCATTTAAAACAAGTACCAGCCTCACCTCTCTCACAGGAGCGTCCAAGATAGCCCGTCCCAGAGCAGTCACACACATAACGGTTCCATCCTTCCCTGCAGATTCCATTGTTTTGGCAGGGGTTACTGAGACACTGCTTTGGTGCCTCTTTACTACAGGAGGGCTTTACACCTGCTGCTTTCTGCACCTCAGCTATGCGGCGGATATCTTTGCTCTGACCATTTATGAATAGGTCACGGATGCAGCCTACGTAACCATAATTGAGCAGAGCAGTCCACACCTCAGTAGGAAACACCATATCAGCTTTATTTTCCGGCAGTCCACCTAGATACAGGTTATCATCCAAGTCAAGAATCTCACTTTCTCCTGGGGCTTGGTATGGTGTGCGAATTGTGTTGATAGAGATAGTACCTGCAATTCAACAAAGTAAGAGAAAAATGTCAGAGAGATTTAAAGCATCAGTAAGACATCTGGTGACACTTCCTCTGAATACATCTTTATACACTTTTTGTTACATGTGATTATAACTTTTGCTACATTTCATTCAGGCATGCAAAGTACAAAGTAAGATGATTAAATCTTTGTGGACGAGATTTTTTTTTTTAATTTAAGGAAGTGCTTTGTTTGTGCTAAAACGCATAATTTACCCCTTTATTTACAGAATTTTAATCTCCAACCTGAGTTCACGCAACGTCTACTCTCGCATCAACACAACGCATGCATCATGGTGCTCTCGTGATTGAGCATCGGAGATTAATATTTTGTAAATAGTGATAAATTGTGATTTTATGTACAAACAAAGCACTCACGTCATTTCATAAAATTAAGCTTAAACCACTGGAGTCACATAAATTACTTTTATGATGTCTTTTCTACCTTTCTGGGGCTTGAAAGTGGTAGCTGCATAGACTGCATGGGTTTGGAACGACATGAGGGTGAGCAATAAATGACAGAATTTTCATTTTTGGGTGAAATAACCCTTTAAGAATATCACTTAAGTGATTGTTTGCATGTGATGAAATGACCATCTGTCCAGGGTTTCCCCCCACCTGAGGCCTAAAACACTAGGATCGGTTCCAGCATCAGCAGGATAAGTGGTTTGGAGAATGGATACATGGATGGATTTGTCAGGGTTATCCACTGGAGTGCCCTTTACCAGCCACTAGAGGGCACTCTACTTCGAACTATCATTTCACCATCAGACTCCATTTCCCACAATTCACCACACAAGAACTATCACACACTACACTTCCCAGAAGCCCCATACCTTGTCACTGATCACCCCAGCCAGCTGTAGCACATTACCTGGACTATTTAAGCACACTGCACAGACACAACAGTGCGAGGTCTTGATTTGCGTTCAGTGATCATTTCTGAGCGTTTGTCTTCCAGTCGTGATCCTGTCTGTTTCTGCCATTTATGATTGTTATCTGCCTGCCTTTGGACTTATTGCTCTGCTTTACTGGACTGTGTTATCTTGCTGCCTGCCTCGACATTGTCTCGACTTCTGTCTATCCTCCTCCATACCCGTTTGCTGTTGTTTAACCATTGCCTGTTTGACCATCCCTTTGATTAATAAATCTTGCATTTGGATCTACTCCCGCGTTGTCACGCACCCCTTCTTTACAAGATTATTGTTTGAGTTGGACATACCAAAATAAAAATAAAATAAAAATCCAATATTTAATTTTGACTAAAATATACATCTATTATTTAAGGCTGTTTCACATTTAGTTAATAAACTACATATTTAAGATATTTTAATGGTTGGGTTTAGGGATAGGAGTCAGCCGCTAGTTAAGTCATAGTTAAGTCAGCCAACCTTGCTCTTGGAGAGCGGTGCTGCATCCCAATTTGCCTACTTTATGCCCTAAAACCCCTTTATCGACACCTCTCTACTTACCTGTCAGTCACACATATCTGCCATGCTTTTGTTTTTTTTACAGTTTTTCTCGATTGCTTAAACACTAGAACCAGGCTTTTGAACAATAATTTTGAGAGCTCGAGTCAGTTCATTCAGTTTTGGAACAATGGGTCCAGAGAGACTGATTGAAAAGGTTGAGAACACCAGAGAGGAGGAGGAGGAGGATGAACAAGAGGAGTAAGGAATGGAGGAAGAGGTGAAGGAAGAGGAGGAGGAGTCCAGGATGAGGATGAGGGCCAAGGAGACAAGGAGTCTCAGATAAAATTTGTGCAACTTCTTGACCATGTCTTTGCTCATGACGGTGAGGCAGGCTGGACAATGAGTTCAAGTTGCTTCACCGTCGCCTCAAACATACGACTCTTCAGGGAGAAACCTCAGTGTACTCTACTGTTACTTTTGAGTGCTGTACTCTGTTACATGTACTGTCTATGTACTACTATAATGAAAAGAGATGCATCAAACTGCCTCACATACAGATAGAGTTTCTGTCTGCTTCCATTTTATAAAAAGCACATGTTACAGTTACAGAGACGTACTTCTATCTCTGTAGGACACAGAGACGATGGAATGGAAGAAGTCTGACTAGACATTTCAGTTGATGGATCAGGCATTAAAGAGGATTTTACCCCACAATGTGGTTCTTCAGCGGTTCTTTGGGGTGGTTGAGGTGCTTAAAGTGCAATTGCAAAGTGTCCAATGCGTAACAATATGATTTATTCACTAAATCCAGCAGAAACTCCTGCACAATCTGCATGTTTTAAAATGCCCATGACAAATGTCACTACCTGTACCTCAGGCTGCTGCCTGGTGTTTTTGTCTTGACATTGAGCATTTCTGAACTGTTCAATGCTTTCAACATTTTGTTCACTCTGCTGTCAATCTCAAGCATGTTGCTCAGCTCCGCTCGGGATTAATTAATGCAGTGGCAATCTCTGCGCAGTGATTTGGTATCAATATGATAAACTTTTGTAAACCCAGCCAATCAATTCACAATGCCATATTTAACATATAACAATTGTAAAGTGTCCAACATTATAATTTATGCACTAAATCCAGCATAAATATGGAGGACCAGGAGTGCCACATAAAAATAAAACGAAGAATCAATTAATTCATTTAATAATTCATACATAAAAATGTATATAAATAAATCACTTTTATATAGGCAAATAAATAGACATATTTAAAGTTGTTCATTTAATTCCTGTTTTTAAACGTAGATTAATAGAACAATAAAAAAATACATTTGTAAATCATTTTAAATGGCTTTTTAAATCGCTTTTTAAAAAAGGATTTGCCAAATGCTTTTCTTTATCCATTTGTCAATTGAGTGCTTGAAGAGCCGACTCTCTCTAGAAGAGTTCGAGCAACACGATCACGCAAAATGTCAGGCGAATCTGAACGTGTTTGGAGAGGTTATAATGGTTTTCGTCCAGCCGTCTCTTCTGCTGGTTCATCCAACGACTGGTGTTGTTCGAGAACGCTTGGAAGTTCAACCATAGCGTGAGGGCCGCGGAGTCGCCGAATGACCTCAAACTGAACCCAAATCCGTCCGTTTATTGTACAAACACAATATATTATTGTCTTCCCTCAACTGAAAAACTCTTTTACATATAAAATGATAATCGAGAGGAGAATTTCTTTCGCAAAAATCAGCTAAAGCTAACAAATCCTCTAAAATACCTCTAAAAACACGTTCAGATTCGCCTGACATTTTGCGTGATCGTGTCGCTCGAACTCTTCTAGAGAGGGTCGGCTCTTCAAATTGAGGCGAAAGCTGATTGGTTGCTCCTACGTGTGAACTGTCCAATGACATTTTAGCACTCGATTGACAAATGGATAAAGAAAAGCGTTTGGCAAATCCTTTTTTAAAAAGCCATTTAAAAAGATTTACAAATGTATTTTTTTATTGTTCTATTAATCTACGTTTAAAAACAGGAATTAAATAAACAACTTTAAATATGTCTATTTATTTGCCCATATAAAAGTGATTTATTTATATACATTTTTATGTGTGAATTATTAAATGAATTAATTGATTCTTCATTTTATTTTTATGTGGCACTCCTGGTCCTCCATACATAAACGTTTGTAAATGTTTAAATAATGACAAAAAACCCAGTGTAACTCGCTTACAGTGAGGCCAGAGAAACACAAAGGTTATGTGATTACCAGCTCTCAAGATGGAGCGGAAAACACAGCTGGAGACCAAATCTAATTTTCAGTGTGACATCGCAAGGCATTTTGGCCCATTTATTCATGTTTTTACATTTTAATTCCATGTTTTAATTCTGGTGCTTTTTATGGTTTGCATTCTAAAAAATTTGTTCAAAGATGGAATTTCCTATGGATTAATATAAAGTAAAAATAACTGAAATTACTACTACTAATTATATTCATTTTGAGCCTGAATCTCGGTGCATATGAGAACCAGACACTAACGCCTAACCATATTTCCACCCACAGGTGAAGCTGTTGTTCTGACCACACAAGCTTGCTATTTGTGAATGGTTGTTGGAACGGTAGATTCAAGAAACACCAAATTGTTAAACTACCATTGTAACAATGGAGCATGTGACCACAGTTGGCTAATGATGGGAAATTTGATAACTTGATGTTACCTGATTTTCCATCCCTCTGGAAATCCACATGATACCATTCTCCATCATTCACTTTTTTGTTCAGAGCCAGTGTCTTGGTTGTGCCTGATCCCATGTCCAGAAGAAGGTACAAAAGGCCATCCAGCATCTCAACGGCAAAGAAGTCCACCTTCAGTGTGAGAGGGCTCTTGGTCTCTTTGGTCTGTTGCTTAGGTTTCCCGTGGTTGAAGAGCAGAAGTCCATTGGGCTCAGTGGTGCGGAAGTCAAAGGAAATAGAGCCGGTCTTCTTGGTGTTCCATTTCATAAGTGTGATGAAGGATTCTGGTGTCTCAAACGTGATGGGATCAAATGTGGCAACATTCTCACACTTAAAGGCGACAACTCCATGGATCTTCATTTTGGGGTCGCCTTTAAAGGCCAGTCTGGACAGCTCCAGCCGAACGTCATTGTTTTTATACACAACCTGTAAACATAATACAATGTCAGTTGAATTTGAGAAACTTCTGATCTAAACTGTGTTTGCAGAACCCTTACATAAATGGGTGGAAAGATTGATTGATTCCCTGAAATGGAATCAGAACAATTTTGTTCCATTGACCCTTCGCAAAGCCCCGCCCCCTTTAGTTACTGTTGCTATGTCCAGCAAGCTATACGCTCGCACGCCACACATCATGTTTTCACTGACAACGTATGAAACAGTTTCATATTTAAATATAGTAATTTTTTAGAGAAGTTTAATCAATAAATAGCGTCTAGTGTGTGTTTAATGTGTGGTGACAGATCGCTGTAGCTCCTCGTGAAGCGATCATCTCTTCATACTAGTTCATTTATAGCATCAAATAAACATGAATGAACATCAGAAGGAATGTTGTTTCAAGACGTGATTCAAGTTCACCAACGTTAATCTACTAACTCCCCTGACCGCTTTGACGGACAAAATGGCGGATTCGGGGTCATGATTGGTCAGATCGCCTGTCAATCAAACTGTTTGTGAAGGGTCAATTGTATAATTGTAAAGTATTGTTGGGAAAAGATGGAACAGCCATGCTTCAATCACTACTCTAGAAATAACGGGACAAGCCTTTTTATTGAGGAAAGCTGTGATTTTATTTTTGGTAAATATTTGTGATATTATGGTGAGTTTGTATTTTTAGTCTTTCTACCTCAAATGACTCGCTGACAATATTGCGCTCGAATGCGTTTGAATAATGGGCACAAATACACAATACAATGGCATTACATGCATGCATGATAGACTTGCAATCAGCTAACATATTTTTTAGGCCCCCCATTTTAGATATGAATATTAATAATAATGTCCCATAAAGAGAAGCTTTAATGCAATTTAGTGCTTCGCGTTTCTATTCTGGGCTCATCAGCTTGCTTGTATATAATATGCATCATCAATAAGGTGTATATTGAATTTGATCTTCTTTTTTATGACTGTATTAGTGGAACAATCCATTAGTCCATTAAGCTACAAGCTGTAAACAATTCTCTCTTGAACATGAATTCCCAGAAAATGAGCTTTCTCTGCACTGATATCTTGTAGTAGGTACTTTACCTCCCTCAGACAACCCATAAAGTTGTTGCTAACAGGTGATCCAGGCAGGTCGGCTGTACTAGGACTTCCTCCAACATAGAAAAAGTCATCAGAGCCGAGCATGGTGTAGTCCTCTTGAGTATATCCTGTGGTGGTCAGTATCCCATCCACAGATATTGTTACCTAAACAACAAACCACAGGAAAATGATATACAGGTACCACTGTTGCTTCTGTCTGGATTTCTGTTTCTTCAGTCACTAAATAACGACACAATGGAGAACATACCAGATGTCGAGAGTCCTATAGAATCACACCAATTCATTAGCTGATGGTTCTGAAGTGCACACCTGACACTTTTATTGTATTTTCTTATATTCAGTGCACTATAATTTCAGCCCGTTTTGTCTAGCCACTCGCCTTAAAGTGGATTATTCCCCTTTTGAGTGACAAGATGGCAGTAGTGTCTGCCTTAATAAACATGGATCTTATTTAAAGGTTTGTCATGTGGTAGCCATGTTGGAAGGATGTGGATTTCCAAACTTGCTTTTGTGTCAGATTGTTGCTGCAATGTATGTAGGTGCTCATGTTCCCGCCGTTCAAGCCTCTTTCATTTGTATCCGACAAGTCCTTTCTCTTAAGACTGTTAGCTTTGGACTTGTTTGAGAGAGTAGGTAATTTACATGCATTCTGTAGAGGAACAGGAAAGACTCTCCAGTGAGTGCTTTAAGGGCCTATGTTGACCGGATGGGTCAAGGGTGTAAATGTGATGCGCACACAGCCTTGCAAAGTATACTTTACTTGACTCATACACAGGTCTTTTTGAGGAATCTCTCGCCACGAGTTACAACCCATATAAACATCTTTGTCTTCTTTCATGTACTTTTTAATCTCTCGTCTATATAGGCCTCCATCGTCGCTGTAGCTTGCATGCGTTCTGGTCTGTTCTGTTTATGCAGTTTTTCTTTGACTACCTCGTGAATCGACGGCCCCACCTTGTGGATAAACTAATCACTGCACAAGAAGTTAAATGCGTATGTGCGGCCTCTGCGTACACACGGTAACACAAATCCGGCTGTGTGCATACAGTACGCGCGTACTCTGATGATGACGGAATTCACATCATGCGCACTGTACCGACTCTCACGTATGTGTAAAAAGTGAACTATACTTTAGGGTTAAGTCTGAGTAGCTTCTTGGTAGTCCTAAGAGAGGAGCTGCAATTGATAAGCAGTAGTGCTGGAACAACGTCACACTGTTCACATTCATCTGGCGTAATGGCGGCTTCTGCTCCTGGGAACGGCGAAAGTTCCATTCTATCACTAAAACCCAGACCACGATTATCAAAAGTATGGGAATACTTTAAACAGAGGCCAAATAAAACGCTCCTTTGTTCCCTTTGCAGAACCGAAACGGCGTACCACCTGTGGAATTGGATCTCTGCCAAATTTTTGCACACGCAAGATCATATTTTGAGCGTGAACTGAGTTGAGGAGAAAATCTTCGTCTCGCAAATAAGAAAATATTTCGAGCGAACGAAAATCAGTTTTGTATTTCAAAGAAGTTGATTTGGATGTGCGCGGACGTTCTCTTTCGCACGTGCAAGGTTTGAGTTGCTCGCGCTCCTGATTCCCGCCCCGCGCGCTCGCTAAGACTCGCTGCATCACAGACAGAGCAAGAGGAAAAACACATGGTTCAGGAGACGTTTGTTCAATGGCTTGAACACTATCAAAGTTCCTTTAAGACTGTAGAGAAAGTCTTTGACACTCTTCATGTTAAAGTTCAAATGTCTTCCACTGGACGAACACACATAATGACTTATTTTTAATCAAAATCAAATCGTATTATTACATAATGGCGTGTCCCAGAGTTTCTACACATCAATGAACTGATAAATTAGTTCTAACTTCTTACGTAAAAAAAGATCACTAGATTAATTTAAAAAAGCTTTATAAAAATAATCGTTAGAGTAGTCGACTAATTGGGGAAAAAATAGCCGTTAGATTAGTTGACAGAAAAAATAATCGTTAGTTGCAGCTCTAATAAGCAGAGACTTTCAAACTGGCTAAGGGCTGCTTTCATCTCTGGGTATCCAGGCACATTCTACTCAGCATGGGGCCTTGCTAAAGCTTCTCTTTTCAGGACGTTTGTATGGCAGCAGGTTGGCCTTCTCTTCAAACTTTTGTCAGGTTTTATATGGCTCCCTCTGCACACGTTTTGTCTTTTTGAGAAGTATGTGTTACCTGTTAGTTTCCAGCATCTTCTTACCACACAGTATTTACACCTACGGTTTGCATGGGTGACAATGTATCGTTCCCATTGCATCATTATGCAGCGTTGAATTCCTACAAAAGGCAACATCTAGGTTACTGAATGTAACCCTCGTTCGCTGAGTGGGATCAACACACCGCATTGCTGGTCATACTGAATAGGTTGCTGCAGCACGGGTTTGTGGTGATGGACACAAGTATGCATTTAAAAGGGTGCTGTTACGTAACTCCTTATGGGTGGAGCTTCAGTGCCATCAGCCAATGAATTGGTGCGATTCTGACCTTGTGACCACAGACATGTTCGAAATTGTGTCATTACACAGCGTCTTGTTCCCACTCTGGGAATCAGGGATATATATTCAGGAACCTTGACCTTTTTCCTTTATTTCCTTTGGACTAAAACCCATTTTTATGTCTTTTTTCTTTAATTTATTGCATGACTTAGAAGAGATATGTTTGAATTTACTTGAATGTAATTAGGTGTTGATTTATTAATCAAACAATAGCGTTAGTATTGCCCCATAGCAACTTAAAATTGTTTGACAGACACAAAAATGGTGTTAGTAACTTTAGTCTTGTTAGTATAATTAACTGTAAGTAAATGATAAGAAAACCATGCAACAGGGACAAAACTGAATTGAAAACTGATTTTTTTGCAGTGCCACAATTTGGTCAAGAAATCAAAATCTCATGCAATTTTCCTTTTTGTCCATAAACAAAAATAAAGTCAGATATTATGTGATTAAATTTATGTGCATATAGAGCATATATTAAAATATGACAAATTAACATTTCTTAACAAACTTTACAAAGTGGCACATGGAGGGCTAGAGTAAAAAAACGAAGAAGATTGACTAGAAAATCGAAAATTACAAAGAGTAGCAACCAGGTGACTTTGGCAAATGATGTTTACAAATAACAGAAGGAAAAAAACTTATGGCACACCCAAAAGAACAAACAATTTGAACAATATCTACGGAACAATGTAGTTTGTTTACCATAGCATGTCCAATGCCTGAGTGCTTTGTGGAATAAGAGGAGAAAGGAAATAAAAAAAAACTGTGAACAAAATAACGACTGATACTCAAAAAATAAACATGATGAATATCAATGTTGGAAGTTAGTTTGTTAAACATTAAAAAACGGTTAGTAGAATGACACATTCCATGATTGACGTTAGTTTTACAAAGCATATTAGTAGCTGCATTAAATCAAACAAAATAACTGAGATGCGATAACACTTTATTTCGATTTTTTATTTCGATAAACTATAAGTAACCCTGCAACTACATGTCAACTAGCAGTCATAGGAGTATTAGTAGACTGTCTGCTAACTATCTACACTTCATTTTGATGGGTCACCAACACATTTTCTACGATCTACAAGTAATTTTGCAACTACATGTCAAACAGCAGTCATAAGAGTATTAGTAGACTGTCTGCTAACTATCTACACTTCATTTTGATGGTCCAACAACACATTTTCTACAATCTACAAGTAATTTTGCAACGACAGGTCAACTAGCAGTCATTACAGTATTAGTAGACTGTCTGCTAACTATCTACACTTAATTTTGATGGTCCACCGACACATTTTCTACAATCTACAAGTAATTTTGCAACGACAGGTCAACTAGCAGTCATTACAGTATTAGTAGACTGTCTGCTAACTATCTACACTTAATTTTGATGGGTCACCAACACATTTTCTACGATCTACAAGTAATTTTGCAACTACATGTCAACTAGCAGTCATAAGAGTATTAGTAGACTGTCTGCTAACTATCTACACTTAATTTTGATGGGCCACCAACACATTTTCTACAATCTACAAGTAATTTTGCAACTACATGTCAAACAGCAGTCATAAGAGTATTAGTAGACTGTCTGCTAACTATCTACACTTCATTTTGATGGTCCACCAACACATTTTCTACAATCTACAAGTAATTTTGCAACGACAGGTCAACTAGCAGTCATTACAGTATTAGTAGACTGTCTGCTAACTATCTACACTTAATTTTGATGGGTCACCAACACATTTTCTACGATCTACAAGTAATTTTGCAACTACATGTCAACTAGCAGTCATAAGAGTATTAGTAGACTGTCTGCTAACTATCTACACTTAATTTTGATGGGCCACCAACACATTTTCTACAATCTACAAGTAATTTTGCAACTACATGTCAAACAGCAGTCATAAGAGTATTAGTAGACTGTCTGCTAACTATCTACACTTAATTTTGATGGTCCACCAACACATTTTCTACAATCTACAAGTAATTTTGCAACGACAGGTCAACTAGCAGTCATTACAGTATTAGTAGACTGTCTGCTAACTATCTACACTTAATTTTGATGGGTCACCAACACATTTTCTACGATCTACAAGTAATTTTGCAACTACATGTCAACTAGCAGTCATAAGAGTATTAGTAGACTGTCTGCTAACTATCTACACTTAATTTTGAAGGGCCACCAACACATTTTCTACAATCTACAAGTAATTTTGCAACTACATGTCAAACAGCAGTCATAGGAGTATTAGTAGACTGTCTGCTAACTATCTACACTTCATTTTGATGGGTCACCAACACATTTTCTATGATCTACAAGTAATTTTGCAACTACATGTCAAACAGCAGTCATAAGAGTATTAGTAGACTGTCTGCTAACTATCTACACTTCATTTTGATTGTCCACCAACACATTTTCTACAATCTACAAGTAATTTTGCAACTACAGGTCAACTAGCAGTCATTACAGTATTAGTAGACTGTCTGCTAACTATCTACACTTAATTTTGATGGGTCACCAACACATTTTCTACGATCTACAAGTAATTTTGCAACTACATGTCAACTAGCAGTCATAGGAGTATTAGTAGACTGTCTGCTAACTATCTACACTTAATTTTGATGGTCCATCAACACATTTTCTACAATCTACAAGTAACTTTGCAACTACAGGTCAACTAGCAGTCATAAGAGTATTAGTAGACTGTCTGCTAACTATCTACACTTAATTTTGATGGGCCACCAACACATTTTGTACAATCTACAAGTAATTTTGCAACTACATGTCAAACAGCAGTCATTAGAGTATTAGTAGACTGTCTGCTAACTATCTACATTCATTTTGATGGTCCATCAACACATTTTCTACAATCTACAAGTAACTTTGCAACTACAGGTCAACTAGTGGTCATTACAGTACCACTAGATTGTCTGCTTAATATCTGCAAACACTTTATTTCATGGTCCACCAACAGACATTCTACTGACTATATGTAACTTTGCAACTACATGTCAAATTATTCCACTAACCCTAACAGTCTACTAATACTATACTGGGCGTTAGTTGACATGTAGTTGCAAAGTTACTTGTAGTTAGTAGAATGCCTATAGTGGACGAATGAAATAAAGAATAACCATTATTTCTATACTAATGTCACTTTGTGTGATGAGATCTTGACTGAATCATTGGTCTGATGGTCTGTTTGCGTCCTTCTTATCTCATGTAGCTCTATTACCTGACGCAAATTCCGCGTTACTTTCACATCATGCCATTCATTGTCATTAAATTTCCCATTGACCGGCTCCACCAGAGCTTCAAACGCCCCGGAACCCAAATTTATGACGAGAGACACCGCCCCGTTTTTCAGCGCCAGGTTGACATAGTCAGCAGATTTTCCTGTGTGCAGCATCAGTCCGTTTCTCTGAAGCGTTTTGAACGACAGTGTGATTTCATCGCTGCTGCTTTGGATCGGGTTCAGAGAGAGGTCATAGCAGAAGTATTCTGAACCTTTGAATGTCGCCACATATTCTTCTTCTATTCCTAAAAATAAAGAAAAAATGATTGGTTAAAAGGTCTGTGAGCCAGGACTCGAACTCGGGACTCACCCAAAGCGCAATTGTGCTACTTGTCAAAGCACTGCCCATGAGGCTATTGGCTCCAACACCAAGCAACATTCAAGTTTGTTTTGACTAATTTATTGGAGCACTTTTGATAGATACTGACCACTGCAGACCGGGAACATCCCACAAGCGCTGCAGTTTTGGAGATGCTCTGACCCTAGCATCTCAATTTGGTCCCTGTCAAACTCGCTCAAATCCTTACTTCAACTTTGAGGACAAAATGTTCACTTCCTGCCTAATATATCCCACCCACTAACAGGTACCGTGATGAAGAGATGATCAATGTTATTCACTTCAACTTCAGTGTCATAATGTCATGCCTGATCGGTGTAAATATATATATATATATATATATATATATATGTTTTTTGTTTTTTATGGCAGAACAACTGCATTCTAACTGAACTTGTACTTGTAAATTTTCAGGTCTTACAGCCGCATTGTCGGAAAATCCGCTGCTGTATGAACGGAACCGGACTGAAACATGCCGTTCAAACATGTGTCTGTCATGTCTAGGTTTTTGTGTGCGGTTTCACTTTCGGTAACTTACAGCGATGGAGATATGAGCTGCGTGTCATCTGGAGCTTTTCTGTTCTCCACCGTCAGTTTTGTGCTTTACGTGCGACTCAAATGTTTCGCTCTTCACCCAGAAATAAAAGCTACTGCCAGTTCATGAAGATTTGACGGATGAACTCACAGCTTGATTGGACTCTTGTCATGTCAAAAGTGATGAGACTTTTCGGTTTTGCAGACATCGCTAAAATACCGGTTGTACGTTCATACAGAAAGTTTTCCAGATGCTACTGTAAGTTGTGAATGGGATATTTCAAGACTCACAACTGTAAGTAAATGCGGTTGACAATCCCAAAACCTGACAGTGTGAACGTAGCTTAATTGGGGGAATTTCAGCACAGCATCATGGGTAATGTAGTCTTTCACCAAAAATTCCACTTTCAAAACTAAATTAAAATAACGTGGGATGTCGGCTTCGACATAAGCAAATAGTGTCGATTAACAGCCTCGTAGTTCACTGTAGTCTGTCTTTAAAGGCTTCTAAGTAATCATTAAAAATCAATTTCCCTATGGAGTGAAATGAATGGAGTTTTTACTTCCAAAACCCTACTTTTGTACTCTATTGTGTACAGGTAATTCTGAGGAATATTCCAACCTCAAAAGATATTTGCCCAGTATGGAAAAGAAACATGCCAGTTCAGAGGAGAAATTTACATTACAAGGATAGGACTAGAGTAGAGAAGTATGGAAAAGAAGCAGAGGCCCTACCTTGGTCGCCCATCATCAGGTGTGCCAGACCTTGAAGGAAAACAAGAGTACAGTCAGCAAAGAATTTGGGCGGGATTGAACTGGGACTGCGTCATCAACAATGCTTGAGGATGTGCGGCGAGGAATGAACACGATTTGAGCTTTAAACAAAGCAATAAATCACTCGAGGATGAGCATTATAGTGTAATGTAGTGATGCAGGAATCCCTAATCCATGATATGACCTCAAGTACTGAATGGTTTTTAAAGAGCAATATGCAAAAAGACATAATGATTCTCTGGAGATTCAGCTGCTCCAGTTCAACCTTTGTGACACTCACCTCTGACACTCCCACACCAGACCCGCGTCAGAGCAGCCGAGCAACTGTTCTCTAGTTACGGATAAGACGAGACGCACATGAGACGTATGTACGCAATATCCCGCCAAGATCATCCCGTCAGGTCTAAGATATAAACACTTATAATAGGCTTACTATTGTGAATCAGGGTTAGACAAAAACATGTTTTGGAATTTGGTGGTGATTGATGGTGACTTTAAATTTTGTTAATTTTGAATAAAAAAAGTAACAGTTTACCTTTAAAAATAAGTCACCTTTACTTATATAGCGCTTATAATTTTTTCCCAAAGAAAACAGTGTCATTCTCCATCTTATTATAATTGTATTGATTCATTCCGTTGCAAAGATCAATAGTTATTAGTCTAGTTAATTTATGTATATCAGCACTGGAGAAAACAGTGACGTAATCGTCCGGCTCAGCTCAGTTCACATACAACGACACCAATGCAGGATATCAAAAACACTGCTGAATATCAAGCAAGTGTCCCCAACTTAAGCAAGCCAAAGGACCAAAACTCCAACAAATGGAGAAAAAAACCTTGGGAGAAACCAGGCTTAGTCGGGGCCAGTTCTCCTCTGGCCAACAGTGAACACTTGTCCGATACTCAGGCAGAGTTACAGGTCATGAGTCCGATTGGAGTCGCAACAGTCAAAATATTTAATCTAGTTCCATCTAGTTTAAGATCTTTTTCATCACGCCGGTATGGGATGGTTTGTTGGGATCTGTGTCACTGGCTGATGAGTCGGTAAGACCCTCACAAAGGATGATCTAGTTCACACAGTCTCAGCCGACACCCCAGGGCCACGCTGGTTCCCCATCCGACCCGGACACGGCCCGGATCCAGCCAATCACGTTAATTGGTAAACCTCGGGATATGCAGAGAGACAAAAATTAGCGTAGACGCCATTCTTCTTCAGATGTAACGAGTACATCTGGTGTTATAGGAAGTGTTCCCGGTTCCGGCTGACCTGATCTATGCAGCCTAACAATTCTTTAACCCTCTGAGGTCGGCCGTCACGCCCGTGTGATTTACTCACTTTTTTCTTGTCAGTGTGAAAGAGACTCAAAATGCTCCGTCAATTTTGAACATACAATTAAGAGATATATACCATTGCAATCTGTGAAATGTCTACTTTTACTTGTGCACACTCATAGTAAAAACAAAATGTTGTGCTTTTTGCAAAATAAACAAAACTAACATGATGCGTGAGCTGCGATCTCTCTCCGAATGAAATCCATTCTGATAGTCATAAGAAAATGAACGGTAACTTCGTGAATACTATTCACACAAATATGAAACGCATGTCTAAATAAACGTTGACATGTCAGGTTTAAAATCATGTAAGTCAAATCTAAAACAAATATTCTCTGTTTATGTAATCTGTTTGAAAACGGAGAGAAATCAGTCCCACGCATACAGCAGTGGTGACACAAAAACTGATTTACGAAATTTAAATCATTATATTGTTGTTTGTGTTGAAGCATTCAGAATGATTTCCACATCATTGTGTAGTAAAAATTCTAGCCTACAAGCTTGATAACTCAAAAGTCTTGTGAACAACTATTCAGTATGTGTTTTATGGCCTTATTGCAAGGGCATTTTTTTTGCCAAAACTTACTAACCACGCATAATCTTTATTTTTAAAAAGATGCAAACATGTACATCTATTTTGCTCACATATTATTGTAGCAGAGTTTGTGCTGAATACAGCAAAATTACATTTGGCCAATAGTATGTTATTAGTAGCTGAAATAAGCACAAATGTCAGAGCATGTAAAACTACTCCAGGACCCCAAATCAGCCTCAGACCCCAGAGGGTTAACGGATATGAAGACAAAAATTGATGATGTGTCATGTGTATGCCAGGTTAGAGATGCGTTTTTAGTCTAGATTTAAACCGACAGAGTGTGTCTGCTTCCCGAACAATGCTAGGAAGATCGTTCCAGAGTTTAGGTGCCAAATAAGAAAAGGATCTACTGCCTGCGGTTGATTTTGATATTCTAGGTATTAACAACTGGCCAGAATTCTGAGATCGTAATAGACGTGAAGGACTATAATGCATTAAGAGCTCACTCAGGTACTGGGGAGCTAAACCATTTAGTGCTTTGTAAGTAATTAGCAAGATTTTAAAATCTATACGATGTTTAATAGGGAGCCAGTGCAGTGTTGACAGAACCTATAAAATAAAGCCTAAAGGTTCTAAATAATACTAAAATAACACTGAGATGAACCAAAAGGAATGTTTTGTTTGAGTGTGTGTGAGTGTGTGTGTGAGTGTGTGTGTGTGTGTGTGTGTGTGTGTGTGTGTCCGTATCCAATCCTCTGTAGGATCCTCCGTGGGAATGCTGGAATCAATTCTTTCAAATGTTACAGAAGAACTACATTGTTTGGCTGAATAATTATGATTTGTTGTCAATAAATCATCAGTTGTTGTTGAAACTGAAAATGGACTCTGCTGACACAGAAATATCTGTGTCAGTACAGCTTTTAAATGAATATATCTTCAAATAACATATACGCAGCATAGAGTACAAGATCAAATCAATCTGAAAGAGAAATGTTGAGTAAAAGTTATCCATAATGTGATGTTTGATATCTAGAATTACACCAGAGAGCATCAAAGTAATTATTTTAGCAGAGAGATTTGTGTGTGTGAGATAGAGACAGACGCCCAAATCCTGTAATCCTTTCGTCTGATCAAAGTAATGAAAAAAGCTTTTAAATCATTTAATGGAAAGGTCAAATTTCAAATAATAAGCAGCAATCTGCGTTTTAAAAATATATATATACTAGATCCAGCACTGCGATAAGCAGTTCATTTCATCATCTCACTGATTGACGGTGAAAGATGTTGCTATTGATCTAAATTTTATGCGCTGAAATAAAACAACACCTCAGATTCTCACAACATAAATAACACACATAATCCCAGTATTATTTCACATGAGCTTGAACCAAATACTCTGAAGGAAGATAGGCCTACTGTTACACCTAATGTGATAAAGGTTCTCGTGTAAATCTGACAGGACGTTTTGTCGATCGCTTGTTTCTGCACTACTAATGGAAGGCCGTCATACACCGTTTTATTGTCACATTTGTGTTGCATGTGTTTTATCACATTTACGTCAGCTGTGGTAAACAAACACAGCTTCATTTAGAGCTGGAGAGTCTGATTCATCCTAGTGAATCAGTTCATTTGGACGATTCTTGCAAATGAACAGAATTCCAAAAGTTTAAATGATTCAAATATGTGGCACATCCTGTTATTCATTCATTAAAAAACATCATATATATATTACTGGATAGTTGTATATTAAAAAAAAGGTACTGATCCTTAGTTATACATGAATAATGCAGAAGAAATGACAAGTAAAGCATTTACTTCTCAGTCACCAATAGTAACTAATGTTTAAGAGTAACTAACTAGTACTTCACTATTAGACAACCAGTAATGACGGGATCTTTTATACTTACTTATCAATTGCAATAACAATTATTCACTATTAATTATCGTCATTAAAATATTTAACTGGAGGGAGATCTGGATTACGGATTTTTATAACCAAAAATAAATTGCATTTTGGAATAAAAAAAGATTAAACTAAATTTTTTATATTAAAATATCCAAAATCCACTTGCACAGTGTCATATATTTCATTCAGCTGTGTACTTACATTATCCTAAATATTTCCAAGAATTTGTAAATTCAGAGAAATTCACAATTTTAAATAGTGCCCGTCCCTCAGTGACGTAATATCTGCGTTATTCCTGGTTTCCGCTCGTACTGCACAGTAACCATGGCAACAGACAGCTGCGTAACTTCTAGCGGCTCGCAGTTGTTGTTTCGTTCAAACATTATGGACCATAGCAAGCAAACTTTGTGACAAAAGGAGAAATAAAACGAGGATCAATATCGGCGTGGCGTTTCCGAGATGACAAGAGCTTTGCGACAAACTTAATAATATATAGTAATAATACTTCATTACAGTACTTGAGTATTTTTTGGAAAATCTGTACTTAATTGAGTATTTATATTTCTGTCAACTTTTACTTTTACTCCACTACATTTCTTAAATAGTTTTACTCCGATACATTTCTCCTAAGCATTTTCGTTACTTACTACTAAATAAAAAAGGAAGAACACTGTCTGCAAGCAAACATGTACAAACAAGAGCTGCACAACCACGCTTGATTTCGTTTTCCGGGTTGCGTCCGTTGTTGGAGCGGCTGAGAGCACGAGAGCGACCTCTAGAGGCCGAATCACAACTATCACTGACGCCTCGTGGAGTTTGTTTTGACACGTGACGTGAGGCTGCGCTGCACAGAACTGGACACTTCAAAAACGGATTTAAAACATAGACATCAAAGCGGTATGTTATACAGCAGGGTTTCTCAACCTTTTGCCTATTGCGACCCACTTTTTTTGTATGCCAGTCCTACGACCCACTAAGGCTAGAAATAAATAATAAAAATAGTAAATAATAAGCAATGAAAAATAATGAAATAATTCGTTAGACCTATACCGTGTGTGCTCATAATTAATTTCACAAAACACATTTACAAAAATTAGGTAGACTATGAAACGAACTGATTTATTTATTTTCACTCACGTTCACACACGTTAATGTGACATTTGAGACTGCCGCTCTGAAACGATGATATCCAGACGCGGTGGAATTGGGGAAAGGGCCACTCATAGTGTCGCACTCAAACTAGAAGTTGCTAGTCTGAAGGTGACGTTCAAGTTTTGATGGCTTCATGGACTCCTTTGCTAAAACCTCACCACACTCAACACATTGTGGTTTTTCGTCCGACGTAGTAAATCCATATTTAATATAGTCTGGGTTGTACTTGCGTTGCTTACATTTTGCTGTCTTTGAAGTGGAAGGAGTTTCAGAATCCTCTGCTTGTTTTCTTTTAAAAAAAGGATGCATTTTTGTCCAACTAACAGGCCGTGGCTGCGTGCAATATTTCTGGAATAGCGATGCAATGCGATTACGCCGTTGTTACCAAGCAACGGAGTAAACCGCCTACGCAAAGAGAGTAGGACCTTGTCCAATAAGAGCCGTTCGCTGCAGTGATAAATTATTGTGATAGGACGGTTTATAAATAGCGTTAGAAAGTTAGGACAATAATGATTAAACATACGACATTCGAAAATATGAGAACAAAGTAAAAGTCTCGCGACCCCCTCTGGAATGTTCCACGACCCACTAGTGGGTCGCGACCCACTGGTTGAGAAACAGTGTTATACAGTACACTACTGTACATGTGTTCATATCACTGAAGTAATGAGTTTGTTGAGTAGACGCTGCATCAGTGAGAACAGCAGTGTGTTCGCCGTCGAGAGTCAGAGGACGCTGACATTAGCAGTAACGTTACCTCAAGAGTTAAAACAATGAGACAAAAACAACAACGTGACGATTGATATGATCTATTTTCATCAGTTTATATCCATTTGTTCGATTTTATTCATTCGTTATCCAGTGAAGTTGCATATTTAAATTGAATGTAATCCTGCAGCTGACAGAAACATAAATCAGAAATAAATTCAATTTCAGTTCTTTATTTGCACTTTAACACTTATTTTGATTAAATAATCTTCAAATGTTCTAAAATAGAAGCAAATAACGAGTGAAAGTACAGATAATATTCCTTTGTGTGTAAAGATGCCATTTGAAGCATGATTGTTTGGATTTATATGAAATGGAAACACTTATAATAAGAGTCCTTTTGTAACATTAAAGGTTAATAAAAGTGTTGTTCATTGTTAATTTCATTTAGATTGTAAAGTTGCCTCTTACATTAATTATAATGCACTATGAATTAACATGAATAATAAATGTATAATTAATATATTCATATATTTTTTTCAATTTAAAACTTACAATAAACATTTTGCCATTTTTTTTTAAATCAAAGCAAACAAAATGTAAAAAATAGAGTTAAAACAATCAAACTGTGTATAGAACAATTTTTAATAATATTTTCTGCACCTTTTGTATTTGTATTTACTTGTACTTTCAATACTTAATTATGTTTAATATCAAAAAAATACTTTTCATACTTAAGTACAAAAAATATCACATATTTTAAAACTCAAGTAATATTCTAAACAGTGACTTTTACTTCTACCAAAGTCATTTTCTGGTAAGATATCGATACTTTTACTCAAGTATGGCTTTCAAGTACTTTATACACCACTGGCAAATGTTCATAAGACTAATCAATGTTATACAGCTCAACATGACGAGGTGTCAGAATATCATCAGTATGATCATCTAATGTTGATCTAGCCTCATTCAGACAACAAACTAATACTAAACATTACAACTCTCAACACTCAAACACAGTTTAGTATGATAGTGTGACGTTAGACCAAGTGAAACAGCGCTGCGTTAATTCATCAAATAAACTGACCTGTATGAGGAGTATTTCAGCACTTGTGAGTAGTTCTGTAGAATGAAATGTCCTCGTTTCTTTATATCCCCGGGACTCGCGTGTGCCACTGATATCTGTCTCTCATTAGTAATCACAGCTACGCCCTGCTTCACCACAGTCATGATAAAACATGCATTCACTCATCCATAAACATTATTAGATCCATCGGCATGACGACAAGTTCCATGTTCCACTCAAATGACGCCTTTGTTAAAAATCTTTATCAATAAACCACAGATCTGAGCTTTAAACCAGTACATTCTCACCGGAAAAACTACATATCATGACATAAAAACAGTAAATGTAATTAAACCCATGTTTAAATTACATGGGTTTTCACATTTACTATGACGTTTGCTGGTTAGTGTGAGATGTATTCTGGGATACCTGACTGTCACCTCTCGATGCATCCTCGATAAAAGGGGCGGATCAAGATCACATCCGGGGATTTTAACTGTACTTGGCTAGATGTGATCTTTGAATTGACCCTTCACTGTCAGTTTGATTGACAGGCGATCTGACCAATCATGACCCCGAATCCTCCATTTTGTCGGTCAAAGCGGTCAGGGGAGTTAGTAGATTAACGTTGGTGAACTTGAATCACGTCTTGAAACAACATTCCTTCTGATGTTCATTCATGTTTATTTGATGCTATAAATGAACTAGTATGAAGAGATGATCGCTTCACGAGGAGCTACAGTGATCTGTCACCACACATTAAACACACACTAGACGCTATTTATTGATTCAACTGCTTTAAAACATTACAGTATTTGAAATATGAAACTGTTTCATACGTTGTCAGTGTCCTCTTTGCTCCACTTCGTGAGAACATGATGTGTGGCGTGAGAGCGCATGACTTGTCGGACTAAAGGGGGCGGGGCTTTGTGAAGGGTCAGTTGGGACAGTACTTGACGTTTCACAAGAACACATATTGAGAAATGGCTCATGTCTAGATGCCTAAATGCATTCAGCTGCTGCCTTGTGATTGGCTGATTAGATATTACTGTTAATGAGCAGTTGAACAGGTGTACCCAATAAAGTGTCCGGTGAGTGAATATATTAACTCTCTGAGAATTGCCATTTTTCATTCAATTTCCTCTTTTAAGTCATTGTATTTTACACCGCTCAACTGATTGTTGGCAACTAAGTACTGGAATGTAATGCATGTTTTCATCTGATATTTCATGATGAATACTTTTGTGTAATGAAATTTTTTTTTTATGTACAAAGTCATCTCAAATGGCAGAGAAACGACTAACAGAAGGCAGATGTAAATTTAATCATGTGACTGCATTCCCAGGAAACACAGAAGAGGATCAGAATTGCTCGTATTACCACACACTGCTCATCTCAAAACAAAGACAAGCATCTTTTTGAAACACAATTGTTATATGCATATTAAACCAGTTAGACTTCACTGTGTTACACAACATCTTTACAAATCAATTATAAGAAACTGTAAAATCACATTCTGCATCTGCTACTTCAAACACTTTTATGTTGTTCACTAAAACTTACAATAAGGCTGCGTTCATGAACACTACATTATGCTTTAGTTAACAAGAACAGAACGTCTTTACAGCTTTGATTAATCTTCGCTAATGTTCATTTCCACATGTACTACTCTCTAAACATTAAATAATGCATATGTTTACACGTTAAGGTGATGATCAACACCTCTTCATAACATTTATTGAGTGAAAATACAAATAGTCAGGCGTTTGTGCGCTTCTATAAAGTTGAGAGAGACATCTGTAAAGAGGTTTTGCTTATCCATATTCTCATAAATATTGTTTTCCGGCGGGAAACAGCGTGACAATCTGAATCTGCGGTGTTCAAATGTATATAGGCGGGACGCTGCAGGTGAATAGGGTGAAAATTAATAATTAATCGTTATCACCGTTCTACCCCAGTGTATTGATTACAATAAGAATTACAAACATTTTTTGTATTACAAGTTTTCTAAAATGTTATGTTTAAATATGCAAATGAGGCACTGTTTACTTAAAAATGCACTAATTTGCATAAAAGTCAGGTTCAAAGTCAAAGGCAATTTTGGGCATCTCTTTTCATCACTCTATAATCTATTTTTTTAAACAAAATGTTGTATATTATCTAGCAAATTATATATGAACAAATCCCTCTATAAATCAGAATTCAGACAGGAATAAAACTGTAAAGTTTGGTGTATGTAATTGTAGGAGAAAAACTCATTTTGAGAAAAAGGCCTTTAAAAATATGAATATGAATTCTTATTGAAATAAGAATTGTGGGTAAAACAGCAGAAAACATTTTCCTCACGCAAAATATGATTTGTGTTGTTTTTTACAGACTCTACATCTCACTCATCAATGATCAGTTATTTATCAGTTGTTTAGTTAGTATCTACTAAAGAGATAATGTATCCAATCAGCAACAAAACAGCTGCTGCGAAACAAACGAAGCGTACATGTGTTAATATTCATAATGTAGTCTAGATGTCTACAGTAGAGCGTCCAGCTTACAAACGCATCTCTCTGCATCCGCATCAACGTCAGTGAACCCAGAACAAGAGAGTCCAGCTTCAGACACACGTCACTGAGTCACCTCATTAAAATACAGTTTGAGTAACTGTGTTTATTACAGTTTAAATGGATGCTAATCAGATCACAGTTACATCCAAAGAGTATTTTAGTATTTCAAGATCATTTATTTCATTTAAACATCAATGTAAATTAATGTAAATTTATAAATATCGCCTCTTTCAATAATGTATCATGTTTTGTAATAGTTGTTTGTGAGTCTCTTGTAATTGTAAAAAAAAAAGGTAATTGTGACTTTTTATCTTTTTTTTGTCAGAAAGTCAGAATTATGAGATTTAAACTCACAACTGCAAGTTATAAAGTCAGATTTGGACGATAAAAACTTGACTTGAAAAATGACTTTTTTTCTCGCAATTGCAAGTTTATGTCTCACAAAACTTTTTTTCTCAAAAATTGAGTTTATATCCCAGAATTCGGAGTTCTTTTCTCAATATTGCGAGTTTAAATCTCACATTTCTGACTTTATAACTCACAACTGAAAATGAAATCGGAATTATGAGATAAAAAGTCGCAGTTACTTTGTTTTTGAGTTCCACACTTATGAGTGTGCCAAAGTATTCAAAAGTATTTAGACTAAGTTACAAAACTTGAGTAATGTAACGAAATACGTTACGAATTAATTTTTAAACATAGTTATCTGTAGTGAAATTAATTTTAAAAGTAACCCTGACTACAGACATGATCCAACATCTTTATAACTCTTGCTGATGGATCCAATCTATAGCTAATATATACTTCCAAAAATGACCAGTCTGTACTACATATTTCATTTTTACAATATTTTATATTTCATGAGCTTTTATAGGAAAAAAAATACAGTGTTGTAATTATGATATGCAACATACGATATACTCTCACATCATGCTAATTCATGATCTATAATCAAAGCTGACTATGAATGTAAAACTGGATCACATCCGTCTTATTATTTTACTGTACGCAAGTAAACATCACAGATCACTGTGATTTATGTAGGACAATTATACATCCGTGGTCAAAAGTTTGGACTAATTAAGATTATTTTAGTGGTTTTGAAAGACGTTTCTTCTGCTTTATTTGACCAAAAATACTATTACATTTTAAAATAACTGTTCATATGTGAATATATTGTAAAATGTCATTTATTCCTGTGATCAAAGCTGAATTTTACTGTCACTTGAATTAATTTAATGCAATAAAAGAATTCTTTTTTTTTTTAAACTATTTTTTCTAAAGCTCTTACTTACACAAAACTTTTAAACGATAGCGTATCAAGGTTTCCACAAAAATCTGAAGCAGTTTTCAACACTGATAATGTTTCTTGAGCATCAAATCATCACATCAGAATGATTTCTGAAGGATCATGTGACACTGAAGACTGGAGTAATGATGCTGAAAATTCAGGAATAAATTACACTTTACTATATATTCACATAGAAAACAGTTCATTTAAACTGTAAAAATATTTCACAATTTTTACTGTATTTTTTAATCAAATAAATGCAGACTTGGTGAGCAGAAGAGACTTTAAAAACATTAAAAAATCTGAATTATTCCAAACTTTTGACCGCCAGTGTAGATGTGACTGCAGATGTTTGAAACAATATATTAAAAAAAGGCATGAATTAGTCTTGGATTGTGTCTTGATTTCTCGAATGACACCATTATCAATCACATGCAGTGTTGCTGAGTGGAGATTTCTCACCTTCACTGCAGTCTTTTCCCTCGTAGCCGGTTTCGGAGCAGTCACACGTCAGCTCGTCGTTGACAACTCTGCATACGCCTCCATTTAAGCACATGATGTCTGAGCCGCAGAGGTCAGCGCTGACCCCGGCGCTGCTAATGACGACCGGCTCCGAGCGGTTCACTTTCAGCTCTGTTATCCAGCCCATAAAGGGAGCGTGATCTTTCACGGTGTCCGACGTCAGCTGTAAAGACTCCGCCGGAATCCCGCCTAAAAACAAGTGACTGAAGACAGTCATATCCCTCCGTTTGGACTTAACTTCCACCCACTTTATTTCTCGGTCAACGACGAGGGTGGTGTTTCTGAAGTCCCTCCGAATCGTGACTGAATGCCACTGGTTGTCGCTGATGAAAACATCTGAAAGCACGTCCGCCGGCTCGGCACAGAAAATGGAGAAGCTCAGTCTGAGTTTCCCCTTGTGTACGTGCAGCTCGAGGAAATCGCAGAAGCCTTCGTCATCGAAGTACACCAGAAGTCCCTTCAAACTCTGGGTTTTCACGCTGAAGCTCATCTCGCTCTCACAGCAGGCGTTCCACGTGGGAAACGAGGCCCACTGTCCCTCAGAACCGGTGAAACTGAGCCCGGCTCCGGCGTCCACGGCGCGCACGACCAGCCCGATCCAGAGCAGAGGAAGAATCATGATGCAGACGTTGATGAGTTTATAATAATTTTAGCGTGCGTTCACACTTGTACTTCGGTTCTCTTGGTTCTTTTGGTCCGGACCAAAAAAAGAAAATGGTCCGGTTTGCTTAGCGTTCACACTGTCATTTTTAACGCTGAATCTAAAGATCGGCTTTTATGTGACGGAACTTACCGAACATTCAAAACAATGTTGTGCGTTGGATTAAAGGCGCTCGTTGAATGTGTGTGAACTCAAGAAGAGCTTTTAAAATGTGTAAAGGAGTCAAAATTGGGCGGGAATTCCTCACAAATGAAGATCTGCTGGATCTGACGCCTGTACCAAACCTTAAACGGGCGACATCGACACTACGACGAGAAGAACCAGGTGTGCTTGAGCATTTCAGGGGTGTCAGACTTATTCAATCGCACCAGAGTTCAGTGTAATCCAACCAAACCAAGTGTGAACACAGCCTTAGAACGACTGTTTTTGGGACAAATTAAAATTCCAAATTACGAAAACCAAAAGACAGCCTCTTGCAGGATGTTATAGTCCTCATGATATCAACCTTATTTATGTTGAGGATGTTGTTTTATTTAACTGTGTTCAGTGTTATCCATCGCTGCGCTCCTGAATGTGTGGGTTGAATCCGGTCTCAGATGAAGCAGGCGTCAGCATACAGCCATCAACACTGGAGGAAAAAACACAACACTTCAGCGGACAATTTTACAGACATTAACTGATCCTTCGCAATAAAATATTGTAATGTTTTAAAGCAGTTGAATCAATAAATAGCGTCTAGTGTGTGTTTAATGTGTGGTGACAGATCGCTGTAGCTCCTCGTGAAGCGATCATCTCTTCATACTAGTTCATTTATAGCATCAAATAAACATGAATGAACATCAGAAGGAATGTTGTTTCAAGACGTGATTCAAGTTCACCAACGTTAATCTACTAACTCCCCTGACCGCTTTGACGGACAAAATGGCCGATTCGGGGTTATGATTGGTCAGATCGCCTGTCAATCAAACTGCCGGGTCAATTATGAGGTCCTGGAACAACGGGAGGCAATGGATCCAGCAAATTAGTGAGGTTGGGAAAGAAAACGAAACATAATGATATAAACGAATTTCAGAATGATCAACATTTCAGATGTGATGTTTAGTCTGAAGATTATTCCAGAGTTATTTAGCCACATATATACTTTTGTATGTTGTATTCCTAATAAATTCAGGAGTTGCTTCTGAAAATGTTTCCATCACAGTTCATGTGCATTTCTTTTTGTCAAATAAACAAAATTATCCACCTCAAGCGAGCGTGAAATGTGAATCCCAAATGTATATGTAAATGTGTATCCCAAAATGTGAATACATACATAGTTTTTCGGAAAACAACCAAAGATGTGGATACATCCCATTTAAAAACTGCTCTACTGACATTATTCCAAACAGCCAAATTGTATGTAAAAGTTTCAGAAAACTGTAGAAGTGTATCAAAGTTTATACATTCTCTATGCTTGATCATCGCCAAAACATGACATGGATCACTTTGTAGCTGCATTTGCTCCACTTCTTCATAATTTTTTTTATAAATTTAACATGGTTATAGCAACATTATTGTTATTATACTTAATTTTCCTGAACATACGTACACAGGTCATAACATAAAGATCTTTCAGTGGGGTATGAGATGAGGATCCCCTAGGTGAGGTGGCGGATCAGATTTCGGAGGTTCCAGATCCGGCACGGATCAAGCCCTGATATTACAGTCTTTCTCAGTGGCTTTGGCACATTTCTCGAAGCATTCTTAACCTTCTCTAAACTGTAAGAGCAACTAACATATTTGTAGAAATATGTTACATGTAAACTGAAAATACACATTTATATAAAACACATTTCTACAAAAATACACTGCTGTTGCTGTTTAGGGCGTTCATGTATGTTCAGAAATGGCAGTGATTGTGCTGGGAAAACTCCATATAGACTAGTGTACGCTTCCAAACGTGATTGGTTGATTGGGAAGATTGTGATTCCTCTTTCGTTACGATGGCAGGATGTTTGCCAGTTCAGCAGATTATTATTACATTACAAATATCCCAGGTATTTATGAAAGATACATGCATGTCTGACAGAGTTTGATAACTGAATGGATGTGAAGGCTCACACGATGAACGAACGCTTAGTTCGTTAATGCGAGTGTGTGAATGTGTGTGTGTGTGTGTGTGTGGGTATTCCCTACATTATGAGGACCAAATGTCCCCACAGGTATAGTAATACCAGTAAATCTTGACATTGTGGGGACATTTTGTTGGTCCCCATGAGGAAACAAGCTTCTAAATCATACAGAATTATCTTTTTTGAAAATGTAAAATAGCAGAACATGTTGTGTGATGGGTAGGTTTAGGGGTAGGGGTAGTGTAGGGGGGCAGAATGTACAGTTTGTACAGTAGAAAAACCATTACGCCTATGGAATGTCCCCATAAAACATGAAAACACAACGTGTGTGTGTGAGTGTGAGTGTGTGTGTGTTTATTTTGGCGCTCGAGTTGCCGATGTATTTTGTAAATATCGTGATGTTCTGAATGACTTTTTCAGGCCCAGTACTTCATTCAGAGACACGGTGAGCAAATTAATGATTGTTTTTTTAAATTGTTGGATTAATATTGTTTGGATTTAAGAATTTAATTTGCTGAAATTTTGTAATTTTGTTAAAATATTACATTTTTATGAGGGCATAAAATAAGAGGGGTTTCGTTTTTTTTCCCCTTTTGTGAACCAGATCCATATGATGATTTTTTAACGCCTGTTTTTCTCCTGTGTGATTCTCTCATCGTTTTATTTTGATTTTTTTCCCCCACGTAAAATTTACTGCAGCATATTTAATTGTTTGAATTATTCAATTATTTGCTGATTTATTTCTCACTCATTTATTATTGTTGTAAGGTCTATAAACGGTAAATGTTCCTGAGCCTGGAATTAAAATTGTTGTGATTTTTTTTTTTTCGCTCTCCTTTTCTTTTCTTTTTTTTGTGTTGAATATGATGTACTGAATTGAGATGTGATGTAATATGATTGGAATTGAATAGAAAAGTTTTAAAACAACTGTCCTATTTGATTCCTATAATAGAATTGATTGAGAGTCATCTCTATATGAAGTGTCTTTTAGGATGAATTTAATTCAATAACTGGTGGTTTTTACCCCTGGCGTCTGAACACAATCTTCCACAGAAGTTTCCCTGAGAATCAACTCATCACTTTTGATCAACAACACGTGTGCCAAAACACATGCAAATTCCTTAAATCAATAAGTAATCCAAATCTGATGCGAACAAGAAACGAATTGTTCGGAGACCTGAACTTATTGTTTTGAGAAATAAAAGTCTCGTTCGAGAATTGAGCAAAACTAAGCAAGAATTAGTTGCTTACAGCAGTGAATCCCAGAGTCACGCCACACATCCTGGATCTCAGATGTCTCTCTATTCGTTATTAAATAAAAAATAACCAAATAAAAAAGCTTTTCCTGCTTGTTTCATCGTATTTAAAATCATTTGAAGTCGTCCTGAGGCGCTGGTTGAGAATCTGACTCGTGTATTTCAGCTCTGGGAGTCTCTGATACGAGATGATGAATGTAATCAGGGGTTATGAATTAAGAACAGAGCCGGAAAACACTGATTCACAGATAAACATGAGTTTTACTGTTGTTTTCACTGAAGCTCAAGTGTTCGCCAGCATTTGTGTGTAAATACGGTAACACTTTACAATAAGGTTGCATTAAAGAGCATTAAAGAACATTAACTAACAATCATTTATAGTCCATGTCAGGCTGTGGTAGACGCGCAACATGAGTCTTTAATAGGAAATTCCACTAGGAGAATCACAGGGAAGAAGCTCAGGAAATAACCACACTTAACATGAACAACACCGGACCATGAAACGAAGGGAACTGAGGGTGTAAATACAAGAGAGAGTAATCAGCTGAACTAATGAACAACCAGGGTTGAGGAGTAACGAAATACAAGTAACTCAGTGACGTATTTAAAATACAACATTTGAGTGACTGTATTTCATTACAGTTACATTTTAAATGGGTGGTAATCAGATTACAGTTACATCTGAAAAGTGTTTTAGATTACCAAAGTGATTACTTTGAGTTTTAATGTCATTTAAACAGCAATTGGTGATTCTCTGACTCTGACCGTCTGAAAAAGAGGAGTTAAGTTTCATCAACATTTTAATACTTTTAAGAGGATCATAAAAATGTTGTTATTTTTATTTAGTTCTGTCCTGAACAAGACAAAATGACTGAATTTATACAAAAATTGCCCAACTGTCAACTGAACTGTCCTGTCATGACCTGATGATCCACGACTGTTTTCATGTTTTGTGAGTCATTTTATAATTCACTCGTCACTGCTACTTTTTCACAATTTGTTTTTTTCCCTCACAATTGTGAGTTTGAATTTCACAATTCTGACTTCTTTTTCTCAGAATTGCGAGATTTAAACTCACAATTGCAAGTTATAAAGTCAGAATTTGGAGATTTAAACCTGCAATACTGACTTTTTTTCTTGCAATTGTGAATTTAGTATGAGTTTATATCTCATAATTCTGACTTTTCTCAATATTGTGAGTTTATATTTTGTAATTCTGACTTTTCTCAATATTGTGAGTTTATATTTCATAATTCTGACTTTTCTCAATATTGCGAGTTTATATCTCATAATTCTTACTTTATAACTCACAATTGCAACTTTATTTCATGCAGTTGTGAGATAAAAACTTGCAATGATCTTTTTTGTGTTTGTTCCACACTTATTAGTATTCCAAAGTATTCTAAAGTATTTAGATTAAGTTACTAAACTTGAGTAATGTAACGAAATACGTTACAAATGACTTTTTAAAGCATGTATTTTGTAATCTGAAGTGAAATACGTTTTAAAAGTAACCCACCCAGCCCTGGTAACAACCATATAAACTATCTAGGGAACACAGACAGGCAAAACACAGTAGAAATGAAGCCAAAGCAGAATATTCTCATAACAGGAGCAGGGCTTTTAAATAATGTTAACTTCTGATTTTAATAATGTGTTAGGAAAATGTTGAAATTAACACCTAGATTAATAAATGCTTTAAAGTATTTTCGTTGTTAGTTCATGTTAACGGTTACGATCAGTGATGTTTGTATAATCAAGGTTTGTGTTTTCCACTAGATTTTGATTGGTTTCTGATTCGTCCGCCTGATTCGAAGTATAAAAGGCGATGTCGCATCTGTTTTCGAGGGCCGTGTGTGTGTGTGTGTGCGCCTCTCCAGAGTATGATGATCTGTTTATCTGTCTTATATTTTGCTCTACTCCATGTGTTTAGTGTTGCCACCGCAGTGAGCTTTGTTTCTTTAGTTTTGTGAGTATTTAAAGGGTTAGTTCAGCCAATAATGAGATTTCAGTCATTAATTCCTCTCCCTCATGTGGTTCGTTCATCTTCAGATGTTTTTGATGAGGTTTATGACTCATAGATCAATATAATCAACACTTTCAAGGTCCAGAAAGGAACTAAAGTCATGTTAAAACAGTCGACGTGATGCAGTGCTTCAACCTGAATGTGATCAAGAGACCACTTTACTTTTGTGTGCAAAAACAACACAAAAATAACTTTATTCAACAATCTCCAAAACTTTGAGGGGTTGAGACCAAGTCAAGACCAAGACCAGACTAGTGCTCCTCAAATTCATCTGAAAGATCCACATTTACTGCCTGAGAAATGCCTTATTTTTAATCAATAAAATTCATCTTTGCACTGCAGAGGAGGAACAGAAGCTGCATCTGAATTGGTACAATTACAAATGCATAAATAATGTTGAGATTAGTGTTTTAAAAATGAAATTTTGTTCATTGAATATTTGTAAAAAAAAATCTGCAATTTTTTCACATATTTGTGAAAACAGCGCTCTTTCTTGTCATATTGCTTAATTATATCATATGTTATAATATAAATATCAAGATCTTATCCAAGTACATTTTTGTAATCATATCTTGAATTTTGTGGGCATTTGTATTAATTTTGGTGACATTTTTGACACAACCTCTTGTTGATTTCTGACCCGGCACAACAGAAACAAAATAAACGAAATTAGAAATAAGTTATTGATTGCATTTGAAGCAGGAAGTTTTACACCCAATCAAATTAATGATGTTAACACAGAAATCAGACAATGCAACGGGAACGTATGAGAACGACACAGAAGAGATTATCGAATAAAGTTGTTTTTGCGCACAGAAAGTGTTCTGGTCTCTTGATCCACTGCATCACGTCGACTGTTTTAACATGACTTTACTTCCTTTCTGGACCTTGAAAGTGTTGATTATATTGATCTATGAGTCATAAACCTCATCAAAAACATCTTCATTTGTGTTCTGAAGATGAACAAAGATGAGGAACGATATGAGGGAGAGGAATTAATGACTGAAATATCATTTTGGGGTGAACTAACCCTTTAAGTTAGGGTGTGTGTGAGTATTTTGACTGTTGCGACTCCAATCGGACTCATGACCTGTAACTCTGAGTATCGGACAAGTGTTCACTGTTGGCCAGAGGAGAACTGACCCCGACTAAGCCTGGTTTCTCCCAAGGTTTTTTTCTCCATTTGTTGGAGTTTTGGTCCTTTGGCTTGTTTAAGTTGGGGACACTTGCTTGATATTCAGCAGTGTTTTTGATATCCTGCATTGGTGTCGTTGTATGTGAACTGAGCTGAGCCGGACGATTACGTCACTGTTTTCTCCAGTGCTGATATACATAAATTAACTAGACTAATAACTATTGATCTTTATGATCTTGGTGTACAGGAACTGTCCACAAGTGATGAAGATCTTGTGGAACCTCATGCGGGTTGTGTGGAAAAACCAATCCATTCCATCTGAGTGGCAAGAGGCAGTCAGAATTTTCATTCCAAAGGAGCGGAATTCCATGACCATCAATCAGTTCAGGAGCATTGCCTTGCTGAACGTGGAAGGGAAACTGTTCTCTTTGGTCTTGGCAAGAAGGATGGCCAGCTTCCTCAGTAGTAACCACTACATCGACACAAGTTGTCAAAAGGACGGGCTCCCAGGTTTTCCAGGATGCATTGAACATACATCCGTGATCTGGGAGCAGATACAACGCGCCAAAAGAGAGAAGAGCGAACTTCACGTGGTGTGGCTTGACTTGGCGAACGCTTATGGCTCAGTAGCACACAAGTTGGTGGAGTTTGCGTTGGAATTCTTCCACATTCCAGCATGCGTTATTACCATCACAGCCAAGTATTGCAACAACCTGCGCATGCGTTTCTCTCTCGATGGCCGTATGACTGGATGGCAGCAGTTGGAGGTCGGTATGTCCATGGGCTGCTTGATATCCCCTATTCTGTTTGTGGCAGCGTTTGAAGTCATCCTCATCGGAGCAAGACAGATGGCCAGAGGGCTGGCATCACCATCAGGAGGAAGACTCCCAGCGCTGAGATGTCACAACCATCTTACAGACAGCTCCATGTACAGCACGGCTCCTCAAGCGCCTTGACAAGCTGATTCAATGGGCTAGGATGAAGATCAAGCCCTCAAAGTCTAGGAGCCTCTCAATCAGGAAAGGGGTGAGGGACGACAGGACAGTGTTCACAGCAGGAGGAGAGAAGATACCTTTGCTGAAAGAGCAACCCGTCCGAAGTTTGGGAAGGGAGTATACTTCAGAGCTCTCCGACAGACAGATGGGGAAGTTGGTGCAGAAGCAGCTGAGAGAGGGGCTCGAAAAAAAATCGACTGCAGCCAGCTTCCTGGGAAATTGAAGGTATGGTGTTACCAATTCACACTTTTCCAGTGTGTGATGTGGCCTCTGAAGGTGTCCGAAATGCCATCATCCTTGGTTAGCAGGATGGACACCGTCTCCAACACCTACATCAGGAAGTGGCTTCTCTGACACAGGCCTCTTTGGCAAGAATGCTCTCCAGCTTCCTCTGAAGTCCATCAACCTCGGATACAAGCAGGAAAAGACCCGTCTTGTATTCGAGTTAAAGGAATCCAGGGACGAAGCAGTGAAGAGCGCAGGGGTGACCATTCGTACTTGGCCCAGATGGAGGGTCCAGCAGGAGGTCGAACAAGCCATCAACAGGCTACAACACAAGGAGGTCATGGGAAGATTCCAACGCAGCCGAGCAGGGTTGGGCTGGGGAGAGCCAGTCCAGTTCTGGTCCAAAGCCACAAGCGAGCAGAGGAAGACCATGGTGGTGGAAAAGGTCTCACGAGTGGAACAGGACCGTTACCTAGTCAAGGCTGTTTCCCAAGGCAAACAAGGAGCATGGACCCGCTGGGAGGACACCACTAACAGGGTCATAACCTGGGCATCTCACAGTTTTTGTTTTCTTTATTGTTAATTGTAAATATATTTTGAGCACCCATGTTCTTGTTATATTGGTTGGGGTTCAAACACATCATCATTATCATCATCATCTCGTAATAGGATTTTGTGAACGTTACATTCCCTCAATGTCCTTCAAGTTTTGGGTCATAAATGATCTAATGTAGTTAAATGATGTTAACAAATAAAATGTTATAATAAAGTGTTACCAAAAATAAAAATATCAGGTCAAAGCAAGTTTTTTTTTTGTTGTATCATCAATGGTTTTTTTATTCATTATTCCTTACTTTGCACATTTAAATGGTAATTAATGGATATGTTGTGGATTTTGGTTTTTCATTCAAAGGTATTTGGTTTATTTTAAGGTACTCTTAATTATACATTTCAGTACTGAGTAATAGAAATTAACAACATGTACTTAGTATATAATTAGGGTTAGTTGCATGTTATTATTGCATGTTTCATTTACTGAGGTATTGTCAGGGCTGGGTGGGTTACTTTTAAAACGTATTTCACTACAGATTACAAAATACATGCTTTAAAAAGTCATTTGTAACGTATTTCGTTACATTACTCAAGTTTAGTAACTTAATCTAAATACTTTAGAATACTTTGGAATACTAATAAGTGTGGAACAAACACAAAAAAGGTCATTGTGAGTTATAAAGTCAGAATTATGAGATATAAAGTCACAATAATGAGAAAAGTCAGACTTATGAGATATAAACTCGCAATATTGAGAAAAGTCAGAATTATGAGATATAAACTGACAATATTGAGAAAAGTCAGAATTATGAGATATAAACTCACAATAATGAGAAAAGTCAGAATTATGAGATATAAAGTCACAATAATGAGAAAAGTCAGAATTATGAGATATAAACTGACAATATTGAGAAAAGTCAGAATTATGAGATATAAACTCACAATATTGAGAAAAGTCAGAATTATGAGATATAAACTCACAATATTGAGAAAAGTCAGAATTATGAGATATAAACTCACAATATTGAGAAAAGTCAGAATTATGAGATATAAACTCATACTAAATTCACAATTGCAAGAAAAAAAGTCAGTATTGCAAATTTACATCTCCCAATTCTGACTTTATAACTTGCAATTTTGAATTTAATTCTTGCAATTCTGAGAAAAAGAAGTCAGAATTGTGAAATACAAACTCACAATTGTGAGGGAAAACACAAATTGTGAGAAAAAGATGCAGTGACCTTTTTTACAATTATAAAATGACTCACAAAACATGAAAACAGTGGAAAACATGAAACTTAACTCCTCTTTTTCAGACGGTCAGAGTCAGAGAATCACCAATTGCTGTTTAAATGACATTAAAATTCAAAGTAATCACTTTGGTAATCTAAAACACTTTTCAGATGTAACTGTAATCTGATTACCACCCATTTAAAATGTAACTGTAATGAAATACAGTGACTCTAATTATACGTATGTATTTCGTTACTCGGGTATTATTCTGTCATTAAACACCACTGTGACAACATGCCCCAGAGAGACTGGTGTTCGATGACGTAAATCTTAAGAATATCCAATAGTTTTGTAAATAAGTCTTTAACGCAGGTGTCAATGCAAAAATGTAAAATAAACCTGTCTAACCTGAGAACAACGTGTGACAGCAAACCAAATCTGCTTATTTAAACAATCCTCGTCCGTCAAGATCGATCCTGATGTCGAAGGGCGTTGTGTTTGTTTGCGTGTTACACACACACACACACACACACACACTTCATGAAGCAGCTCGTGCTTCACAACATAATATCCAGCTGTGGATGTTATATAGTCAAGAACGAAGATCCAGATGTGACAGAAACGCCCCATCCGCAAAACTCCCACATCACCTCATATTCACACGAGCAAATATAATGTTATAAATCTTTTAACGCGCGCATGACATCTTCACACAGCATTAACCGAGCTCATCCGAACCCAGTCGAGAAAGAAAACCAATGATCCATTCGAGCAGAAGCGAAACTATATTCATCATCATGGCACGAGCGCATCTGTGTCTGTGATAAATACACATAAAGATCGCTTACTGTTTCAAATGACTTGGAAATCGGGTTGCCCAGTTCGCCGTGGCTCTCGTCGGCCGATGAAGACGATAGTTGTAGTAAGTTACTGAGGTGAAGATGTGAATGTGCAGCTGCTGAAGCTGTGACACACACCGGGTCACGTGACGCGGCTCTGGCGCCGCAGCATCTCGGAAAGAGCGCGCGAACTACATCCAGCCTGAGGCGATGTCGACACATTTGTTTATATGGCGCTTCATACAGTGCAGATTGTTTTGAAGCAAAAATAAACTTTGCACAGGGCTGGATGAGGAGGACACACACGTAATAAAACGATTTTTATTAAGAAAAAAAGCAACTACACATATACTACATGACTACCACGTTCTTGACTTCATTAAAGGGCTCACACTCAAAGTTCAATGTAAAGGGAGACATCACAAACCTCAAATTTACATAGACATAGTCACGTCGGGCTGCTTTAGAGAAGAGGAAGAGTTGTTGTAGTCGAGTGTTGTCAGTTTACGCCGGACTGCTTCACAAACGAGGAGAAAAGATGAACGTGACGACACATGCTAGTGATGAGTTGATCAACTCCACAGCAACTACATCAATTTATCCTCTAACCGTTCAGAAACTTCTTCCTGAGTCTCTCCATCAGTTTGAACACTTTCCTCATTTTGTCTGCGTGAGATTCTCCAGCTTTGTTGTTGTTGAGCTGTTAAAGCTCCGCCCTCTTCTGGAGCAGCAGCTCATTTGCATTTAAAGGGACACACACAAAAACGACGTGTTTTTGCTCACACCCAAATAGAGGCGAATTTAACAAGCGATAATAAATGATCTGTGGAGGATTTTGAGCTGAAACTTCACAGGAGACACCAGAGACGTTATTACATCTTGTAAAAAGGCCGTTATTGGTCTGCTTTAAAAGATCAAATTCAGTATACACCATATTGTTGATGCATACTATATTTAAGTGAGCAGATGAGCCCAGAATATGAACGCAACATGCTGAATGTCTTTTCTTTATAATGATTTTCTATGGAAAAAAGCTTATCAAGAATATTGAGTATTGAGTTGATACTCAAAACAGCAGTTTTGCAGCAAAGTGATGATTATTAACTTGTGTCTTCTATGTTACGCTCTTAAAGTCAGTGCGAGTACAATCCACTGAATGTAAGGTTCGTTTTCATTGCTGTCAAAACTTAATTATGACGCTATCCTGATATATAAAAGGTCTATAATTGAGCTCCTGCAGGGCTTGTGTAGTCAAACTAGTCTAGTTGACTGAAATCAAACTTTTAAAGTGCATGTAACAATACTTCATGATTATGTGAAAGGAAATATTTAAAGTAAACATGAAACAGAAGTTACGCTAGCTCTTCTCTATTGTGTCGTATATCTGAGAGAAACGCTTCTCAAACAAGAGCAAATGTAGGCGGGGCTTGATTTTGTTTGTGAGGAATTGATTGGATGGCTGTGGTTTGCTATTGGTGGATCTCATGTGAGTGACAGGTGGCCGCGCCCTCGTCATCAGAGAAGAGATTCTGATTCAAGATTATGAGGAACATGAATGATGTGCACCGAAAAATCATTCAGAATAAACACTGCAATGTTCCATAAAAAAAACAAGAAATGTCGATTTTGATTTCATGGTAACAACTGTGTTGCAAGAGTAATCACTTTGTTTATTATTATCGTAATTTCATTTAATTTAAACCACTATAAATGTACAGCAGGTCATTACAACAAATCCAAAGTTCTTGTTTTCCATAATATATATTACAACACTTTATCTCATTCTATCACACCAGGAAATACTTAAAATTCCTTAAATACTCCTTAAGCGCTGAATGTCTTCATGAAAGCAATGAAAAAAAAACAGATGATCATTTTATTTAGTTGAAATAAGCAGTCATACAGTATAAACTTTTTTTTTCATAAACAAAACACATACAAATGCAAATCAATGTATTTCACACACCTTGTGTTGGGTTTATAAGCACTTCATATAAACCCAAAAGTAAACCCAAAAATCAAGATGAAGCTCTCATGCCATGGCAGCCTAAAGCATCATTTATTAATAAATACCTTCCTATATTACGATATCTGAGCTCAATCTACTTGGCCACCTTCCGCAGCTCGGCCAGGACCCAGATGGCGAAGGTGAGCAGCGCCACGGATCCGGACTGATGCGTCGCGGCCAGCGGTGTGGGAACGTACAGGAGCAGGGTGGTGATGCCCAGAGCCACCTGAGTTTCAGCAAAAACATTACATTACCACCAATATATCTGAAGTCTTGCTGCTTATAAATGTAGCTGGTTTAACCAAACAATTCAAATGCAAAAAAATGTATACATTTACATGCAGAAAACCTAAATCAGTGAAATATATTTATTTTCTACCACAGCTTTATATGGAAGCCACACAGTTTGTTGAATCAGTTGTTGAAATGTAAACATTTAAGAGCACAAAAATGAGATTCCACCAACTGTACCTCTAAACCAATCCTTCACATAAAACTACAGGCATTTTTAAATTTAAAAAAAACCCAGTTTAGTATGTTTTTAAAGCCATTTGGTTTACGAGGACACAGGAAGTGTTTAAGATGTAATACCCATGTATTTTTATGCATTAAAAAGGATAGTATTATTTTGTGTTGCTAATTAATGATTTCTCATAATGTAACATCCTTTCTTACATTGAGTACTAGATTTGATTTCGTTCTGAGAAAATTACTACCGTATGAACATCTGAATGTATGTTTTACATTATGTACAGTTATGTGATTATGAGTAGCATCATACACACATGATGGAATGATTTGGGGGCTCTGAAGGATTCAGAGGCACAGCATTATAAAATATTACAGTGTGGCAAATTCACATGCACAGATCTATTCGGTATTTCTATTATATTCAAGATTTGTAATAACTGCAAATGTCTTAAAAATACAAATGTGAAATAATCACATTGACATAAGTATTCAGCGCTTAGTTGAAGCACCTTTGTCAGCGACTACAGCCTCGAGTGTTTTTGGGTATGAAGCTCGGAGCGATGAACTCTTGGATTTGGGGCTTTTCTTCCATTACTCTCTGCAGATCCTCCCACGCTCTGTCAGGCTGGCCATTTTCAGGTCTCCAGAGATGTTTCGAGTTCAACATCCGACACTCTGGATGGGCTACTTCTTGTTTCTCACAGTCTGAGAGTCCGTTGGGTGTTTTTTTTTGTGCAAATTTAAAGTGGGTTTCCGTGTGGAGAGGCTTCAGTCTGGCCTCTAAAGCTCAGATCGGACGCAGTGATGGTTGTCCTTCTGTACGTTTCTCTCATGACCTCTGGAGCTCATGGGGCTCGCGGTCACCTCTCTTTCTCTCCTGATTGATCAGTCTGGCGGGGCGGCAGCTCGAGGAAGAGTAGTGATCGTTCCAAACATATATTACATTTAAGATCTTGGGTAACTTCAATGCAACAGATTTGTTTGTAGTCTTCCTCTGATCTGTGTTTCCACACAATCCGGTCTCTGAGCTCTGCAGGCCGTTCCTTTGACCTCACGGTTTGGCGGGTTTGTTATATAGACCGTTATATAGACAATCAATTGAATCAGCAGCAGATGGACTCCAGTAAAAGTGCAGAAACATCTCAGAGAAAATCCAGAGGAAATGTGCGACATTTCGAGTGTCACAGCAAAGGGTTTGAATACTTATGCAATGTAATGTTTCAGGGTTTTTCTTTATAATAAATTTGAAGTTTTCACAAACATCAAAATTTGCTTTGTCATTTTTGGGCATGGAAAGCAGACTGACATGAAAACAACGTCATTTAGAGAATTTTAGCATGAGGCTGAAATCAACAAATGTTAAAAATACGTAGATGTCAACACTTTCTGGATTCACTGTATGTGTAAATATCTCATTTTTTGCGATGAACAGCCATTCAGATCTGATATTACATGATGCTGAGATTTGATTCACTGTGGATGTCATGTTTATTCATTTGACCAAATCTGTGTCCGAAACCGCTCCCTATCCACTATATAGTGCACTATATCGGGTCGAAACCGCTCCCTATCCACTATATAGTGCACTATATCGGGTCGAAACCGCTCCCTATCCACTATATAGTGCACTATATCGGGTCGAAACCGCTCCCTATCCACTATATAGTGCACTATATCGGGTCGAAACCGCTCCCTATCCACTATATAGTGCACTATATCGGGTCGAAACCGCTCCCTATCCACTATATAGTGCACTATATCGGGTCGAAACCGCTCCCTATCCACTATATAGTGCACTATATCGGTCCGAAACCGCTCCCTATCCACTATATAGTGCACTATATCGGGTCGAAACCGCTCCCTATCCACTATATAGTGCACTATATCGGGTGTCGGCCATTTTGTAGTGCTGTCCGAATTCTGAGTGAACGACTTCATTCTCTACATTCGTTCACTACTTTTACCCACAATCCTCTCTGATTTTGAGTGTACATTCGATGTACCAAAAATCCAACGCGATAAGACGATCGAGCGCGAAAGAAAAATAAACATGGCGGACGGCAATACGGGAAGCGGCAACTTCTACAAATGTAAGTGTCATTTTTTATTAATTAGAACATCTTTGTAAAGATATTTTGAAGCGAAAGGTTTATATCATAATATATATACTTATTATCATATGATAATTTGGTGGATTTTTCTCATATGTGAGTGAACTGTTGTACAGTGTAGTCTTAGATTATGATGTATTGACGAATTCTTATTTGCTTTAGGGACGGATGAGGATGTTGTCTCAATAAACATGACAAATAAACAGTAATGTACAATTCATGAAGCTAAACAGGACATATTACAGATGGGTATAGGAAATGTTAATGATGAAATTGTCTGGCGCGTGCTATTAACGTCAGCGTCCGAATTCGCTCGCTCATTTTCGTTCACTCTTTGCTGATATAGTGCGCTCAACTGCCGTGCACTATATAGGGGTTAGTGAACGAGTGAACGAGTGGGCGGTTTCGGACACAGATCAAGTGATATATAAAGGGGGCATATCATGAACATCTGACTTTTTCCGTGTTTAAGGGCTATAATCAGGTCCTTGGGGCATCTAGCAAACCAGAAAACGTGAAAAAGGAAAACCCAATAACGAGCCGCTCAGTTTTCACTCCCCTTGTGCCAAACAAACACAGTAGAGTTCAAGAACATTTAGTGCATGGACTCCCCGGTAATAAAAATAATAGTTGGAAGGACATACAGTACAAATCCAACTGCACTGGATCCCTGTCTATGGAGCAGTGATAGGACGCTTTACCTGTGTATAGGCCATGGCGGCGAGACAGCCGATCGCGATCTTTGCTCTCCGGGGCAGGAGGATGCGTCTGGAGAACAGGTAGAGTCCTGTGATGGCCGTCAGCGAGCCGATGGCCTGCAGACACAACACACATCAGCTCAATCACATCAACACACACGCGTTCAGCCGACTGGTGCGGTGCTTACCAGAATGCGGTGGTCAAACTGAACCGTTGTGGGGTTTTCAAATATGTTCTTGATGGTTGGGGAAAAAGCCAGAAGATCGTCGGGGATCCAGCGCTCGCCCATCTTTGGGAAGGAGTTATAAACCAAACCGGCGTCCAGTCCGGCAACAAAGGCCCCTGTGAGGAAAAAAGCACTTCATTACATAGACTTACAAACCTTCAGATATGAATAAACTGCCTTGACAGCTGTTCCTCCTGATGTCACATCATGTCCTCCACTTGTACAATACTTTATAATATTAAACATTATATAGATGATCCACAATAAAATCAACAGTGGTAGCCTAGTCTTCTAGAACATGTACATATTAGTAGCCGTTTAACATTTATTTACTATTTGTCATAAACACAGATCATTTAATAATTACAAACTCTACACAAGTCAATAGGTTCATATACTTTGAAACAAGAAAATATTCCATGCCATTCACGTGGTTAAGCATAAAAGGCCTTTAATAAATACGGCTAATTCATTCAAAATAATAGAGCATCAACACATTTTGGCTTGTTGGGATTGTTTACATACACACATATATATATAGTATTAGTGCTGACAAATAATTTGTTTTTACATAATATATGTTTATATTTAATATTTTCATATATATATATATATATATATACACATGAGAATTTTAAATATATAAATGCATGTGTGTGTGTATTTATATATACATAATAATTATGCACAGTACACACTTATATTATGTAAAAACAAACTTATTTTGGAGACGATTAATTATTAATCATTTTACTATCAAGCAATTAAAATGTATCTAATTAATTACAATATTCCGATTAATTAATTTAATAGTGAATGAATTCGGCTGAGAAATTACTCCCAAAAGATGATTTAAAGTCATTATTGTGTTAAATAAGAAAAGCATCAAATAGATCACAAAGGAATTATTTTATTTGATTAATCATGAGCAGTGCAGACCGAGTGTGACTTTCTATCATTTCATTTCAGTATGTATCGCACTGCTTGAAGCGTTCATACAGAAATTGGACAGTCGAAATTATTGCACTCCATCAGCAGTTTTTCTTTCTCTCTCACGCTTCACTCGCGACACCAATCTGACATTACGTTTATGCACTTTCTACACAAGGTGAATTACGTTTGCTCGGATCATTTTCATGTCTCGTCTGGCCTTTGGACAACGTATTGATGCACAAGGCTTAAAAACAAATTATGTGCACAAATCATTCATAATCATTTATAATAAACACCGCAACACACAAGGTCACGTGTTTGCTCATACCTGAGAGAGCCGTGAGGAAGACCAGACCGCCTGTAGCCTTGGCAAACCGCCTCAGATGAAGCAAATGTCTGCTGTCAGGAATCTGCAGTGGATGAGAGGCAGTGGTATGATCTGTAACCGTATCAAAACAGCAGGAAACCGCAGCAGGAAGAGGAAATCAAAGCGCACCTTGTTGGCCGGCAGCATGAGCGTGAGTCCCGTCCAGAGACTGGCGGAGTACAGCAGCAGAGCCGAGCCCAGGTGAGCCGACAGTCGGTACTGACTGACACGGGGAACATCGTACGACTCGGGCTTCTCCTCCAGTCCGCTCTTCACCATGTACCAGCCCAGAAGACCCTGAACATGTGACCCAATCACTGAGCTTTACCGAACAATCACAATCTCATTTTAAGATATTTTTAAGTGCTACAGTCCAGTCAGAATTGCAAGTTATAAACTCGGAATTGCAAGAAATAAAGTTTTTGGTTTTTTTCCATGAGCTTTTTCACTGGTTACCTGGAAGACGACAAAGCCACAGAGACCCACGACACGAGCCTTTATGGAGCGGCTGAAGTATCCTCTCCTCCAGAAATACGCCGCAGGAAGGATGTACGCTAATCCCACCAGCCGGCCCCACATGCGGTGACCCCACTCCATGTAAAAGATGAACTTAAACTCGTTCAGAGTCATGTCGTGATTCATGCTGTCAAAACAGGACATCTGCATGTCATCAAACGCACTGTACGTCATGTCATTGAACCTGTACAGCATCGGTGCGGACGTGACAGAGGAGGAACACTCACATTTTGAACTCTGGGAACTGTTGGTACTTGGAGAACTCCTCTTCCCACTCCGCTCGAGTCTGAGGCGGCTTCATCTCCTTCACTAAATGCCAGTCAACCATAGACAGACCGGACTCCGTCAATCTGAGACACACAGCCGTAGTGAGTGTAACGTTCGGCATCAGAAACATGTTTCGTGATGTGTGCTCTCGGGCTGAACGTGTCCTCAAGGCGGCAGGAGAGTTACCTTCAAATCTCTGTGCCATTAAACCTGTTCTCAGCCCAGATTTAATCATGATCATCTGCTGAAGATGCACCGTTTTCAATATTCTGCTTGTGTCAAATAGTAATAATTGATCTACTCTGTATCGTTTTATTAGGATAGCCACAACTAAATGGACATAATGATAGTTTAACATCATTTATTTCTCATTAAACCAGCAAAGTATAACATACCAGTCACTGCAATCATTTTTATGCTGAGAAATCAATCAAATTGAGTACATTTGAATGAGTATTTATGGTTATCCTCGTGAAATGCTAAATATGCCAGAATAACAAGCTTAAAATGTGCAACATTTTCACTCAAGTGAGTATTTCTTAGTTTATTAGATAGCAGTATGACTTTTAAGAGTTAAAAGTCAAAAAAGTAAATGATTATCAGTGTCAGCCCTGAAATTCCTTAAAAATGTGCTTATATTCACCAAAAGTGAATATTCAGAGAAGTCAGTCATCTATGCAATGTTTTAAAAATATTAACAAAGTTGTTGGAGCCTTGATGTTTTATTAGTGTGTAAACATTTATAATTACATTAATTATATTTAGAAAAACCTTTTTCGGCTTTGGGCGCAGATCTCAAAAGGACGTGTCCAATCTCAGCTTTGGGAAACAACTAATTATTTCTATTACGATCAATGTTGTAAATCATGAAAATTTCAAGCAAAAGCGACGAATGAAGTGGTGTGACGTTATTTCCAACAAAATCAGGCCACAACGGAAGTTGATTTGGAGTTTATCTCGGGAGAACTGTCTGAAAAAGTTTGCTCCGGCTGGTAAACAGCTCAGAACTACCATTGGTCCAAGTGATGATGTAATAGGTGGGTGTGGTTCTGAGGCTCCGCCTTCTTTCACAGTGTATTAACGAGACGCAACGTGATAAAAACCATCTTTTCCATGTTAATCAGCGTTTTTGTGCTAACTAGCTGCAACGGCGACATGCAACAATTTTATTTTAGGAATGGTTTTTATTTTTCTGCGACGTTTCGGCTGGAACAGCAACAAAAACTATAGCCATGATAATCTAAGGTACTGATTATATGCTTAAATTGCATCTAATGTGAGTTTGAATATCATTTTGTGTGTCATAGTCGTACTGAAAGCAACAGCAGACAATCTTCAAAATAAATCAAATGTTTCAGACAAGTGTATTATATGACAAAGATTGCTTCAGTAACTCAGTATGTTTTTTTAATAATGCTAAAATGGTGTAATTTTCATGAATTTGATTATGTACTTCTCTATTTCATTGCGAGTGCCGTTGAGCTTTCCGAGAGAGCCCGCCCACGCGCTCTTCTGATTGGCTGTGATTTTTGATTGACTTCATCACGTTTCTTAGTCGCGTCGCGTCTGGTGTGGACAGACAAATTGTTGCTGAAATCTTATGGCATCGCATCTGGTTAGGACAACGTGTTTGAGGTGTAAATCTTCATTTCTTCTGTTTAGTCCATCGATGTCAGACTAGAGTAAAAAAGAGCCGTTTTATAGTAGAAACTGAAGCTGTAATTGATCCTTCCCAGCAGTTTGATTGACAGGCGATCTGACCAATCATAACCCTGAATCCTCCATTTTGTCCGTCAAAGCGGTCAGGGGAGTTAGTAGATTAACGTTGGTGAACTTGAATCACGTCTTGAAACAACATTCCTTCTGATGTTCATTCATGTTTATTTGATGCTATAAATGAACTAGTATGAAGAGATGATCGCTTCACGAGGAGCTACAGCGATCTGTCACCACACATTAAACACACACTAGACGCTCTTTATTGATTCAACTGCTTTAAAACATTACAATATATTAAATATGAAACTGTTTCATATGTTGTCAGTGTCCTCTTTGCTCCGCGATGTATTTTTCACTGCGTGAGAACATGATGTGTGGCGTGAGAGCGAACATAGCAACAGTAACTAAAAGGGGCGGGGCTTTGTGAAGGGTCAGTTGTAATTGAAAGAGACACTGACACTGTTCTTCATGTTTAATGTAAAACTGCTGCTTCAAATCAATGAAGATCACTGAAGCTGAAGATCACATGTTTTCTGAACAGCTCTTTTCTCACCGCTGGTATATTTGTTGTGTTTATTTGTTACTGACAGGAAAGTGCAGCTCATATTCATCAGGATGTTTTCTAACAGTATATCGCTGCTCAGGTATTTCAAACGTCATTGCGAGTTTGAACTTCACAGTGAGAATATCGTCGCCTGAAGTCTACTAAATATTAAATGACGGCACACAATCACTCTTGGATATGTATCTAGTCGTGTTTGACTTTGCGCAGGCAACTTTATAAGGAAGAGCTGAGATGAGTGAAAATAACATGAAGTAATGTATATGTTGGTTTTGTGTTTTTACCTCGTAACTCCTCCCAGCACCACAGCGCCCAGAACCAGCCCACTGCAGCCCAGCAGCCAGCGGCCAATCACACGATTCGTCGCTGCGTTGGGGATCGCCACGCTTCTGATCGATGCACTTCCACTTTCTGTGGTCAAAGTGGTCTGACTCCTCTTCAGCACCCATTGTCTCAAAGGGGTTCGCTGTGAACATTTTGACAAGATACATTTCAGTTAATAACTAAACATACAGGCACTGTTTAAAATATCCAATCGTCATGCTTAACTAAAGTTAAACACACCTTAAAATAAAGAGGACCTATTGTGCCTTTTTCAAAGTCTTGATGTCGTTTTTGGGCTCTACTAGAGCAGGTTTTCATGCTTGAATGTTACTTTTTACATTGTTCAGCTCCTCTCTTCCCAGTCTATCAGTAACGCTCTGTTTACTTCCTGTCTCTATGAAGCCCCTCCTTCTGAAAAGCACACTGTGCTCTGATTGGTCGGTTGGAGTGGTGTGTTGTGATTGGTGTTTTGGAAATGTCCCTTCCCTTACCATAACCGCCAGTTTCAACACACTACTAACGAACTCAGGCCCCGCCCCTTTATTCTACGTATTTAAATGAGGAATATTGTGAAGAAAACTCAAGATGGATGGAGTTCAGAAACACTGATATAGAGAAGAACTGGAGGAACTTTGTGACTGTCATTAAGCCTTGGGTATGTACTTACAAAACTGCGCCAAATCTGCAACCGAATGTTTTATATTGCAAGTTCATACACTTCAAAATATGTATTCAGTATATCATAATATCAGAGCCAGGACAGTTTATAACAATGTTCTTCCAAACCCTGTGAAATGTTTCAATAAACAGCATGACTTCCAGAAATCCTTGAAGTTTTGACTGAACTATTACATCGTCCACCGATTGATTAAACAGGCAACACTGAACATTTATATTTTTGTTAGTAATGATAACCAGGTGCACTCATAAATCATCAATTCATAAATCAAGTGAACGTGAAACGGAAGCTGCGCCGGTCTTTACTTCCCTATTGTGCAGTATATATAAGAGAAACGCTTCTCAAACAAGAACACATGTAGGCGGGGCTTGATTTTGTCTGTGAGGAATTGATTGGATGCTTGTGGTTTGCTATTGGTGGATCTCATGTGAGTGACAGGTTGCCCCGCCCTCGCGCCAGTAAACACGTCATCAGAAGAGTTAGTTTGATTCAAGATTACAAGGCACATGAATTTAAAACAATAATGATGTGCGATCAATAAATATAGTGGAGTTTTCACGTTAACACCAAATATTTATGTACTTTTTAAATAGTTCAATATTATTAATATTTTTTTTTTAAACTGTACACCTGATCATATCATTGTAAGACAGTCGCCTCTACGAAACGGATGCAGTAAATAATACCTACTGTACACAATACATATCTACTGTACATTGAATTTAAATTGAGAGCAAACATTAGGTATGACTGTATTTTCCTAAATAACTGATCATGTGTGTGATATGTGCATACAGAGGGGCATTTCTAAAATATGTACAGTGGTTTAGAACCCTTTCAGGTCATCAAGGTCATGTTTTCTCCAGGAAACTGCATTGGAAAACTCCAGCGAAAACACTTATTACACACTCACCGCGCGCGTGAGATACTGGGAAATGATGATATATTCATATTCATGACTCGCTGTTGTGATAATATATATATATATGTCTCTTACTTGTATCTGCTGTAAGTTCCTCCACGCAGTTTGACAGCGACACGACACGACGAGCCGCAGCACCGGGAGCACCATGATCTCAGAGAAACGCTTCTTCTTATGAAATTATTTATTACAAAACTAGTCACGTAACCGACGCATATCGGTAACTCGGTGCTCACCCTCTTCTTCTTCAGGTTCTGTTGTCCGCTTCCTCTTTAGAGGAGTTACCGCCACCTACTGTACAGATGATTCTACTGTACATGTGGGAGAATCACGTGGAGTCTGTATTCACTCATTTCAGGTTTGGTCTCTCAAAAAATATGCCACTGATGGATGCTAAACATTACTGTGGGTAAATATCATATACATAAAAGCAAGTGGAATAACAGTAGATCGCCATTAAAAATTAATGTAAAAATGTATCATCAATAAAATATTTATTCAAAAATTATCAGTTACTTGACAGATTTATATAAAACCCTGTGTAAGTACTTCCATGTGTGTGTGTGTGGGTATTCCCTACGTTATGGGGACCAAATGTCCCCACAGGTATAGTAATACTAGTAAATCTTGACATTGTGGGGACATTTTGTTGGTCCACATGAGGAAACAAGCTTATAAATCATACAGAATTATCTTTTTTGAAAATGTAAAATAGCAGAACATTTAGTGTGATGGGTAGGTTTAGGGGTGGGGGTAGTGTAGGGGGACACAATGTACAGTTTGTACAGTAGAAAAACCATTACGCCTATGGAATGTCCCCATAAACCATGAAAACACAACGTGTGTGTGTGTGAGTGTAGATAGATACATAGATAAATACATAAATAGATAGCTACATAGATATAAATAAAAATATAGAAAAAGCAAAGATAGAATATATGTGTGTGTGTTTGTGTGTGTGTATTTTCTATCTTTGCTTTTCTTTAATATTTACTTCCCCCGGCAACTGTTTTATTTGTTGTTGTAAGTTATTTTCTTTCTTTTGCTTTCTTTCTTTCTTTCTTTTCCTTTTTGTTATAATTTTATGTTATTGTTCTTTGAATTAAAAACAAAACAAAACATATATATGCTGCCTTCAAAAATCGATCAGATGAAGCTATCTCAGTAAACAGGAAGTGAAGCTAAAATGTGTCCTCCGAAGGCAGCATTCTCCGGTTGTGTCTAGAAGGGATACAGCTACAGCCGGAAGTGAGGCAAAACCTCAGGATAAATAACATTAAATTAAAGTAAACAGTAAATCAAATTGTGTTTTATTAACATCTACCCGTACCCCAACCCTAAACCTAACCCTTTCAATACTGCAAATACAGTTAATAAATTAAATAAATATATATTAAATGACGAAAAATTGATGTTCGCATGCCCAGTGGCCGTAACTGTATCCCTTCTAGTCTTTACCGGTTTAACTATATGTATTTTATACCATTGATTTACAGCGATATTTAAACGGACGTTTTCTCACAGACCACATCTTATTTGACTCTAGAACGCCGAAAGTACGTGTTTTTAGCCTAATTTACATGTATTTCATGGCATCATATTGTTTTATAACGATATTTAACGGCGGTTTAGGAGCGCACATCATTTCTCACAGACTAGGACTCGTGATGCGGGGCAGACACTGAGTTTACTTTTAATAGGGATACGTCACAATTTACTAATATTTTAGATGAATTAATTACAGAATATCGAATAGGTTGTACATTATTGTCAGAGGGTGGACGTGCTGCCAACGACACCTAAAAGCTGTCAATCAACTCCCAGACAAGAGGAAGATCACATGATTGTGTCACGTGACACTAAAGTTCAGGCTGTTAATAATGTTAAAGCGGGTTTCGGCAGCCTTGAATCATTATGGCTTGAGTTAGTCTTGTTGCGTTAGTCGGTGTTCACAGCCGCGGCACCGGTATCATAACTTGTCCACCGCGGCACCGTCGTTTTGATTTGTTTTAAGCCGCGGGCACACTATAGAGGGTATCAAAGACTAGAGATATAGAAAGACGGCTTACTCTCAACTCGCAATATGACGAGTAGTGCTCGCTGCGGTCCCGCCCTGTGAGTAAAAGAGCCAATCACTGATTGATGAAGTCATTGCGTCACTGCAGCTGCAGTTAGAAGCTCCGGTTCCCATAGAAACCTCAAACTCTGACATGAAAACTGAAATATGACATGGACTGGCCCATAAATGTTAAGTTTGCCAAGTAGTCTTTGAGATTTCAGGATTCCGCTTTTCAAATGGAGAAGACTTGGTCTTGAATGCCCGAAATAGCTGCAAAAATCAATCTTCTACTGGTCGCACATCTTCACATGATGCAAATTCGCAGGTCAGAGTTCACCAAATTTGAACTTTGGAACGCAGTGAAATGCCAAACTTTTTTGACACATTTCGTGCGTATGAATGAACGTGAATGGCTATGTTTCCATCCACCTATTTTTATCTGCATTTTGCAGTAACCCCTCACTGCAGAACACAAGATCCAGGGGGTGGAGACGGGTAGGTTTAGGGATATGTAAAGTGGGAGGAGTTAGATCCAGATCCAGGGGGAGGAGACGGGTAAGTTTAGGGATATGTAAAGTGGGAGGAGTTAGATCCAGATCCAGGGGGTGGAGACGGGTAAGTTTAGGGATATGTAAAGTGGGAGGAGTTAGATCCAGATCCAGGGGGTGGAGACGGGTAGGTTTAGGGATATGTAAAGTGGGAGGAGTTAGATCCAGATCCAGGGGGTGGAGACGGGTAGGTTTAGGGATATGTAAAGTGGGAGGAGTTAGATCCAGATCCAGGGGGTGGAGACGGGTAGGTTTAGGGATATGTAAAGTGGGAGGAGTTGGATCTTGATCTAACCCCGCCCCCTGGATCTCGTGTTCCACAGTGAGGAACATCTCACATTTTGGGATATTCTATAAAAATGCTTAGTAGAAATATTAATATGCAGGGCTGGGTAGGTACTTTTAAAATGTATTTCACTACAGATTACAAAATACGCTTATATATATATATATACGCTTCGTTATTCGAAAGATGCTTTTTATCAATAATTTTTACTTTAATACAGACAGTTTTTATATATTTTTTATAAATATGACGACAATCGCATAACCCATCGAGAGATTGTACTGTCAGGCTGTGGAATATTCACCATTTATTCACATAAAAACACGATGTCAGAGTTTTAAAATCAAAACATTTTAAAAGCATTGAGCTGTGTAAGCAAATCGTCTCCCATCATGCTTTAGATCAGCTTTACTTCTTTACGGTTCTACTGAAGAAAAAAGACACCTACATCTTTGATGGCCCGAGGGTGACTCAATTAACAGGACATTTTCATTTCTTTATGGGTGATATTTCTATTTAAAGCGTGCAGAATGCTAGATCTAACACTAGCAGACGAAAGTAATGTCCATTTTAACCCTTACAGTCAAATTTACTGCAGCTAACAAATTGTTTAAAGGCACAATATGTAAGAAAACTAGTTATTGTTGACTTGTCGACTTGCACTATCCCAAATGCTTTCAACAATGTTTCAATCCAGAGAAATGTTAAGACTAACATATTGATAAAAAAACTTACATTTTGATTTGACATGTGGACTTAAAAAAAAAAAAAAAACATGGCTGCCAGCAACCAGATTTCAGCAGCTAATCACATCAAAAATGACCTACCATTACAGAAATTATATATTTAATAACATAATTCTGATGAATGAATGTGTACCAAATTTTGTGAAAATTGGACACAGTGGCTTTTTCGAACTCTTCCTAGGCCGTTTGTCAGACCTTCACCAAACTTTGCGAAGTTGTCAAAAGAATTTTGATCTACTAAACCGCTTGAAGATCAGTAATGTTTATCTTTTATATAAAACATAAATTTCAGTAGCTAGACATGATTAAAAAATATTACTGTCCATTTAAAAAGAAGCAAGTTTAGTCTTTTCCAAGATAATATATTATAACATTTTCATCTTTTAATATATTATGTCACGTTAAACTGCAAGCATAATTAATCATACTGACAGCACATTCTCTGATAACCTGACACCAGATCAGAAGCTCCTGCTGCCTGTTTTTTCTAACACGCTGTCTTAAGTAATATGACGGTTTGATCTGTGCAGTATTTCTGCATTCCATCATTATAATTACTACAAAAATCATTAACACTTTGTTATAAATGATTTATCTTGTGGGTATTTTTATTTAAAAAAAAATGTTTTGGGGCGAGAGCCATGGAAACGGAGAGAGGCCGGTGTTGCAAGTGCTTATAAGCGTCACCATTCTCGACTCCCATGGTGTTAGAGTCTGTGTGTACCTGTCAGTCTGTCTGCCCTGTCTTGTGATCCTCGTGTGACCCAGTTTTCATTTGTTCATTATCGTCAGCTGTTCGTCATTATTAGTTATGTCTTTCACCTGTGTCCATGTCATTGGTGTCTGTATATTTACCCTTGTGTTTCCTTCACTCTTGGTCCGTGATCGTTCTTGGTTTGACGTGTATGCTGTATCTTTGTCTACTCCTGGATTTATCATTAAAAAAGACATTTCTGTTTACTTCTCGTCATCGTGCTTTTCCGGAGCGTAACGTCACGTAACACATGGAGGAGCTCCGGAAGGATAAAAGGAGGAGAGACGACAGTGAGAGGACCATGCCTGGATTTTATGTTGTTTTGTTTCAATTCATGAAGACGACTGTCGCTTTACTTTTTTGTTTCGCCGGTTCCCTCCTCCTTCTCCAAGACTTTGACTTTGCTACATTCTCGCTGAAGCCTGGGAGGAAGGAGGAACGCGCTGTCAAAGAGCCTTCACTGCTATGGGAACTCCACCGTGCCATCGAGCGGAGCAGAGTCTGCTGCCATGGACGCTCGAGGCGGTGGGCTGGAGTCACTTGCTGAGGACATAATAATAATATCTAGATAGAAAAGTTTGTTGATACAAATTTTAAGTTGGCTTGAAAAAGCCCAGTCAGAAAGTTTGAAGTAGTTTTAAAAGCTTAAAGTTTGAAATAGTTTAAGTTTTACTTTAGATGTAACGCTGGGGATGAAGACAGGAACAGGAGACGAAGGTAACGATACAACAAACAGGTTTAATCATAAGAACACGAAGTCCATAGAAGGAAAACAAGAAAAATAAACAAGGGCGGAGGCTTTGGAGGAGGGCGTGGCGGTACCAGGCAACCGACTGGAGGCGTGGGCACCAGACGCCATGGTGAAGCTGAAGGTGGGTGGAGCCAGGGAGGAGTCCAGATGGTAGCGTGGGATGATGCCTTGGGGCCGATCGCCGACGGCGGAACCATGGCGATTGGCGGAGGTGCTGGGGGAACTTCCCGGCCGATGGACCTCGGAGCTGCCGCCGACCCGGAAGCTGGGCGCCGAGCCGCTGGAACACGGGACCGAGGTGCTGACGCTGGTCCGGAAGAACGGGGTGACGGTGTGGTGAGGGAGGATGACAGGGAGGTTGAAGGGAGGGAGGAGCTCACTGGTGACGTAGGGGTGACGGGTGGTGGTGTAGCCGCCAACCCGGAAGTCCGTGGCAGAGGTAGAGCATCGACCCCCATAGGCCGACTTGGAGGGACGAGTGAGCCCAGCGGAACTTCCGGGCTGACGGGCCGAGGAGGTGCTGAAGGAATCGTGGGTCGAGGTGTGGGTGCCGGGCTGAAGGGTCCAGGTGGTGACGTGGGTTTGGAGGCCAGAAGGGACGCTGGGGACTCCGCCTCAAGCTGGGCTGGAGGAGAAGCCCGAGGTGCTGGTACAGAGCCGCACGGAGAGAGCGGCGCGGGCAGAGCCGAGGAGCTAGATGACAGCCGCTGGGGCCACGGATCCAGGGGGTTGGCTGTTACCAGCAACGGGGACAGGAAGACGGATACGGGATCAGGTAGAGGACTTCCGGAAGGAACCGGAAGCGGAGAGGAAGAAATGAGGGTGGGGACTTGGGTGGGAATTGGATCCGTGACCCACCAGTTGATGGAACTCTGGTGGGCTCCTGGCTCTGCGTTGAACTGACCCACGAGCTTCACCTCCGGGGCTCCGAAGTCGTCCATCTCCGCTCTGACCTCGGTGCGCACCTCGGGCTTCCAGGCTGGAACGGAGCAGTAGTCTCCCCGGATAGCCCAGAACATGCCCTCCAGATGGGGTCTGGCCTCCGGGCTCATCAGAAGTGCCGCTGTGGGTGAGTCCATCTTCTTTCCCTCTTTTTTCTCGCTTTGAGAGGTCTGTCGAACTGTAACGCCAGGGATGAAGACAGGAACAGGAGACGAAGGTAGCGATACAACAAACAGGTTTAATCATAAGAACACGTAAAAGTGTGCGTAGCACAAACATCGACAGACAATGAATGAAGAACAGACAGGAACTTAAATACACTGATGAAATGATAAACAGGTGAAGGAGGTTAAACTGATTAACGATGACAGGTGCGGATAATGACTGATAAACTAAGAATGACAAGACTAGACAAGACAAAACAGAACTAAACATGACTGTGACATTAAAAGTTTTGATAGATAGATAGATAGATAGATGTGGTCAAATGATAGATAGATAGATAGATAGATAGATAGATAGATGTGGTCTAATGATAGATAGATAGATAGATAGATAGATAGATAGATAGATAGATAGATAGATAGATAGATAGATTAGAAAAATTAGATAGATAGATAAATAGATAGATAGATAAATAGATAGATTAGAAAAATTAGATAGATAGATAAATAGATAGATTAGAAAAATTAGATAGATAGATTGATAGATAGATGTAGTATGTAGAATTTAAGCTCTGGGAGGAGTAGGAGTTGGAAATTTTAGTCTAAGAATAATAATATTAATAATAAGTTTAAATAGCATTTCAGTAAGTTGGCTTTTTCAAGCCAACTTAATAATAATTTGCTACATTTATATAGCGCTTTTCTGGGTACTCAAAGCGCTTTACATATGGAAGGGGGAATCTCCTCATCCACCACCGATGTGCAGCATCCACCTGGATGATGCGACGGCAGCCATATTGTGCCAGAACGCCCACCACACACCAGCTTATTGGTGGAGAGGAGACAGAGTGATGAAGCCAATCAGTGGATGGGGATGATTAGGAGGCCATGATGAACAGAGGCCAGTGGGTAAATTTGGCCAGGATGTCGGGGTTATACCCCTACTCTTTTCGAAGGACATACTGGGATTTTTAATGACCACAGAGAGTCAGGACCTCAGTTTAACGTCTCATCCGAAGGACGGTGCTTTTTTTGACAGCATAGTGTCCCCATCACTATACTGGGGCGTTAGGACCCACACAGACCACAGGGTGAGCACCCCCTGCTGGCCTCACTAACACCTCTTCCAGCAGCAACCTAGTTTTCCCAGGAGGTCTCCCATCCAGGTACTAACCAGGCTCAGCCCTGCTTAGCTTCAATGGGCAACCAGTCTTGGGCTACAGGGTGACATGGCTGCTGGTGGATGAATTCGCTGCCGGCCACCAGAGTTTTTCTTCGCTCTCTTTCGTCTGTCTCTCCTCCTCCTCCTCCTCCACGACTTTGACTTCGCTACATTGTCGCTGAAGCCTGGGAGGAAGGAGGAACGCGCTATCAAAGAGCCCCCACCGCTGTGGGAACTCCGCCGTGCCATCGAGTGGAGCAGAGTCTGCTGCCATGGACGCTCGAGGCGGTGGGCTGGAGTCGCTTGCTGAGGACATAATAATTATAATAATAATTCGCTACATTTATATAGCGCTTTTCTGGGTACTCAAAGCGCTTTACATATGGAAGGGGGAATCTCCTCATCCACCACCGATGTGCAGCATCCACCTGGATGATGCGACGGCAGCCATATTGTGCCAGAACGCCCACCACACACCAGCTTATTGGTGGAGAGGAGACAGAGTGATGAAGCCAATCAGTGTATGGGGCTGATTAGGAGGCCATGATGAACAGAGGCCAGTGGGTAAATTTGGCCAGGATGTCGGGGTTATACCCCTACTCTTTTCGAAGGACATACTGGGATTTTTAATGACCACAGAGAGTCAGGACCTCAGTTTAACGTCTCATCCGAAGGACGGTGCTTTTTTTGACAGCATAGTGTCCCCATCACTATACTGGGGCGTTAGGACCCACACAGACCACAGGGTGAGCACCCCCTGCTGGCCTTACTAACACCTCTTCCAGCAGCAACCTAGTTTTCCCAGGAGGTCTCCCATCCAGGTACTAACCAGGCTCAGCCCTGCTTAGCTTCAATGGGCAACCAGTCTTGGGCTACAGGGTGACATGGCTGCTGGTGGATGAACTCGCTGCCGGCCACCAGAGTTTTTCTTCGCTCTCTTTCGTCTGTCTCTCCTCCTCCTCCTCCTCCACGACTTTGACTTCGCTACATTGTCGCTGAAGCCTGGGAGGAAGGAGGAACGCGCTATCAAAGAGCCCCCACCGCTGTGGGAACTCCGCCGTGCCATCGAGTGGAGCAGAGTCTGCTGCCATGGACGCTCGAGGCGGTGGGCTGGAGTCGCTTGCTGAGGACATAATAATTATAATAATAATTCGCTACATTTATATAGCGCTTTTCTGGGTACTCAAAGCGCTTTACATATGGAAGGGGGAATCTCCTCATCCACCACCGATGTGCAGCATCCACCTGGATGATGCGACGGCAGCCATATTGTGCCAGAACGCCCACCACACACCAGCTTATTGGTGGAGAGGAGACAGAGTGATGAAGCCAATCAGTGTATGGGGCTGATTAGGAGGCCATGATGAACAGAGGCCAGTGGGTAAATTTGGCCAGGATGTCGGGGTTATACCCCTACTCTTTCCGAGGACATACTGGGATTTTTAATGACCACAGAGAGTCAGGACCACAGTTTAACGTCTCATCCGAAGGACGGTGCTTTTTTTGACAGCATAGTGTCCCCATCACTATACTGGGGCGTTAGGACCCACACAGACCACAGGGTGAGCACCCCCTGCTGGCCTCACTAACACCTCTTCCAGCAGCAACCTAGTTTTCCCAGGAGGTCTCCCATCCAGGTACTAACCAGGCTCAGCCCTGCTTAGCTTCAATGGGCAACCAGTCTTGGGCTACAGGGTGACATGGCTGCTGGTGGATGAACTCACTGCCGGCCAGCAGAGTTTTTCTTCGCTCTCTTTCGTCTGTCTCTCCTCCTCCTCCTCCTCCACGACTTTGACTTCGCTACATTGTCGCTGAAGCCTGGGAGGAAGGAGGAACGCGCTATCAAAGAGCCCCCACCGCTGTGGGAACTCCGCCGTGCCATCGAGTGGAGCAGAGTCTGCTGCCATGGACGCTCGAGGCGGTGGGCTGGAGTCGCTTGCTGAGGACATAATAATTATAATAATAATTCGCTACATTTATATAGCGCTTTTCTGGGTACTCAAAGCGCTTTACATATGGAAGGGAGAATCTCCTCATCCACCACCGATGTGCAGCATCCACCTGGATGATGCGACGGCAGCCATATTGTGCCAGAACGCCCACCACACACCAGCTTATTGGTGGAGAGGAGACAGAGTGATGAAGCCAATCAGTGTATGGGGCTGATTAGGAGGCCATGATGAACAGAGGCCAGTGGGTAAATTTGGCCAGGATGTCGGGGTTATACCCCTACTCTTTTCGAAGGACATACTGGGATTTTTAATGACCACAGAGAGTCAGGACCTCAGTTTAACGTCTCATCCGAAGGACGGTGCTTTTTTTGACAGCATAGTGTCCCCATCACTATACTGGGGCGTTAGGACCCACACAGACCACAGGGTGAGCACCCCCTGCTGGCCTCACTAACACCTCTTCCAGCAGCAACCTAGTTTTCCCAGGAGGTCTCCCATCCAGGTACTAACCAGGCTCAGCCCTGCTTAGCTTCAATGGGCAACCAGTCTTGGGCTACAGGGTGACATGGCTGCTGGTGGATGAATTCGCTGCCGGCCACCAGAGTTTTTCTTCGCTCTCTTTCGTCTGTCTCTCCTCCTCCTCCTCCTCCACGACTTTGACTTCGCTACATTGTCGCTGAAGCCTGGGAGGAAGGAGGAACGCGCTATCAAAGAGCCCCCACCGCTGTGGGAACTCCGCCGTGCCATCGAGTGGAGCAGAGTCTGCTGCCATGGACGCTCGAGGCGGTGGGCTGGAGTCGCTTGCTGAGGACATAATAATTATAATAATAATTCGCTACATTTATATAGCGCTTTTCTGGGTACTCAAAGCGCTTTACATATGGAAGGGGGAATCTCCTCATCCACCACCGATGTGCAGCATCCACCTGGATGATGCGACGGCAGCCATATTGTGCCAGAACGCCCACCACACACCAGCTTATTGGTGGAGAGGAGACAGAGTGATGAAGCCAATCAGTGGATGGGGATGATTAGGAGGCCATGATGAACAGAGGCCAGTGGGTAAATTTGGCCAGGATGTCGGGGTTATACCCCTACTCTTTTCGAAGGACATACTGGGATTTTTAATGACCACAGAGAGTCAGGACCTCAGTTTAACGTCTCATCCGAAGGACGGTGCTTTTTTTGACAGCATAGTGTCCCCATCACTATACTGGGGCGTTAGGACCCACACAGACCACAGGGTGAGCACCCCCTGCTGGCCTCACTAACACCTCTTCCAGCAGCAACCTAGTTTTCCCAGGAGGTCTCCCATCCAGGTACTAACCAGGCTCAGCCCTGCTTAGCTTCAATGGGCAACCAGTCTTGGGCTACAGGGTGACATGGCTGCTGGTGGATGAATTCGCTGCCGGCCACCAGAGTTTTTCTTCGCTCTCTTTCGTCTGTCTCTCCTCCTCCTCCTCCTCCACGACTTTGACTTCGCTACATTGTCGCTGAAGCCTGGGAGGAAGGAGGAACGCGCTATCAAAGAGCCCCCACCGCTGTGGGAACTCCGCCGTGCCATCGAGTGGAGCAGAGTCTGCTGCCATGGACGCTCGAGGCGGTGGGCTGGAGTCGCTTGCTGAGGACATAATAATTATAATAATAATTCGCTACATTTATATAGCGCTTTTCTGGGTACTCAAAGCGCTTTACATATGGAAGGGGGAATCTCCTCATCCACCATCGATGTGCAGCATCCACCTGGATGATGCGACGGCAGCCATATTGTGCCAGAACGCCCACCACACACCAGCTTATTGGTGGAGAGGAGACAGAGTGATGAAGCCAATCAGTGTCTGGGGATTATTAGGAGGCCATGATGAACAGAGGCCAGTGGGTAAATTTGGCCAGGATGTCAGCCCTGCTTAGATTCAGTGGGCAACCAGTCTTGGGCTACAGGGTGACATGGCTGCTTCTCTTTCAGCCTCTCTGATCGATCCTTGGAACCAGTCATGGAAGAGGATCTTTTCCAGATTAATCCGCTCGCATGGATTCATTTCCATGCATGAAGCGATCAGTTCTCCGCATTCTGTGAAGGAAGAGGGAATAAACGTCTGATTATTATTGTAAGTTTTATAGTTTAACTAATCACATTATTTTGAGCTGTAATAAAAGTTCCTGTATGATCCATCCACATGCTCTCACCTTCGGAAACTTCTGTGAAGTTCTCGAGAATCATCTTAAATGTCAGGTCTTGAGGATAGTTCCCAAACAGTATCTTGAACAACAGTATGCCTAAAGAAAACACTGTTGTGGGCTTGGCATGGTACCTTCTTTCGTACATCTCAGGGGACATGTAAATTCGAGTGCCTAGAAGAAAAAAAATGATTTTGTCCATTGCAATGAATTTGTATTTCCACAGCTTTATCCATTTATTCATTAGAATGCAATAAGTGATCTACAACTGTTATTGGCTCTGTCTGGAAGGCTCATTATAACTTGTCACCATAGATTTGTGGAATAATACTTACCAACGAGTCTTGAATAAGCAGAACTCTTCAAGCGTCTACCACAACCGAAGTCTATTAACTTGACCTGTAAGGTGTTTGGGTTGATGAGCAGGTTTTGTAGCTTGATGTCGCTGTGGAAGACTCCCCTTTCACAGCATATGTTTGCTGCAGTGACAACCTGACGCATCACAACTCGTGCTTGCCACTCGCTGATTTTGCCACCGTGCATCAGTAAAAAATGCTTCAAATCTGTACATGGCATGGGCCGCTCTAAGACCATGATGTACTCTTTTGGTGTCTCATACCAGTCCAGCAGATTAATTATTTCAGGAACCCTGGGGCCTTTGTTCATAAGAATCATCAAAGCCACCTCTGCTGGAACGGATTTGCCAAGTAGACCACCCTACAGGAGAGAGAAAAGTTAATGCAACAGAATTAGTTACTGAAGTTCATACGCTATTGACAATGGACCACTTTTGGCCACAAAATTGTTAAAATACCCTATCGCTGATGTGAACGTATACTCTGAGAGTAAGAAAACAAAGGGAGGAGCAGCCTACTTACAACTCGAATACTTCTCATTTTTTCTTTCTTCACCACATATTTGAGTGCCACCTGTTCTCCAAGGGAAAGAAAAACATTTTTTTGTGAGAATGGGTTACAATTATCTGTAGAGGTCACATGATTCCATTTAATGAACCTGGATGTTACTTTTAATGAATTTAAATTACAAAGAGAGTACCAAATCCTTTTGTTGGCAAAGAAACAAACCTTTCGTGAATCGGACAGACGGGTTGCTTCAAAGACATTTCCAAACGCTCCTTTACCCAGCATTTTACCAATTTCATAGTGCTGGTTGACGTTTCCTGTTAAAAAATAAATATGAGGTGTAAAGAGTCAATTTACAGTATTAACCATAAAAAAATGCTGATTAAAGAACACTTTAAAAATGGACACATTATCCAACCAAAATCCATCCTCAGTCCACATTTTCATTATAGGATAAGAAAGACAATGTCCAGAAGATGATATTAATGTAAACCGACCTGTTTTTGCCTTTAAACTTAAATGTATCGTTTCATCCTCATTTTCCCATGGAACGTCGTCCGATGCCAAAGGAGTGCAGTTGTTCTCCTCAGTCACAGATGACACAGATGTAGGAGTTCTGCTGTTCGTGCCGATGCTCCCTTGCTCTTGCCTGGGAACATCTACATACTGCGAAATGCTGAGGGAAGACAAACAACTGTGCCTGATGTCCTCGGAGGTGTGGTCAGTGCCACTGTTCTCTTCAGCTTTGGGAACGTCTTCGCTAATATCCTCCATAGCTTTGAGGGAAGACGCACAGCTGTGCCAGATGTCCTCTGAGGTGTGGTCAGTGCCACTGTTCTCTTCGGCTTTGGGAACGTCTTTGCTAATATCCTCCATAGCTTTGAGGGAAGACGCACGGCTGTGCCAGATGTCCTCGGAGGTGTGGTCAGTGCCACTGTTCTCTTCAGCTTTGGGAACGTCTTCGCTAATATCCTCCATAGCTTTGAGGGAAGACGCACAGCTGTGCCAGATGTCCTCTGAGGTGTGGTCAGTGCCACTGTTCTCTTCAACTTTGGGAACGTCTTCGCTAATATCCTCCATAGCTTTGAGGGAAGACGCACAGCTGTGCCTGATGTCCTCAGAGGTGTGGTCAGTGCTGCTGTTCTCTTCAGCTTTGGGAACGTCTTCGCTAACATCCTCCAAAGCTTTGAGGGAAGACGCACGGCTGTGCGCTGAATTGTTGTTCTCTTCAGTTTTGTCCACTGATGGAACAATGTCATTGCTGCCGTGAGTGTCTTCATGAACTTCCTCCACAGCGGCGACGGAAGACTTTGAGACGCTCTGGGTGTCGCTCTTCTGTTCAGCTTCACCATCGGCGCATCTCTGAGCAGGTCGGCTGCTCTCATTTCCGCTCTGACTCTGTTGAGCTTCGTTGGTCGTTTTCTTGGATTTCCGAGAAAAAGGCCATCTAAAGAACCTCCTTTTCTTCTTTTCTGCTCTCAAAGTTTTTGGCGTTGGTGACGTACATGCAGTAGCACCTTGCTCTACAATGGAGTTGTGAGATGTACACTGCCCCATTGCTGTAGATGTCTCTCTGATGTTGTCACAAACTTATCGCAAGTCAACTGAACTTTTATCGCACAGATCGCGTGGAAAAACTCCAAACCAAGTGATATAACACAGATTGAGCGCTTTTTCAACACAGATGTACTACAATAGCAGTCAGATCGATTGAAATTCCAGAAACCAAATGAACCTCAGCGGGGATCCACAGCCTTATATACCACCCGCTCTCACTGTGACGTCACAATCGGCCGGTGTTCGAATGTTCAGGTCATGAGAATGTCCAGCGCAGCTGCACGCAGATGTTATTGTTTAAACTTAAAATGTGTACATATGCCTTAAAACATTTCTCTTTCAAAAGCTTCAAGTCACGATTACAACTTCTGAGATCAAACACGGAGCTCGACTCAGACCTTGAATGGCAATGAATCTCATTTCAGCGCATTTATCGAATTTGAATTTGTGAGATTGATTTGATTTGTTTTTAATGTGTTTAGCGTGCAATCCATGCATGTCTCGTGTTATAACAGTGTTTCCTCACACATGCAGGAATGTTCCTCTTTGTATCCATTTTAAAGAACTTAGTTTTGTATTTCTATTATTTTTAATGAGCTGATCTCGGAGTTATTGGATGTTTCGCTCTTTAAGCGCCGGATGAACTGAAGCGCGTCACGGATCTGTCCGAAAAAACTCGACTCAACTCTATAGAATACTTCATTCATAACGCCGGGAAATTCATGGACATGTGGTTTGTTAGTAACTTTAATGCTTTTAGTCTTTTCTGTAATTCAAAATGCAAAATCTGTTGGTCATTTCAATAAAAAAAAAAACTTAAAACCTGTTATTTTTATGAAAGAACGTCAGTATTCCCATAATTAAACATTAATTATTTTTCTGTGTAAAAGTGATGACTTTGTGGTCCCTCTGTGGAAGTAAAAAAATGCCTCTTCAAAAACTTAAAATGATCCTTTGAATGAATATGAATGAACAGATGAACACCAACACAGACTGAACAGTAAATAATGCTGGAAATAATGCCATAAACACGAAATGAACCGAATAAAATTAACCTAAAATACTAAATTTCTTATGAAACTTTTTTTCCCACTGTTTTCACCGTAAATGTAAAGGTGTAAGAATTCGACATTTTTGCAAAACGATGTTATTTTGTCGCACTGAAAGGAGCTTTTCACTAAAAAAATGAGCGCTAACAGAACAAACACGATCTGTACAGGTTACACGGGTCTGTATCTTCACAAATCCTTTCAGATGTGCTTCTTATATTTACTCAAAGAGCTGGAAGAGAACAAAGTTTTTCTCTGAGCGATGACGATCATTAAATGTCCTGAAACTGGACCGAACGAGCCGGTGATGGAGTTTCTCCCAACAATCTTTATTGTGCTGTGAAACAATGAGAAATATCCAAAAGAAAAAATAAGATAAAACCAGGGCTATTATTATATTAATATATTATATAAATAATAAACAAATGTGAGAGGGTAATAATCATAGACATAATCAAATACATAGACGCCCCATTGGCCTCTGGCTCGTTCCCATAAACACTCATAACTGGAATTGAGAAAATGGCTTGTGTCGCTTGGGGCTGAACAAATCACCTGAACATTTGTTTCTGGATGTATTTGGTCATTATATAATGATGTTGATAGTAGTTGACCACTGGAGTCTGTCAGAAAATAGATAGCGATGTCACTCATTAGCTGTGAAAGTTGAGTTTACATCATTTATAGTTTTAGTGTATATTATCTTATTTTATAAACTATTCTTTCTGAAATTTAAATATGCATCTTTATTTTCTTAAAACCGATCTGTTGAAGACAAGCCCTCGTTTCGGTTAGGTGACTGACGTTTTATGAATTACTGTAAAGTTAGTTGGTCTTTTATCACACATTGAAGGTTTTCCAGAGACAGAGAGTTGAGGAGACGGTGGGAAGAAGCTATAAGAAGGAAAGGTTTTTCCAGCTTTTGTATTTGATGATTTGCTTCATTTTCACAATATGGTGGTCAACTCTAAACACAAGAAAAGCTAAAATGGGTTAAAAGACAGAAAATGCCTTCTCCACAATAAGAAATCTTTATTTCATTTAATGTGAAAAATTTAATTATCTCATAATGGGCGTTTTCACAATTCTTATCGAAGAATAAACAGCCAAATACAGGACAAGTCTGAGCTTTGACTGTTAAAATAAATATTTTTTAAAGTCTGCTATCGAGGTTTTAGAGATGGAACTTTTTGTACATCATAAACCACTGAAATCGGTTGCTAAATGTAAGCGTTATTTTCGCTTTTATCCAGAAAAACCGCGGCTCAGTTTACTTTGTTTACAGCGCAGTCTTGCCCTCAGCAAATGGCGACGCGTTGACGTGTTGCCGCAAACGATCCAAAGCGGCCAATGGGCGTCTGTGAACTTTATTATGTCTATGATAATAATGACACCCAGGGCGGATTAACCATCAGGCAGAGGAAGCGTCTGCATCGGCCCCCAAAAGCCAAGGGCCCCTAAAATCCACCAGAACCGACTGCGTGTCCGTGTTCCACGCGCTTTTGACATGATTTCCGCGGACAGAGTCACGGATGAACGGCGCGGGCACGCGGGTCACTACTGCTCGCGGCGCTCGTCTGAACAATTCATTCAGGCACAAAACAGGCAGGATTCATATTTAATAGTATTTTTGCCGTTTAATATTAACATACACTTGCCAAGATCGCGATTTGATTGAAGTGTGCCGACTTGCACTTGATGTATTCGTCCAAAACATTCCCCGTTAAACAGTAAATTCCGTTTTTTTATGAATGGATTCCAGGTTTTCTACATCGCGGAAATCATCGCGAGCATTTACCCAGCTAACATAAGACCAGCGGACCACCGGTGGCAAAGTGGGCGGCCCACCGGCGGACGCCACCAGCGGTGTACGGGCGATTTGCTCATCGTTATTCCAGCGGACCACAGCGGCAGCCGCCACTTTTCCGACGGTGGTCCGCTGCCGGTCCGCTGCCGAGCCGCTGGTTTATAATAAATGTTTTCTGGTGGCCCACGGTCGGTCCACGGGTTGTAAGAAGCTCCAAAATTTCACACTATAGTGAATCAATGTACACCACTCTCAATAGCAGTTACAAATTTATTTTTATTAAATTAGTTTTCAGTGAACAGAGTAAATAAATACATTTATTCATTTATCAGATGCTTTTATCCAACGTGACTATAAGTCAAGTAAATTAGGAGCATTAAATTCAAATTTATTTGTAAATTAACCTTGGTTTTACCACAGGATTTGCAGTAAAACCATAGTAACTAACAAAATGAACCATGATTTTACTACAGGTTTGTTGTTGCAAAACCATAACTACAAAATTAACCATGGTTTCAAAACCTATATGGTTACTAGTGATGATTACCATAATTTTAATCTAGTACTACTGCAATTTTATAATAGTAGAAGAAAAAAAACATAGTTGCCCCAGTTTTACCATAGTAAAACCATATAGTGCTTTTTACTATAAATATACTTTCAAAGCAGCTTTACAGAAAATGCATGTTCAAGATTACAATCGCAAAATATCCTTTAATTATCCAGAGGAGACTCACTTTGGTGCTTCTTCTGAACAAAGTACCGTAATGTCCACATGACAATAAGTCTAAGATAAAGTCAATTAAAGTCATGTGTTTAAACTTGTGTTCAGATAAACAGACAAAATTATGCTATCTTCAACATTTTTAAAGGGCAAGTTTGCAGATTTTCAACTCACTTTGTATTGTTACAATCTTAGTAATATATGTAAATGAAGAATGTTTACTCTTTCTCTGATTTACATGAACTGAGATTTATGGAAGCTTATTTCTGCCATGAAATAAAAAAAAAAAAAAGATAATTGTGACTTTTTATCTCGCAATTCTGAGAAAAAGTCAGAATTGTGAAATAAAGAGTCACAGTTTTTTATTCAGTGGGAGAAACAAGCTTCCATAGAGATATCCTCGTTTATTTGTCAGCAAAACAGTCATACAAACCTTCCCTTTAAGACACTTGCCCAGTTTCACAGATAATAAATTCTGTCATTAATTATTCACCCTCATGTCCTTCTACATCTGTAAGAACAAATTAAGATATTTTTGATGAAATCTGATGGTTCAGTGAGTCTCTATTGACAGCAAGATAATGAACACTTTCAATGTCCAGAAAGATACTAAAACATATTTAAAACAGGTCATGTGACTACAGTGGTTCAACCTTAATATTATAAAGCGACGAGAATACTTTTTGTCAAAAAAAAAAATCTATATCTATCTATCTATCTATCTATATATATATATATATATATATATATATATATATATATATATATATATATATATATATATATATAACAATTTATTCAACAATATCTAGTGATGGACGATTTCAAAACACTGATTCATAAAACTTTACAAATCTTTTGTTTTGAATCATTGGTTCGGAGTGTGAATCAAACTGCCAAAGTTACATGATTTCAGTAAACTAGGCTTTGTTACATCATAAGTGATTCGAAGGATTTCAATAGTTCTTACTTTGGCAGTTTGATACACGAACCGAATCACTGATTCAAAATAAAAGATTCGTAAATATTCATGAATCAGTGTTTTGAAATCGTCCATCACTATATTGTTGAAAAGTCATTATTTTGTTTTTTTGGCACACAAAAAGTATTCTCATCACTTTATAATATTAATGTTGAAGCACTGTAGTCACATGACCTGTTTTAAATATGTTTTAGTATCTTTCTGGGCAAGTGTTAATTATCCAACTGGCAACAGAGACTCACTGAGCTATCAGATTTCATCAAAAATATTTTAATTTGCTCCGAAGTTGAACGAAGATCTTACGGGTGAAGAACGACATGAGGGAGAGGACTTAATGACTTCATTTTTGGGTGAACTTACACTTTAAGCATAGTCCCAGACTACAATGCATGTTTGAGCTGTTTTAAAGGGTTAGTTCACAAAAAAATTTAAATTCTGTCATCATTTATTCTCATGTCTGTCACGGAGTCTTCCGACACGCCCACCACCGATCCTACACCATATCCAGTCACCCGTTCTTCCTCACCTGAATTCTAATCACCTGCACCTGATCCTAATCACCACCACTTCCTATAAAAACTCACCTCTCCAGTCACTCTTTGTCTGGTCTCGTCTACACATGGACACACAGACTCTATTCCCTTGGACTACCTGCTTGGTTCCCGCTCACCCGTTCCGCCCGGCGATCTCCATCTGTCTCCTAGGATTCCTATCCTCTCCAAGTGTCGCAAGTATCATTCTGTCTCCAAAGACAAGGATTGTTTATGTTCTGTTCCAATTCATCGGTGATTTCTGTTTGCATTGCTGTTCAAATAAAGAACTTGATATTTACCTTCAATCTCGTCTGTGTCTGACAGAAGACCAGACCGCGCAAAATACAGCATGCAGACACCTCCAGAAGCTGGGCGAGGACGGGCAACAGATTTGTTCGATGAGATCGTCCGAGTGATTCGTCACTCACTTCCGGGTTCCTCTTCTCCTTCGCCAGCTGCCTCTGCATGTCCCATGGCCCGACCAGCGACCTTCACAGGCAAGGCGGAGGATTGCAGTGGATTTCTCCTTCAATGCGCTCTTTATTTTGAGATGCTACCTCATCAGTTTGTGAACGATAAAGCTAAAGTAGCCTTTATGATCAGCTTGTTATCCGGCAGAGCCTTACAGTGGGCTGAATCCCTCCGAACATCCAATGCTGCCGTTACAGCTTCATTAACTGCCTTCACAATGCATTTTAAGGATGTATTTGGTCAAACCTCATCTCCACTATCCACTGCAGATCAACTCTTCCGAATCCAGCAAGGTACCGACTCAATTGGTGATTACGCTCGCCGATTCCGTACATTAGCGGCAGCTAGTGTTTGGAACGAGTCGGCCTTGCTCACGGCCTTTCGTCAAGGACTTAACCCTGAAATTCGTCAATTAATGATAGTGTATGATGTTATCGGACTAGAAGCATTCATACAAAGAACCACCAAAATATCCCAACGCTTGTCTGCCTGCAATGTTACCTCTCCTCCACTGCAACCTCCGCCCAGCGCCACCATGCCTCCAGCACCAGAGCCCATGTCTGTAGACTCTTATCGTCTAACACCTGTGGAGCGTCAAAGAAGACTATCTCAACACCTCTGTCTCTATTGTGGGGGAGCAAGACACCAGCTACAGAACTGCACAATAAGACCTCCTCGACCCGCGGTGAGTACCCTTCTAATGTATCCTAAGACCTGTCATCTAGTGCGAACTCCGGTAACCCTACTAACCAAAACCACGTCTGTTTCAGCGCAAGCCCTCATCGACTCTGGGGCTGCGGGGAACTTCATCTCCCGGCGCCTCCTCCAGAACCTCCAGGTCTCCAGAAAACGCTACATCCAACCATTAAAGATTCACACCATTTTGGGAAAACCGCTGGGTCGAGGTCGCATCACTCACTGCACCCCCACTCTGACGCTCCGTGTGGGTTGCCTTCATACCAAAAAAATCCCCTTTCTGGTGCTGGAGGGCTCTACTGCAGACCTCGTCCTGGGACGCCCTTGGCTGGCTGAACACCTGTGTATTTGTCGTTGTCGACCGGTTCTCCAAGTCATGCAAACTGATTCCTATGAAGAAACTACCTACAGCCCTGCGAGCCGCCAAAGCCCTGTTCCAACACGTGTTTCGTCACTTCGGCCTCCCTGGTGCTGGAGGGCTCTACTGCAGACCTCGTCCTGGGACGCCCTTGGCTGGCTGAACACAACCCCATCATGGACTGGGACACTGGTGAGATCCTCAGTTGGAGTAAGAACTGTGCTCAGACCTGCTTGGATTCTGTCCAGAAATCCTCTTGCAAACCAGCATCCAAAGCGACTGTCCAAAATCCCCTAGAAAACTCCTTGGTTTCTATCTATTCCACCTCGGTTGAGAGTCCGGAAGTACTTCCTCGTGTTCAGATTCCTGAAGAATACCGGGCGTTCCAGGACGTGTTCAGCAAGCAGCTAGCCACCCGCCTACCACCTCATCGGCCATGGGACTGTGCTATAGACCTGCTGCCTCGGTCCTCACTGCCTAAGGGGAGAATCTACCCTCTGTCCATCCCGGAGCAAAAGGCCATGGAGGAATACATTTCTGAGGCACTCAAACAGGAATTCATCCGACCATCTACTTCCCCTGCCGCTTCCAGCTTCTTCTTTGTGGGTAAGAAGGATGGTGGCCTATGACCCTGCATTGATTATCACATCCTCAACTCCCAGACGGTGAAGTTTAGTTATCCCCTTCCTCTGGTCCCTGCTGCCCTGGAACAACTCCGTGGAGCTCGCATCTTCTCCAAACTCGATCTCCGGAGTGCTTACAATCTCATCAGAATTCGTGAAGGTGACGAGTGGAAAACCACCTTCATCACACCGGCCGGACACTATGAATATCAGGTCATGCCCTATGGCCTAGCCAACTCTCCTGCGGTTTTCCAAAACTACATGAACGAAATCTTCAGAGATTTCCTCCACCAGTTCGTAGTAGTATACATTGATGACATTCTCATCTACTCATCCTCCTTACCTGAACACCACCAACATGTAAGCCAGGTACTCGAACGCCTCCGTGAACACTAGCTGTACCTCAAACTTGAGAAATGTGAGTTCCACATGCCCTCTGTCCAGTTCCTGGGATACGTAATCGACAGCAACGGGATCCAGATGGACCAGAGGAAGGTGGAAGCCATACGGGATTGGCCGACTCCCTCTACGGTAAAGAACTTCAAAGATTCCTGGGGTTCGCCAACTCTTACCGTAGACTCATCCGGGACTACAGCTTTATCAGCACTCCTCTTACCTCGCTCCTCCGTAATCGGCCCAAATCCCTGTCCTGGGATTCCAATGCCCAACTGGCTTTCCAAAACCTCAAGGATGCCTTCTGCTCCGCTCCAGTTCTTCTGCATCCTAACCCTAACCTGCCCTTTGTCGTGGAAGTCGATGCCTCCAGAACTGGAGTAGGAGCAGTCCTATCTCAGCGGCAGGGGGAGCCACCACGTCTTCACCCATGTGCCTATTTCTCCAAGAAACTTACCCCGGTGGAGCAGAACTATGACGTGGGCAATAGAGAACTGCTGGCTATAAAACTAGCACTGGAGGAATGGCGTCACTGTTTGGAGGGAGCTAAACACCAGTTTCAGGTGATTACCGACCACCGGAATTTGGAATACTTACGTGAAGCCAAACGTCTAAACCCTCGTCAGGCCCGATGGTCCTTATTTTTCACCTGTTTTGACTTCACCATTTCCTATCGTCCTGGAAGCAAGAACATGAAGGCTGACGCACTATCAAGATTCCATTCCCCCGACTCGGAGACCACTCAACCAGAGCCCATTCTCCCTCCAACCATCATCGCGGCTCCTATCATCTGGGCCCTCGACGACCAAATAACCCAAGCCACTGCTATGGAACCTGCTCCGCCGGGAGGTCCAGAAGGGCTCACCTACGTACCCACCAGCTGTCGTACTGCCCTTCTGGACTTGGTTCACACCTCTCCGGGCTCTGGACACCCAGGCAGCCAACGAACCCTCTCGCTCCTCCGTCAACAATACTGGTGGCCATCAATGTCCAGAGATACCTTCCGATTTGTCAAAAGATGTTCCATCTGCGCCATGACGAATATACCCAGACAACTACCCGCTGGCAAACTGGTTCCCTTACCTGTTCCCCATCGTCCCTGGTCCCATCTGGGGGTAGATTTCCTCACTGACTTACCTCCATCTGAGACTAACACCTGAGTATTTGTCGTTGTCGACCGGTTCTCCAAGTCATGCAAACTGATTCCTATGAAGAAACTACCTACAGCCCTGCGAGCCGCCAAAGCCCTGTTCCAACACGTGTTTCGTCACTTCGGCCTCCCAGAAGACATAGTCTCGGAGAGGGGCCCGCAATTCATCTCACGAGTCTGGCAGGCCTTTTTCCAACTGCTGGGAGTCTCAGTCAGCTTGTCATCCGGATACAATCCTCAGACAAACGGTCAAACCGAGCGCAAGATCCAGGAGATTGGGAGGTATCTCAGGGCTTACTGCCATCGTCACCAGGACAGCTGGAGCCGTTTCCTTCCTTGAGCAGAATACGCCCAGAACTCCCTGCGCCAGTCATCTACGGGTCTAACACCATTTCAGTGTGTTCTGGGCTTCCAACCTCCTCTGTTCCCATGGTCCGGGGAACCCTCTGAGGTTCCAGCTGTCCAGGACTGGTTCCAGCGGAGCGAGAGGGTATGGGACTCAGCTCACGTGCATCTCCAACAGGCTATATGGAGACACAAGAGAACTGCGGGCAAACGAAGAGCAGCCACACCGACCAACCTCCCGGGTCAGAAGGTGTGGTTATCCACCAGGGACATCCGTCTCCGACTGCCCTGCCGTAAGCTGAGTCCCCGTTATATAGGTCCATTCACGGTGCAGAGGCAGCTCAACGAGGTTACCTACCGTCTGAACCTCCCTACAACTTACCGTATCTCACCTTCCTTTCATGTATCCTTGTTAAAACCCTTCACTGACCCCTTGTCTCCCTCCACAGGATCAGGCGATGTCAGAGCTACCCCTCCTCCCGAGCCGGCCGAAGAGGAAAACATTTATCAGGTCCGCGCCATCCTGGATTCCCGACGACGGGGAGCTGTTATCGAATACCTGGTGGACTGGGAGGGCTATGGTCCTGAAGAGAGATCATGGGTAAACCAAAATGACATTCTCGATCCTTCACTGCTCTCACAATTCCATTTAGATCATCCCACCAAACCGGCTCCCCGAGGCCGTGGACGTCCCCGTCGCCGGCGTTTCCGTCCGTCAGGTGCCGGCCGTGGAGGAGGGGGTACTGTCACGGAGTCTGCCGACACGCCCACCACCGATCCTACACCATATCCAGTCACCCGTTCTTCCTCACCTGAATTCTAATCACCTGCACCTGATCCTAATCACCACCACTTCCTATAAAGACTCACCTCTCTAGTCACTCTTTGTCTGGTCTCGTCTACACATGGACACACAGACTCTATTCCCTCGGACTACCTGCTTGGTTCCCGCTCACCCGTTCTGCCCGGCAATCTCCATCTGTCTCCTAGGATTCCTATCCTCTCCAAGCGTCGCAAGTATCATTCTGTCTCCAAAGACAAGGATTGTTTATGTTCTGTTCCAATTCATCTGTGATTTCTGTTTGCATTGCTGTTCAAATAAAGAACTTGATATTTACCTTCAATCTCGTCTGTGTCTGACAATGTCGTTCCACACCTGTAAGACTTTCGTTCATCTTCAGAAATTAAGATTTTTGATTAAATCTGACCGCATTTTGTCCTTCTGTCTTTCTTCCGGAAGCTTAAACGTGCTGCGTAACCAATGAGAATGAACTTCATCTGTTACACAGCATGTTAGAGCAAGTTGCAAAGGCAGTCTATGGAGGTACAGAAAGCGCTCCAATATTATCAAAAAGATCATTTATGTTCTGTAGATGAATGAAAGTTTAATGAGTTTGGAGCAACATGAGTAATTAATGACAGAAACTTCATTTTGGAGTGAACTAACCCTTTAACTGAAAGCACATCTTAAAATATGTCAGTGCCATCGTGTCGAGATGCTCAACAATAATGTTGTTTTTTTTTCTAAAGCATGTTTAAAAAAGCTACTTAAATGTCCTAATTTATCTAAGACCTAATTCTGGCTTAATCTTGTCTTTGAAACTGCATCAATAATTACAATATAAGGATAATATCTGTCAGTTTTGTATGTCCAACTATAGTTTCCATCAGTCTTCACAGGTGAGGCCGGATACAAACTGGAGCTGCTGTAATCTCTAGAAACCTTCCTGGTCATCCTGAGATAGAAACAACAACATTGAGAAAGATTAGCTAACTTCCTCCTTTAATGGACTTTGATTTGATGATTTGCTATTTTTGAAACATTTCTGATTATCAACATTGAAAACAGTTGTGCTGATTAATATTATGTAAACCATTTTAACAGTTAAACCAATTTTTTTTATAGAGTGTACTCTACTGGGGTCAATACGTTTTTTTTGTTTTTTTTTTGTTTTTTTTAAAGAAACTCATATTTTTATTCAGCAAGGATGCATTAAATTGACCAAAAGTGAGAGTAAAGATTTCTGTTTCAAGTAAATGTTCTTTTTTAACTTTCTAGTCATCAAAGAATGAAGTAGCGAAGCGGTTTTCAACATTGATAATAATCATAAATGTTTCTTGAGCATCAAATCATATCAGAATGATTTCTGAAGATCATGTGACACTGAAGACTGGAGTAATGATGCTGAAAATTCAGGAATAAATTACACTTTACTATATTCACATAATAAAAAAGTATTTTGTAATAATATTTCAGAATGTTACTGTTTTTACTGTATGTTGATCCAATGAATGCAGCCTTTGTGATTGTGAGACTTCTGTTACAAACATTAAAATCTTGTCGACCCCAGGTGAATAAAAGGTGAAAAATAATGTGGAAAAAATGGATATGAAGTTATTTGGTGAGTTTCCTCTGCTCACCTGTTTCCTTCAGAAATGATGACATCTGTGGAGTTTCCCCTCTGTTGTAGAGGTGTTATTTTTCGCTGTTGAAAGCACAGAACAGTTTTTATCACAGTATTTGTTTACCATGAGAGATTAAAACGCGTTTGAAAACTTGTGCTCCGTGCAAGTGACGTCACAGTACAGCTAACAGTAGAGTATATACGCTTATGTTAAATAAGCCAACTTCTAATCACCCATTGACAAATTGCCAGCAAAACCTTTACAAAACTATCAGAACCTCTCATCTACACATAAAGATTCGATTAAAAGCCTAAACTATCATAAACAAGAGCTCAATCGATGGAGTTAGCCTAATTACCTTCTGAAAACGACTGAGATGCTAACGGACTTTTTCATCATTTCTCTGAAGTAAATATTCAACAGAAGTGTGTCAATTACAAGTAAGAGAAGTGTCAAGAACAGTTGTGTTTATTATTCGTGTGATTTTAGCGAGTAAACTCACCTGAAAGAAGAGAAAACAACCGCGAGAGACGGAGTTTTCGCTGCTTGTCAGTTTGTTGTTTCTCCGTTTCCATGGCAACTTTGCGCCGCTTCAGTTCAAATGTTCGACGTGCACGCGCGTTAAAACACGTCAAAGTCATGCATCATTTACATAAATCAATATCCAGAATTAAAAAATGACATAAATAAAAATCTCATTAATATTAAATCATGAATTTAAAACTCATTTTGCATAATGTCCCGTTCATATGAGCAAAATGCCACCTCTGCACGTGATACTGGAATAATTGTGGCACTTTTATAACTTAAGATTTTTTATTGTTGTTGTTTTTTTTTTTCAACTAATATAAAATGAATATATATTTATAAAATAAAGGAATCCTGTAAGCGCTCTGTAGAAACTGGACCGACTCGGCTTGTCACTGGCGTACCAACGGTGGCCCAGCAGCGGCAAATCGCTGGTGGCGTGCCGCCCAAAAAACGCCGGCGGACCGCCAGGTCATTGTTAGCTGGTACCGTTTCGTTTGAGAGAAACTATCATCACACCAAACACAGAAAAACAGGTCTTCAAGGCAACCTAAATTAAAGTTTACACTCTTTAACAGTGTAATGTGTCTAATTTCAACAGCAAACCTCTGTTTAACACTTTCAACAAACAAACATTTAAGTTTGTTTTTAATTTACATTGGAATAAAAGATAAATGTTATTTTCCTTCATTTGATTACCAGTGAAATTAAAAACCGAGTAATAGACCTTTCCACACAGGCACACTTCATTTTTGGTTGAAATAAATCTTAATCATGCAAATGTACAATTTCCTTCAGTTTAAGTAAAATTTGTAATTAAAATAAATTATTTAAAAATATATTATTCTATTTATTCATAATTTTAAATAAATTTTAAATTGTAATAACAAAAATAATATATTTTAAAGCTTAGAATTAGACAGCCCTGCATTGTGCAGTGAAAATGACCCCAAAGTCCCTCTAGTGTTGGACCTCCTCTAACACTGTCGTAACCCGTTTACATGTGAACAATCTACAGCATGAAGAAACACATTATAACACGTACATGACAAATGTAAGATATAAAACAGACATCTGTGGGACTCAGAAACAATAGGTTACTGTCGTAACCCCGGTTCTCTGAAACATCGAGTGGAGAGATCCACCTATGGGAAGGGCATCCGTACCTGACCTCTGCAGAAGCATCCAATTGCACCAAGTCTGGCTAGACAGACAGCGGCGCGCAGCCAATGTCAGGTAAGGCCCCACCCCCTTACCTGGGTACATATAGGCTGTGCGCGCCGTTATTCCTCAGCAAGTATATTCGCTTCTCGTGCGGCAAGCGGGGCAAAGCTGGTGGATCTCTCCACTCGATGTTTCAGAGAACCGGGGTTACGACAGTAACCTATTGTTCTCTTTCATCATCTCGTGTTCGAGATCCACCTATGGGAGAGACATGGACAGCTCCCCGATTGCCCAATACACTCATAGTGAGGTTCTGCGAGCCAGAAAAAGGACGGTCACCCCTAGGGGCGGTGCCTGACCCGTCCCATAATGAACCTCCAAGCAACCTGATATACACACACATCCCTGTAGTGCGCAAACAGGACATGAAAATGCGTAAAGCACTCACATGTAAATGCACCCAACAACCCATGTGAAATACATACGGGCAGGAATGAAAATGCATGCTTGGTGGCACGAACGTGTGCGGCCTGTTGGCCCGCCCTCCCCCGAACCCATACAGCGGTGACACTGAAAAGGGAAGAAGAAGGGGAGGTAACCGGGGGCTATGAAGACCCCACCCCCAAAACAGAGTGTGCTACCGAGGATTTGGTGACATCCAGACGGTAGTAACGAACAAACGTATGGGGAGAGGCCCAGCTAGCAGCAGAGCAGATGTCCTGCAATGAAACCCCCTTGAACAAAGCCCAAGAAGCAGCTAAGCCCCTCGTAGAATGAGCTCTGATGTTCTCAGGGGGCTGCACACCCCTCGACTCGTAAGCCAGAGCAATCGCTTCCACAAGCCAGTGTGAAAGGCGTTGCTTAGATATGGGACCCCCTTGGCGGGGGGGTGCCCATGAAACAAAGAGCTGGTCGCTCCTGCGGAAAACGCTGGTCCTAGTTATATACGTTTGTAACGCGCGAACAGGACACAGAGCGTTTAACCTCTGATCCTCCGTAGAGGAAAAAGGTGGAGGATGAAAGGCGGACAGCTCCAACACCTCCACTGTAAATGCAGGGAAGCACTTAGGCATAAAAGCCGGGTTAGGCTTGAGAAAAACCTTATCTCGGCTAAGAGAGAATTTAGTGCACGCGGGATGAACTGAGAGCGCGTGCAGCTCACCGACACGTCTAGCTGAGGCCAGGGCCAAGAGCAAAGCCGTCTTGAAAGACAGCAGCTTCAGGGAAATATTTCCCAGGGGCTCAAAAGGAAATTGAGACAGAGCCTCCAGCACCACGGAGAGGTCCCACTCAGGAACAGTTCTCCTGATGACTGGCAAGGAACGACGGGCACCCTTCATAAATCTGCAGATTAGAGGATGCTGCCCGACCGTTGAGCCCTCAAAGCCTACATGACAGGCAGAAATAGCCGCCAAGTAGACTTTAATAGTGGAAAAAGACCTGCCTTTATCCATAAGGTCTTGCAGGAAACACAAAATATCAGGAACAGAGCACTGATATGATGTGAGACCACGCCCATCACACCACCCATCAAACACTTGCCACTTACAATCATACAGGGACCGTGTGGAAACCGCCCTGGCATTCTGTATAGTGGCAACCACACGCTGGGAGAGCCCTAGCGCATTTAAGTTTGCCCTCTCACGGGCCAGGCCCAGAGAGCCAACCTGTCTGGATGAGGGTGATAAATTTCCCCGTTCGCTTGAGACAATAAGTCTGTGCGGGGGGGGAGGCACCACGGCTGGGCATATAACAGAGGAATTATCTCTGCCAGCCACGGCGCTTTGGGCCACCTGGGTGCGATCAGAATGAGAGACAGACCCCGCTCTCTCACCCTGGCCAGCGTGGGAATTATCAGGCACAGGGGAGGAAAAGCATACAGCAGCACTTCGGGCCATGGGTGGGCCAGCGCGTCCACTCCGAGGGGCGCGTCCGCGTCCCTTAGCGAGAAGAACATAAGACAGTGGCTGTTTTCGCGCGAGGCGAATAGATCTACGGCTGCCTGTCCGAATCTCATCCAAATCAAACCCACTATCTGAGGGTGGAGTCGCCAATCTCCGTAGAGTGGGTTCCCCCTCGATAGAAGATCCGCGCCTCTGTTCAGAATCCCCGGAACATGAGTCGCGCGTAACGACAGGAAGAACCGCCCGCTCCACACTAAAAGCTTCTGAGCTAGAGCATGGAGCTTCGAAGAGCGCAACCCGCCCTGGCGATTGATATATGCTACTGCTGTGGTGTTGTCGCAGCGTACGAGCACATGATGTCCCCGCAGACGAGGCAGAAAATGATTCAGAGCTTTCCAAATGGTCATGAGCTCTAAATAATTTATGTGCGCTGAACGTAGTGTGTTTGCCCACACACCGTTCACCGTTCTGCCCTCCTGGGTGGCACCCCAGCCTGTCAGGGACGCGTCTGTCGTCACGACTTTCCGCAACATCACCGTCCCCAAAGGGGTTCCCTGTGCGTAAAAGTCTGCGCTCCTCCAATGGCGCAAGGCCGCCGTGCAGGCGCGCGTCACTGTTACAGAGCGGAAAAGATCGCGTAACGGGCTGAAATGCAGTGATAACACCCATTTCATGAACGCCCTCATTCTCAGCAGTCCCAGAGGCAAAACCTGGATAGATGATGCCATAAGACCCTGCAGTTTGAGACATGTGCGATATTGCACACTCGCTCCCTGTCTGAACTGTGACACACAATTCATTAGGGAGAGAATACGCTCTTGCGAGAGGCGCGCTCGCATGGAAACTGAATTCAGCTCCAAGCCCAGGAAAATCACATTCTGACTGGGTGAAAGGTTGCTTTTGTTCGCATTTACCCTGAACCCGAGAGAAGTGATGTGAGAGAGCACACGACGCGTGTCCTGTAGCACTTTCACTTTCGATTCGGCTATGATGAGCCAATCGTCTATATAAGTCAGTATCCGCAGACCTGACATTCTCAGGGGCGCTAAGCCCGCTTCCGCACACAGACAGAAGGTCCGGGGACTTAATGCAAGCCCAAACGGGAGGACAGTGAATTCGTAACATGTGCCTTGATAGGCGAAACGAAGAAACTTCCTGTGTGGCGGATAAACGCTTATGTGGAAAAAAGCGTCTTTCAGATCGACCGATGTGAACCAGTCGTTCTGTTTTATTACTCGAGTCAGAGTGCCGTGGGTTAACATTCTGAACTTGTATTTCTTCAAATGTTTGTTCAACACTCGTAGGTCCAAAATAGGGCGGAGAGAACCGTCCTTTTTCGGAACCAGGAAATAGCGAGAATAAAAACCCTGATTTATCACGGTGGGGGGCACCACCTGAATTGCACCTTTTATTAGAAGGGAAGAGATTTCCTCTTTCAGGACGTGAGCGGCGCTCTCCTCCGTATGAGAGGGAAGGACACCGTTGAACCACGGGGGTTTCATGACAAACTGCAGTCTGTAGCCCTGCATTATTGTGCGCATTACCCACTCGGGGGCCGAGACAGCCTGCCAGGCTGACTCGTAGCTCGCAAGTGTCCCCACCAGAGCCGAGGGAGCGCCGGCCGCCCTGTCGGCTCATTGGTGATGCAATGGCGCCCTCTAGTGGACACACTAGGGGCGGCATGCAGGGGTTCTGAGAGATGTTCTCTCCCAACAGAGAGAGGTGATCTCTCTGCAGAGAGATGAACTCTCCCTGAAACAAATTCATATGATTTGTTGGTTTTGTTTTGTTTTGTGTGTATTTTTTTGTGGGGCACACAGGGGCCGAAGCCTTTATTGGTTGGGAGAGGGGAACAAAGACTGTGCTTAGGGGCAACACTGCTTGAGAACTTCTCACAACCGACCCCCAAAACGTGGGGGTGAAACACACGGGCTGGGCAGCCGCGGGCAGGGGGCTGCTGCTCTGTGAAAGCGAAACCCTCCGTCTCTTGAACGGGGGCTCGGGGACATAGCGGGAGTCTAAAGAGCTTGCGGCTCGAGAACGTAGACTCGGCGCCCCCCTCGATCCGGCATCAGGCCGGCCGCTTGCGTTTCGGGTCGGGGGGGGGTTGGTTAGAGGGCTTCCCCATCGCGGCCGCAGCGGGCGAAGCTCTGCCCCAAGGTTTTGCAGCGGGAGGGTTGTTCTGCCGCGGGGGGGGCTTGTTACGGGGCCTGTCCTTGCCCTGGTGGGGCGGTCGTCCCACGATGGGAGGGTTCGGCAACCGCGCAGGGGGCACCTGGCGAGGGGCCGTTTTCCTCGGAAGACATAATTTGAAAGCCTCGTCTTCTTTCTTTTTGTCGTCGTAACGCTGCTGCATAAGCGCCACCGCGGGACCAAAGAGAGCCCGGCCGGGCTCGACCGGAGCGCCCGCGTCTTTTTTCGCTGTCGGGGAGCCCCGATAAGTTAAGCCAAAGAGCGCGTTCTCCCACCACCGAGAGCGCCATGGAGCGCCCGCAGGCTTGGACAGCCTGACGGGCATTGCGGAGGACGAGATCATTCACCGTGACGATCTCCTTCCAAAGGGCAGGGGAGGGGGTCCCTTTATCCAATTGCTGTCCCAAGTCGTCTAAAATTTCCGCCTGGTAAGCGGAAAGGAGCGAAGAGACATTGAGGGCCCTGACCGCCAATGCCGACGACTTATACGCAGCTTGATGAATGGATGCAGAAAAACGATCCATTTTTCCCGGCAAAACCGGCTTCGGGGGGGCGAGCAGCCCGCCGTGGACGGGGTTTAGGTGTCTGGCAATAGAGGGCTCGATGGCGGGGGGGTCACCCATGCCGAGCGCCGCCATATCCTGAACCTCGAGGCCCGCGAGACCGTGTTTGAGTTGAAGGGGGTCACCCCAGTAGTGCCTCATGTGTTTAGCGCACGCGGGGAGGAGGGGAAAGAGCTGTTTCCTAGGGCCGGATGGCGGTCCCAGCAATTTGCCGTCGTAAATATCCCTCTCCTGGTCGGTGGCGCTCTGTGGAGCCGGCCACTCAACGTTGAGACGAGCGGCCGCTCGTTCACATATTTCCAGGAGGATGGACTGCTGTGGAACAGCGGGGGCGTTAGCCAGGGGAGTGCTAGCGGGCGGGATGGCCTCCTCGTCCTCGGAAACTCCAAGCAGGCCCGCATCGTCGTCATCGCCGGAACCGGCCGGTTCGTCGGCAAACTGAATATTATCCCCGAAGATATCCTCTTCGGGGGAACGCAGGATTGGGCTGGTCAGCCCAATTTAATGGTGTTGCGCCCCGGGAGGCCCCCGGTAGCGCAGCGTCATCACACTGTCCTCCATCCGAATCAGAAAGGCTGAGCTCGACGCACTGTGTCGCGGCCACTTTGAGACGGCGCCGGAGAAGCTTTTTAGGCAGCGAGAGACAATGGCTGCAGTTCTCTGGGATCTCCAGGGCCTCTTGCGCATGCTTGAGGCCCAAGCAGACCACACAGAAGGGGTGTGGATCCTTGGCGGCGATAAGCGCGCCACACGCGGCCGGGCAGGCCCGTGATGCGGAGCCACCGGGAGATGCGGGAGGTTTAGAGTGAGACATATCCGTAGCGTAAGATATGGAGCGTGGGCGGCTCAGGACGCAAGAACAGCTTGAAGGGCTGACGAAAAAATCTGTCACGTCCGGCGGAGGCTGATCAGATGATGTGTCCTCCTGAGGACTGAAGGTGAACAGACTAAATAACCCGAGCTGTGCAGAGATCGCGAGAAGCGAATGTTGACTGAGGAATAACGGCGCGCACAGCCTATATGTACCCAGGTAAGGGGGTGGGGCCTTACCTGACATTGGCTGCGCGCCGCTGTCTGTCTAGCCAGACTTGGTGCAATTGGATGCTTCTGCAGAGGTCAGGTACGGATGCCCTTCCCATAGGTGGATCTCGAACACGAGATGATGAAAGAGAACCTCAAGTTTAACTGCAATCAGAGCCTCATGAATGTGATTCGCTCGGAGCCCAAATCACTAAATCCTGCTTACAGCCGCTTCTAAAGGCCTTAGTTGTGCTATTTCGTAAAACACAATAAAGCTTGAAATAATCATTTTTAAAGTGAGAAAAATGTGGTTTGGAGTCAGACCATTTCATTCTATGAATATGAAAGTTTCCCAGTGAAGTGAACTGTAAGAAGCGCCTTTAAACCAAAACATCATAACCTGTCATACATTTGTCATAAACATGACATAACAAATTAATTATAAAACTTAAGAAACTACTTTTGGGTTTTGTACTTTTATGGGTTAACATTACATTAAAGTGTCATGTGGTTGGTTTGACACATTAGAACTGTGTCACAATTTTTTCCAGTGCTACAAATTGAATTCGTCATTAAAATGTCGTTAAGTGTTAATAGTCTGTCAAATTATTTTATAAAAGTGTCATGAATATTTTTCATTTCATAATTTCTTTTTTGTAGTTTAAACTAAACTATTTTCCAAAGCTTTTGCGTTCCCCCAGAAACTTTGCGCTATCGGACAAACACTTCCTGTTTAATGTCCGCTGGGATTGTTTGAGACAGTGGAGCCGGTCATAGAGGTTTGAACCTGAAGAAATGCGGCAGTGCTTAACTCGAGGAGTTCAGGAAAGTTGGCCATTTATATTCACAGATTCAAACTTCCTGGATCAATAATATCTCGTAAACATTGTTAAAAACACAAACGACGTAACAAAGAGCTACACTTTAATTTTCCTCAAAACAAGCCTTTAAAAATAAAATGTTTAATTTCGCATGAGTTGCGCGCGATACACCACAGGCGCGTTCACAAGCGCGCTCCAGATGTGAGATTTGCACGAGCTGTTCCTATTCGACGCTGATGATAAAATCCATTTGAATTCTATGGAGAATAGAGTAAAACGCGACGGAGAAAGTCGAACGTGATCTAAAATGACTGATGAAAAGAGGGGAAAACATCCTGCGAGCTTTTTAAACTCAAGATGACCACATTTACTAGAACTTATCATGTTCTATTGTGGCAAATGTTGACTTAGAATTTATAACTGTTGAGGGAATACATTTTTCACTAAAGATTTATTTTACAACTGTGGCTGTGTTGCTAAATTTCATAACAAAAAGAAATTTAAAAAATGGCAATGAGGAGCCATCGATGTAATTATATCCTTATTGTACCAAACTATGAACTACTTAAAGGCCGAGATCAAGAAAGAGCTTTAAAATGTGGACCTTCTTGAATTATTGACTAAACAATTGGTTTTCTTCATGTGTAAAATGTTTTCTACTAATAAGAACAGATATTAGGAAAAACCTATAGCTTGTGTGTGTGACATTTTTGCTCTGGCAGCACCAATACACAAAAATATCAGATAAGTGACCAACAACTAATTGAGTTAATCTGTCTCAAAGTAGTCCACTGCTAAAACAACCATTTAAACAACTGTGCAGTTCACAGTTTTATTCCAGTCTCTTTCCAGAATCTTCACCCTCCCTGTTCCTCTGTGGAATGAGCTGCCAAGCTTCTCATTCTGACACGATCACAACTTTCAGGAAAAGGCTGAAAACACATCCCTTCTATTCTTTTCTGAATTTCACATCTGCTCTAGCTTAGGATGTACTTTTCATTGTTTACTGCAAATATTAAGACTGCAAAAATCTATGTAAATACAATAACAAATGTAAAAGACAGCAGGCAGAATAACGAGTTGCAGATGATAGCCGCCATTTTAACCCTTCCGGTCAAATTTAGCGCTCTAAACAAATCGTTTAAAGGCACAATATGGCAGGAGCTCTGGAGGTTGACGTCACGCAATCTAAACTCCGCCATTTTGGCAGGAATCAGGAGAGCGCTAGGGCGGCTGTAGCATTGATAGTGGTCCAACAATAATTTAAAACCAGACTCTTTAAACCTTACTAATCTTACTATTTTAACATGGTGACAGTTTGGAAGGCATGGTGTGGAGAGTGACATCACAACTCATTTTACATTTTTACATTTTTATCCAAAGCGACTTACAAGGGAAGCAATTAGGGGTATCAAAGGTGGAGAGAGAGCTGCTCATTCACAATCCCCACCTTCAATTCCTGCAGGCGTGGGAATCAAACCAGCAACCTTCAGGTTACAAGCCTGACTCCCTCCCCATTAGGCCACAACTACAACTCCTCAATTATAATTGTTATTTCTGAGGAGGGCGAATGAATAGAATGTTCATTTTAAAGACACAAACCAACGATTTAGACCAAGTGGGGTGGAAAGTGACGTCACAGCTCCCGAATATATTTATTATATCTGTGGAAGGAAAATATTTAATAATATTTCCAGTTTGGAGCGATTTGTTAGACATGGGGTGGAGAATGATGTCACACGACCAAATAAATAATGCTCAATATCTGAAACACCAAACCAGCACAAATGTTTGTTTTTGCGGCACAAACGCTGCACAAAAGAATGGCATCGTTTTGGGGATTATTTGATTTCATGGGGTGCCAACTTCATCGAGCTGAAACAGCTGCTGTATCTAATCAATGGCCATGAAGCATATAGAGAGCTTTATAGAGTGGACTTCGACTGTATAACCTTCTTACACTAATGGAAACAACTTTATAACCCAACAATAAATAACTCACAAAACTAACTCTCTTTAATACTGCAAATACCATGTAGAGACGTATGATTTCCGCGATGCAGGAAACACGGAATCCAGTCACAAGAACTTACTGTATAAAGCAGAACGTCACAGAATTTGGCAATTTTGGGATGAATAAATCAAAAGTAGGGCTGTACAATGAATCAGATATCGATACGGACTAGTGTCTGTGAATATTAAAGCTAAAAAAGACTATTGCTATTGAAGTCTGTATGAATATGCGCCGCAGATTCATCTACAAACATGACTCGGTAAGTTGAAATAACAGAAATTATACTATTGTACAACAGAGTGTGCTTCAATTAACAGAGATAATAATAAAAATACACACAAACTCGAAGGTCTTTATTGAAATTACAGAAAATTGCAGTAAAAATGTAGCCTACTTATTATTATTATTAATTGAATTACAATGCAAGGCCGGTGACGCAAGAGATAATGAGCGCCAGCTGCACGCTACACCGGTCTCGTGTCCCTCACGGAGGAGCTCCGGAAGCATAAAAGAGGAGCGACGACAGTGAAGGACGAGAGAGGACCAGGTCTGTGCGGTTTTATGTTGTGTTTTATTATGTTTGTGTGGACGGCAGTCGCCGTGAAGAACTGCCGCCCTTTTACTTTCGTTTTATTGTTTGATTATTTTATTATTAAACTATGTTGAATGTTCGCCGGTTCCCGCCTCCTTCTTCCCATATTTACAAACTTTGTTACAATTACATTTTAAACTAAATTGTTCGCTTTATGAACTGATTTGATTACATTTTTAATTAATGTTTATTTGTCCTTACCGTTTAAATGACATATTTACCCTGTACTCCAGACGGTAAATTATGCCAAAGAGAAGGTCCAGTGAAAAAGAAAAAGGTGATACAGATTACCAATTGTAATTATTGTTATTAATAATTTCTCCAGTGCTTCTGGTCTCTATATTAATATTAATAAATGTGAACTAATGGCTGTTAAAGACTGTGAAAGTATTTAGAATAAAAGTATTTGTAACATTCCTGTAAGTGATTGAAGGGAATGGTTTATTTTATTCAAAGGTTGGTAACGTTATTTTTCTCTAACAAAGCTTGAAAAGAAGTGTAAAAGTTATTACGATCATTTAAAAATTATGTGATTGACCAATGAGAGCTCTTTGTCATCGCGCACCCTGAGCATGTGCAATGACTGAAGAGACGTGATCTGATCTTCGCGATCTAATTGGAAGAAATACAGGTTTTAAAAAAACCTCTGAAAAGTGTACGAAAGTATTAAAATTCATTTATTTCGAGTCATCCAGTATCCGAAGAAGCCGATTGAATATTGAGTCACATTTTGCTCGGTGAGTCAGCGTAATATCCACTAATTCAAAGTGTCTAAAGGGGGTTTCACACCACGTCGGTACTGGAATCGACTCCTGATAGAAGAAGTTTTAACATTATATATATACATATATATATTTTTTTTATTGAATAATAGCTGATAAGTACGATATTAGGCCTGTTATTGTTTTGTTGTTGTTTTGTTATTGTAGGAAGGGTTACATTTATTTGACATTTAGAGTTTATTCAAGCTGTTAAACTAAGAATGTAAAACTAATGTATCTTGCAGCACAGGGTGAAGTCAGAACGTACATTAACGATCTGAGAGAAATTTAATATAAAACTATGAAAATGGTGCTCTGTGGCGCGTGATGATGTTTTTGGGAAATACATCTCTGAGAGTTTCACATTTAAGCGTAAAGCTCGATGACAAACTCCAAATATTACAAACTCCACAAACAGTGATGAACTGAAGCTGATTTGCTGAAGTGTGTGTGTGTGAGTATGTGTCTGTGTGTGTGTGTGTGTGTGGGTATTCCCTACGTTATGGGGACCAAATGTCCACACAGGTATAGTAATACTAGTAAATCTTGACATTGTGGGGACATTTTTTTGGTCCCCATGAGGAAACAAGCTTATAAATCATACAGAATTATCTTTTTTGAAAATGTAAAACAGCAGAACATTTTGTGTGATGGGTAGGTTTAGGGGTAGGGGTAGTGTAGGGGGACACAATGTACAGTTTGTACAGTAGAAAAACCATTACGCCTATGGAATGACCCCATAAACCATGAAAACACAACGTGTGTGTGTGAGTGTAGATAGATACATAGATAAATACATAAATAGATAGCTACATAGATATAAATAAAAATATAGAAAAAGCAAAGATAGAATATATGTGTGTGTGTTTGTGTGTGTGTATTTTCTATCTTTGCTTTTCTTTAATATTTACTTCCCCCTGGCAACTGTTTTATTTGTTGTTGTAAGTTATTTTCTTTCTTTTGCTTTCTTTCTTTCTTTCTTTTCCTTTTTGATATTATTTTTGATACACTGTATGTTATTGTTCTTTGAATTAAAAGCAAAACAAAACATATATATGCTGCCTTCAAAAATCGATCAGATGAAGCTATCTCAGTAAACAGGAAGTGAAGCTAAAATGTGTCCTCCGAAGGCAGCATTCTCCGGTTGTGTCTAGAAGGGATACAGCTACAGCCGGAAGTGAGGCAAAACCTCAGGATAAATAACATTAAATTAAAGTAAACAGTAAATCAAATTGTGTTTTATTAACATCTACCCGTACCCCAACCCTAAACCTAACCCTTTCAATACTGCAAATACAGTTAATAAATTAAATAAATATATATTAAATGACGAAAAATTGATGTTCGCATGCCCAGTGGCCGTAACTGTATCCCTTCTAGTCTTTACCGGTTTAACTATATGTATTTTATACCATTGATTTACAGCGATATTTAAACGGACGTTTTCTCACAGACCACATCTTATTTGACTCTAGAACGCCGAAAGTACGTGTTTTTAGCCTAATTTACATGTATTTCATGGCATCATATTGTTTTATAACGATATTTAACGGCGGTTTAGGAGCGCACATCATTTCTCACAGACTAGGACTCGTGATGCGGGGCAGACACTGAGTTTACTTTTAATAGGGATACGTCACAATTTACTAATATTTTAGATGAATTAATTACAGAATATCGAATAGGTTGTACATTATTGTCGTTAAAAAATCCCCCGTGTTTTCGGTGCTGACAGAGGGTGGACGTGCTGCCAACGACACCTAAAAGCTGTCAATCAACTCCCAGACAAGAGGAAGATCACATGATTGTGTCACGTGACACTAAAGTTCAGGCTGTTAATAATGTTAAAGCGGGTTTCGGCAGCCTTGAATCATTATGGCTTGAGTTAGTCTTGTTGCGTTAGTCGGTGTTCACAGCCGCGGCACCGGTATCATAACTTGTCCACCGCGGCACCGTCGTTTTGATTTGTTTTAAGCCGCGGGCACACTATAGAGGGTATCAAAGACTAGAGATATAGAAAGACGGCTTACTCTCAACTCGCAATATGACGAGTAGTGCTCGCTGCGGTCCCGCCCTGTGAGTAAAAGAGCCAATCACTGATTGATGAAGTCATTGCGTCACTGCAGCTGCAGTTAGAAGCTCCGGTTCCCATAGAAACCTCAAACTCTGACATGAAAACTGAAATATGACATGGACTGGCCCATAAATGTTAAGTTTGCCAAGTAGTCTTTGAGATTTCAGGATTCCGCTTTTCAAATGGAGAGGACTTGGTCTTGGATGCCCGAAATAGCGAAAATCAATCTTCTACTGGTCGCACATCTTCACATGATGCAAATTCGCAGGTCAGAGTTCACCAAATTTGAACTTTGGAACGCAGTGAAATGCCAAACTTTTTTGACACATTTCGTGCGTATGAATGAACGTGAATGGCTATGTTTCCATCCACCTATTTTTATCTGCATTTTGCAGTAACCCCTCACTGCAGAACACAAGATCCAGGGGGTGGAGACGGGTAGGTTTAGGGATATGTAAAGTGGGAGGAGTTAGATCCAGATCCAGGGGGAGGAGACGGGTAAGTTTAGGGATATGTAAAGTGGGAGGAGTTAGATCCAGATCCAGGGGGTGGAGACGGGTAAGTTTAGGGATATGTAAAGTGGGAGGAGTTAGATCCAGATCCAGGGGGTGGAGACGGGTAAGTTTAGGGATATGTAAAGTGGGAGGAGTTAGATCCAGATCCAGGGGGAGGAGACGGGTAAGTTTAGGGATAGATCCAGGGGGAGGAGTTAGATCCAGATCCAGGGGGTGGAGACGGGTAGGTTTAGGGATATGTAAAGTGGGAGGAGTTAGATCCAGATCCAGGGGGTGGAGACGGGTAGGTTTAGGGATATGTAAAGTGGGAGGAGTTAGATCCAGATCCAGGGGGTGGAGACGGGTAAGTTTAGGGATATGTAAAGTGGGAGGAGTTAGATCCAGATCCAGGGGGTGGAGACGGGTAAGTTTAGGGATATGTAAAGTGGGAGGAGTTAGATCCAGATCCAGGGGGAGGAGACGGGTAGGTTTAGGGATATGTAAAGTGGGAGGAGTTAGATCCAGATCCAGGGGGTGGAGACGGGTAGGTTTAGGGATATGTAAAGTGGGAGGAGTTAGATCCAGATCCAGGGGGTGGAGACGGGTAGGTTTAGGGATATGTAAAGTGGGAGGAGTTAGATCCAGATCCAGGGGGTGGAGACGGGTAGGTTTAGGGATATGTAAAGTGGGAGGAGTTGGATCTTGATCTAACCCCGCCCCCTGGATCTCGTGTTCCACAGTGAGGAACATCTCACATTTTGGGATATTCCATAAAAATGCTTAGTAGAAATATTAATATGCAGGGCTGGGTAGGTACTTTTAAAATGTATTTCACTACAGATTACGAAATACGCTTATATATATATATATATATATATATATACGCTTCGTTATTCGAAAGATGCTTTTTATCAATAATTTTTACTTTAATACAGACAGTTTTTATATATTTTTTATAAATATGACGACAATCGCATAACCCGTCGAGAGATTGTACTGTCAGGCTGTGGAATATTCACCATTTATTCACATAAAAACACGATGTCAGAGTTTTAAAATCAAAACATTTTAAAAGCATTGAGCTGTGTAAGCAAATCGTCTCCCATCATGCTTTAGATCAGCTTTACTTCTTTACGGTTCTACTGAAGAAAAAAGACACCTACATCTTTGATGGCCCGAGGGTGACTCAATTAACAGGACATTTTCATTTCTTTATGGGTGATATTTCTATTTAAAGCGTGCAGAATGCTAGATCTAACACTAGCAGACGAAAGTAATGTCCATTTTAACCCTTACAGTCAAATTTACTGCAGCTAACAAATTGTTTAAAGGCACAATATGTAAGAAAACTAGTTATTGTTGACTTGTCGACTTGCATTATCCCAATGCTTTCAACAATGTTTCAATCCAGAGAAATGTTAAGACTAACATATTGACAAAAAAACTTACATTTTGATTTGACATGTGGACTTAAAAAAAAAAAAAAAACATGGCTGCCAGCAACCAGATTTCAGCAGCTAATCACATCAAAAATGACCTACCATTACAGAAATTATATATTTAATAACATAATTCTGATGAATGAATGTGTACCAAATTTTGTGAAAATTGGACACAGTGGCTTTTTCGAACTCTTCCTAGGCCGTTTGTCAGACCTTCACCAAACTTTGCGAAGTTCTCAAAAGAATTTTGATCTACTAAACCGCTTGAAGATCAGTAATGTTTATCTTTTATATAAAACATAAATTTCAGTAGCTAGACATGATTAAAAAATATTACTGTCCATTTAAAAAGAAGCAAGTTTAGTCTTTTCCAAGATAATATATTATAACATTTTCATCTTTTAATATATTATGTCACGTTAAACTGCAAGCATAATTAATCATACTGACAGCACATTCTCTGATAACCTGACACCAGATCAGAAGCTCCTGCTGCCTGTTTTTTCTAACACGCTGTCTTAAGTAATATGACGGTTTGATCTGTGCAGTATTTCTGCATTCATTCATTATAATTACTAGAAAAATCATTAACACTTTGTTATAAATGATTTATCTTGTGGGTATTTTTATTTAAAAAAAAATGTTTTGGGGCGAGAGCCATGGAAACGGAGAGAGGCCGGTGTTGCAAGTGCTTATAAGCGTCACCATTCTCGACTCCCATGGAGGAGCTCCGGAAGGATAAAAGGAGGAGAGACGACAGTGCAAGACGAGAGAGGACCAGGCCTGGATTTTATGTTGTTTTGTTTCAATTCATGAAGACGACTGTCGCTTTACTTTTTTGTTTCGCCGGTTCCCTCCTCCTTCTCCAAGACTTTGACTTCGCTACATTGTCGCTGAAGCCTGGGAGGAAGGAGGAACGCGCTATCAAAGAGCCTTCACTGCTATGGGAACTCCACCGTGCCATCGAGCGGAGCAGAGTCTGCTGCCATGGACGCTCGAGGCGGTGGGCTGGAGTCACTTGTTGAGGACATAATAATAATATCTAGATAGAAAAGTTTGTTGATACAAACTTTAAGTTGGCTTGAAAAAGCCCAGTCAGAAAGTTTGAAGTAGTTTTAAAAACTTAAAGTTTGAAATAGTTTAAGTTTTACTTTAGAAGTTTTGATAGATAGATAGATAGATAGATAGATAGATAGATAGATAGATAGATAGATAGATAGATAGATAGATAGATAGATAGATAGATCAGAAAAATTAGATAGATAGATAGATAGATAGATAGATAGATAGATAGATAGATAGATAGATAGATAGATAGATAGATGTGGTCAAATGATAGATAAATAGATAGATAGATAGATCAGAAAAATTAGATAGATAGATAGATAGATAGATAGATAGATAGATAGATAGATAGATAGATAGATGTGGTCAAATGATAGATAGATAGATAGATAGATAGATAGATAGATAGATAGATAGATAGATAGATAGATAGATAGATAGATAGATAGATAGATAGATAGACAGATCAGAAAAATTAGATAGATAGATAGATAGATAGATAGATAGATAGATAGATAGATAGATAGATAGATAGATAGATAGATAGATAGATAGATAGATGTGGTCAAATGATAGATAAATAGATAGATAGATAGATCAGAAAAATTAGATAGATAGATAGATAGATAGATAGATAGATAGATAGATAGATAGATAGATGTGGTCAAATGATAGATAGATAGATAGATAGATAGATAGATAGATAGATAGATAGATAGATAGATAGATAGATAGACAGATCAGAAAAATTAGATAGATAGATAGATAGATAGATAGATAGATAGATAGATAGATAGATAGATAGATAGATAGATGTGGTCAAATGATAGATAAATAGATAGATAGATAGATCAGAAAAATTAGATAGATAGATGATAGATAGATAGATAGATAGATAGATAGATAGATAGATAGATAGATAGATAGATCAGAAAAATCAGATAGATAGATGATAGATAGATAGATAGATAGATAGATAGATAGATAGATAGATAGATAGATCAGAAAAATTAGATAGATAGATGATAGATAGATAGATAGATAGATAGATAGATAGATCAGAAAAATTAGATAGATAGATAGATAGATAGATAGATAGATAGATAGATAGATAGATAGATAGATAAATAGATAGATCAGAAAAATTAGATAGATAGATAGATAGATAGATAGATAGATAGATAGATAGATAGATAGATAGATAGATAGATAGATAGATGTGGTCAAATGATAGATAGATAGATAGATTAGAAAAATTAGATAGATAGATTGATTGATTGATTGATTGATTGATTGATAGAGAGATAGATTGATTAATTGATAGATAGATGTAGTATGTAGAGTTTAAGCTCTAGGAGTAGTAGGAGTTGGAAATTTTAGTCTAAGAATAATGATATTAATTATAAGTTTAAATAGCATTTCAGTAAGTTGGCTTTTTCAAGCCAACTTAATAATAATTCACTACATTTATATAGCGCTTTTCTGGGTACTCAAAGCGCTTTACATATGGAAGGGGGAATCTCCTCATCCACCACCGATGTGCAGCATCCACCTGGATGATGCGACGGCAGCCATATTGTGCCAGAACGCCCACCACACACCAGCTTATTGGTGGAGAGGAGACAGAGTGATGAAGCCAATCAGTGTATGGGGCTGATTAGGAGGCCATGATGAACAGAGGCCAGTGGGTAAATTTGGCCAGGATGTCGGGGTTATACCCCTACTCTTTTCGAAGGACATACTGGGATTTTTAATGAGAGTCAGGACCTCAGTTTAATGTCTCATCCGAAGGACGGTGCTTTTTTTGACAGCATAGTGTCCCCATCACTATACTGGGGCGTTAGGACCCACACAGACCACAGGGTGAGCACCCCCTGCTGGCCTCACTAACACCTCTTCCAGCAGCAACCTAGTTTTCCCAGGAGGTCTCCCATCCAGGTACTAACCAGGCTCAGCCCTGCTTAGCTTCAGTGGGCAACCAGTCTTGGGCTACAGGGTGACATGGCTGCTGGTGGATGAACTCACTGCCGGCCAGCAGAGTTTTTCTTCGCTCTCTCTCATCTGTCTCTCCTCATCATCCTCCTCCGAGACTTTGACTTCGCTACATTGTCGCTGAAGCCTGGGAGGAAGGAGGAACGCGCTGTCAAAGAGCCCCCACCGCTGTGGGAACTCCGCCGTGCCATCGAGTGGAGCAGAGTCTGCTGCCATGGACGCTCGAGGCGGTGGGCTGGAGTCGCTTCCTGAGGACATAATAATTATAATAATAATTCGCTACATTTATATAGCGCTTTTCTGGGTACTCAAAGCGCTTTACATATAAGGGGGAATCTCCTCATCCACCACCGATGTGCAGCATCCACCTGGATGATGCGATGGCAGCCATATTGCGCCAGAACGCCCACCACACACCAGCTTATTGGTGGAGAGGAGACAGAGTGATGAAGCCAATCAGTGTCTGGGGATTATTAGGAGGCCATGATGAACAGAGGCCAGTGGGTAAATTTGGCCAGGATGTCGGGGTTATACCCCTACTCTTTTCGAAGGACATACTGGGATTTTTAATGACCACAGAGAGTCAGGACCTCAGTTTAACGTCTCATCCGAAGGACGGTGCTTTTTTTGACAGCATAGTGTCCCCATCACTATACTGGGGCGTTAGGACCCACACAGACCACAGGGTGAGCACCCCCTGCTGGCCTCACTAACACCTCTTCCAGCAGCAACCTAGTTTTCCCAGGAGGTCTCCCATCCAGGTACTAACCAGGCTCAGCCCTGCTTAGCTTCAGTGGGCAACCAGTCTTGGGCTACAGGGTGACATGGCTGCTGGTGGATGAACTCGCTGCCGGCCAGCAGAGTTTTTCTTCGCTCTCTCTCATCTGTCTCTCCTCCTCCTCCTCCTCCGAGACTTTGACTTCGCTACATTGCCGCTGAAGCCTGGGAGGAATGAGCAACGCGCTGTCAAAGAGCCCTCATTGCTGTGGGAACTCCGCCGTGCCATCGAGTGGAGCAGAGTCTGCTGCCATGGACGCTCGAGGCGGTGGGCTGGAGTTGCTTCCTGAGGACATGGATGAACTCGCTGCCGGCCAGCAGAGTTTTTCTTCGCTCTCTCTCATCTGTCTCTCCTCCTTCTCCTCCTCCGAGACTTTGACTTCGCTATATTGTCGCTGAAGCCTGGGAGGAAGGAGGAACGCGCTATCAAAGAGCCCTCACCGCTGTGGGAACTCCGCCGTGCCATCGTGTGGAGCAGAGTCTGCTGCCATGGACGCTCGAGGCGGTGGGCTGGAGTCACTTGCTGAGGACATAATAATTATAATAATAATTCGCTACATTTATATAGCGCTTTTCTGGGTACTCAAAGCGCTTTACATATGGAAGGGGGAATCTCCTCATCCACCACCGATGTGCAGCATCCACCTGGATGATGCGACGGCAGCCATATTGTGCCAGAACGCCCACCACACACCAGCTTATTGGTGGAGAGGAGACAGAGTGATGAAGCCAATCAGTGGATGGGGATGATTAGGAGGCCATGATGAACAGAGGCCAGTGGGTAAATTTGGCCAGGATGTCGGGGTTATACCCCTACTCTTTTCTAAGGACATACTGGGATTTTTAATGAGAGTCAGGACCTCAGTTTAACGTCTCATCCGAAGGACGGTGCTTTTTTTGACAGCATAGTGTCCCCATCACTATACTGGGGCGTTAGGACCCACACAGACCACAGAGTGAGCACCCCCTGCTGGCCTCACTAACACCTCTTCCAGCAGCAACCTAGTTTTCCCAGGAGGTCTCCCATCCAGGTACTAACCAGGCTCAGCCCTGCTTAGCTTCAGTGGGCAACCAGTCTTGGGCTACAGGGTGACATGGCTGCTGGTGGATGAACTCACTGCCGGCCAGCAGAGTTTTTCTTCGCTCTCTCTCATCTGTCTCTCCTCATCATCCTCCTCCGAGACTTTGACTTCGCTACATTGTCGCTGAAGCCTGGGAGGAAGGAGGAACGCGCTGTCAAAGAGCCCCCACCGCTGTGGGAACTCCGCCGTGCCATCGAGTGGAGCAGAGTCTGCTGCCATGGACGCTCGAGGCGGTGGGCTGGAGTCGCTTCCTGAGGACATAATAATTATAATAATAATTCGCTACATTTATATAGCGCTTTTCTGGGTACTCAAAGCGCTTTACATATAAGGGGGAATCTCCTCATCCACCACCGATGTGCAGCATCCACCTGGATGATGCAATGGCAGCCATATTGCGCCAGAACGCCCACCACACACCAGCTTATTGGTGGAGAGGAGACAGAGTGATGAAGCCAATCAGTGTCTGGGGATTATTAGGAGGCCATGATGAACAGAGGCCAGTGGGTAAATTTGGCCAGGATGTCGAGGTTATACCCCTACTCTTTTCGAAGGACATACTGGGATTTTTAATGACCACAGAGAGTCAGGACCTCAGTTTAACGTCTCATCCGAAGGACGGTGCTTTTTTTGACAGCATAGTGTCCCCATCACTATACTGGGGCGTTAGGACCCACACAGACCACAGGGTGAGCACCCCCTGCTGGCCTCACTAACACCTCTTCCAGCAGCAACCTAGTTTTCCCAGGAGGTCTCCCATCCAGGTACTAACCAGGCTCAGCCCTGCTTAGCTTCAGTGGGCAACCAGTCTTGGGCTACAGGGTGACATGGCTGCTGGTGGATGAACTCGCTGCCGGCCAGCAGAGTTTTTCTTCGCTCTCTCTCATCTGTCTCTCCTCCTCCTCCTCCTCCGAGACTTTGACTTCGCTACATTGTCGCTGAAGCCTGGGAGGAAGGAGCAACGCGCTGTCAAAGAGCCCTCATTGCTGTGGGAACTCCGCCGTGCCATCAAGTGGAGCAGAGTCTGCTGCCATGGACGCTCGAGGCGGTGGGCTGGAGTCGCTTCCTGAGGACATGGATGAACTCGCTGCCGGCCAGCAGAGTTTTTCTTCGCTCTCTCTCATCTGTCTCTCCTCCTTCTCCTCCTCCGAGACTTTGACTTCGCTATATTGTCGCTGAAGCCTGGGAGGAAGGAGGAACGCGCTATCAAAGAGCCCTCACCGCTGTGGGAACTCCGCCGTGCCATCGTGTGGAGCAGAGTCTGCTGCCATGGACGCTCGAGGCGGTGGGCTGGAGTCACTTGCTGAGGACATAATAATTATAATAATAATTCGCTACATTTATATAGCGCTTTTCTGGGTACTCAAAGCGCTTTACATATGGAAGGGGGAATCTCCTCATCCACCACCGATGTGCAGCATCCACCTGGATGATGCGACGGCAGCCATATTGTGCCAGAACGCCCACCACACACCAGCTTATTGGTGGAGAGGAGACAGAGTGATGAAGCCAATCAGTGGATGGGGATGATTAGGAGGCCATGATGAACAGAGGCCAGTGGATAAATTTGGCCAGGATGTCGGGGTTATACCCCTACTCTTTTCAAAGGACATACTGGGATTTTTAACGACCACAGAGAGTCAGGACCTCAGTTTAACGTCTCATCCGAAGGACGGTGCTTTTTTTGACAGCATAGTGTCCCCATCACTATACTGGGGCGTTAGGACCCACACAGACCACTGGGTGAGCGCCCCCTGCTGGCCTCACTAACACCTCTTCCAGCAGCAACCTAGTTTTGCCAGGAGGTCTCCCATCCAGGTACTAACCAGGCTCAGCCCTGCTTAGCTTCAGTGGGCAACCAGTCTTGGGCTACAGGGTGACATGGCTGCTGGTGGATGAACTCGCTGCCGGCCAGCAGAGTTTTTCTTCGCTCTCTCTCATCTGTCTCTCCTCCTTCTCCTCCTCCGAGACTTTGACTTCGCTACATTGTCGCTGAAGCCTGGGAGGAAGGAGCAACGCGCTGTCAAAGAGCCCTCATCGCTGTGGGAACTCCGCCGTGCCATCGAGCGGAGCAGAGTCTGCTGCCATGGACGCTCGAGGCGGTGGGCTGGAGTCGCTTGCTGAGGACATGGATGAACTCGCTGCCGGCCACCAGAGTTTTTCTTCGCTCTCTCTCTCTCTCGTCTGTCTCTCCCCATCCTTCCATCTCCTTTTCTTTCACCTCACTAGCCCTTTTATGTTATATATAAAAAATATCATCATCATCAAGTGTAAGCTGTGCTTGGATTTGTATATGCATCTATGCACATATACTTTTTTTCCTTGCACGTGAGGATTCTTTTTCTCATGACGTATGTATTCACACGTGAATTTTCTCTTTCTATCTCTACTTACTACTCATCTGTTTCTCTTTCAGCCTCTCTGATCGATCCTTGGAACCAGTCATGGTGGAGGATCTTTTCCAAATTAATCCGCTTGGAGGGATTCATTTCCAGGCATGAACCGATTAGTTCTCTGGATTCTGTGAAGGAAGAGGGAATAGACGTCTGATTATGATTGTAAGTTTTATACTTTAACTAATCACATTATTTTGAGCTGTAATAAAAGTTCCTGTATGATCCATCCACATGCTCTCACCTTCGGAAACTTCTTTCAAGTCATCGAGAAATGTCTTAGGTTTAGGGTCTTGAGGATAACTCCCAAACAGTATCTTGAACAACAGTACGCCCAAAGAAAACACTGTTGTGGGCTTGGCATGGTACCTTCTTTCGTACATCTCAGGGGACATGTAAACTTCTGTGCCTGGAAGAAAAAAACAGATTTTGTCTATTGCAATGAATTTGTATTTCCACAGCTTTATCCATTTATTCATTAGAATGCAATAAGTGATCTACAACTGTTATTGGCTCTGTCTGGAAGGCTCATTATAACTAGTCACCATAGATTTGTGGAATACTTACCAATGAGTCTTGAATAAGCAGAACTCTTCAAGCGTCTACCACAACCGAAGTCTATTAACTTGACCTGTAAGGTGTTTGGGTTGATGAGCAGGTTTTGTAGCTTGATGTCGCTGTGGAAGACTCCCCTTTCACAGCATATGTTTGCTGCAGTGACAACCTGACGCATCACAACTCGTGCTTGCCACTCGCTGATTTTGCCACCGTGCATCAGTAAAAATTGCCACAAATCTGTACATGGCATGGGCCGCTCTAAGACCATGATGTACGCTGCTCGTGTCTCATACCAGTCCAGCAGATTTATTATTTCAGGAACCCTGGGGCCTTTGTTCATAAGAATCATCAAAGCCACCTCTGCTGGAATGGATTTGCCAAGTAGACCACCCTACAGGAGAGAGAAAAGTTAATGCAACAGAATTAGTTACTGAAGTTCATACGCTATTGACAATGGACCACTTTTGGCCACAAAATTGTTAAAATACCCTATCGCTGATGTGAACGTATACTCTGAGAGTAAGAAAACAAAGGGAGGAGCAGCCTACTTACAACTCGAATAGTTCTCGTGTTTTCTTTCTTCACCACAAATTTGAGTGCCACCTGTTCTCCAAGGGAAAGAAAAACATTTTTTTGTGAGAATGGGTTACAATTATCTGTAGAGGTCACATGATTCCATTTAATGAACCTGGATGTTACTTTTAATGAATTTAAATTACAAAGAGAGTACCAAATCCTTTTGTTGGCAAAGAAACAAACCTTTCGTGAATCGGACAGACGGGTTGCTTCAAAGACATTTCCAAACGCTCCTTTACCCAGCATTTCACCAATTTCATAGTGCTGGTTGATGTTTCCTGCTAAAAAATAAATATGTGGTGTAAAGAGTCAATTTACAGTATAAACCATAAAAAAATGCTGATTAAAGAACACTTTAAAAATGGACACATTATCCAACCAAAATCCATCCTCAGTCCACATTTTCATTATAGGATAAGAAAGACAATTGCCATCGTTTTCTTGGATTTCCGAGAAAAAGGCCATCTAAAGAACCTCCTTTTCTCAATGTCTAGAAGATGATCTTAATTTAAACCGACCTGTTTTTGCCTTTAAACTTAAATGGATCGTTTCATCCTCATTTTCCCATGGAACGTCGTCCGATGCCAAAGGAGTGCAGTTGTTCTCCTCAGTCACAGATGACACAGATGTAGAAGTTCTGCTGTTCGTACCGATGCTCCCTTGCTCTTGCCTGGGAACATCTACATACTGCGAAATGCTGAGGGAAGACGCACAGCTGTGCCACATGTCCTCTGAGGTGTGGTCAGTGCCACTGTTCTCTTCAGCTTTGGGAACGTCTTCGCTAACATCCTCCAAAGCTTTGAGGGAAGACGCACGGCTGTGCGCTGAATTGTTGTTCTCTTCAGTTTTGTCCACTGATGGAACAATGTCATTGCTGCCGTGAGTGTCTTCATGAACTTCCTCCACAGCGGCGACGGAAGACTTTGAGACGCTCTGGGTGTCGCTCTTCTGTTCAGCTTCACCATTGGAGCATCTCTGAGCAGGTCGGCTGCTCTCATTTCCGCTCTGACTCTGTTGAGCTTCGTTGGTCGTTTTCTTGGATTTCCGAGAAAAAGGCCATCTAAAGAACCTCCTTTTCTTCTTTTCTGCTCTCAAAGTTTTTGGCGTTGGTGACGTACATGCAGTAGCACCTTGCTCTACAATGGAGTTGTGAGATGTACACTGCCCCATTGCTGTAGATGTCTCTCTGATGTTGTCACAAACTTATCGCAAGTCAACTGAACTTTTATCGCACAGATCGCGTGGAAAAACTCCAAACCAAATGATATAACACAGATTGAGCGCTTTTTCAACACAGATGTACTACAATAGCAGTCAGATCGATTGAAATTCCAGAAACCAAATGAACCTCAGCGGGGATCCACAGCCTTATATACCACCCGCTCTCACTGTGACGTCACAATCGGCCGGTGTTCGAATGTTCAGGTCATGAGAATGTCCAGCGCAGCTGCACGCAGATGTTATTGTTTAAACTTAAAATGTGTACATATGCCTTAAAACATTTCTCTTTCAAAAGCTTCAAGTCACGATTACAACTTCTGAGATCAAACACGGAGCTCGACTCAGACCTTGAATGGCAATGAATCTCATTTCAGCGCATTTATCGAATTTGAATTTGTGAGATTGATTTGATTTGTTTTTAATGTGTTTAGCGTGCAATCCATGCATGTCTCGTGTTATAACAGTGTTTCCTCACACATGCAGGAATGTTCCTCTTTGTATCCATTTTAAAGAACTTAGTTTTGTATTTCTATTATTTTTAATGAGCTGATCTCGGAGTTATTGGATGTTTCGCTCTTTAAGCGCCGGATGAACTGAAGCGCGTCACGGATCTGTCCGAAAAAACTCGACTCAACTCTATAGAATACTTCATTCATAACGCCGGGAAATTCATGGACATGTGGTTTGTTAGTAACTTTAATGCTTTTAGTCTTTTCTGTAATTCAAAATGCAAAATCTGTTGGTCATTTCAATAAAAAAAAAAACTTAAAACCTGTTATTTTTATGAAAGAACGTCAGTATTCCCATAATTAAACATTAATTATATTTCTGTGTAAAAGGGATGACTTTGTGGTCCCTCTGTGGAAGTAAAAAAATTGCTCTTCAAAAACTTAAAATGATCCTTTGAATGAATATGAATGAACAGATGAACACCAACACAGACTGAACAGTAAATAATGCTGGAAATAATGCCATAAACACGAACTGAACCGAATAAAATTAACCTAAAATACTAAATTTCTTATGAAACTTTTTTTCCCACTGTTTTCACCGTAAATGTAAAGGTGTAAGAATTCGACATTTTTACAAAACGATGTTATTTTGTCGCACTGAAAGGAGCTTTTCACTAAAAATATAATTCTTCCTCTTTACTGAAATCACACGAGCTTTATGAGCGCTAACAGAACAAACACGATCTGTACAGGTTACACGGGTCTGTATCTTCACAAATCCTTTCAGATGTGCTTCTTATATTTACTCAAAGAGCTGGAAGAGAACAAAGTTTTTCTCTGAGCGATGACAATCATTAAATGTCCTGAAACTGGACCGAACGAGCCGGTGATGGAGTTTCTCCCAACAATCTTTATTGTGCTGTGAAACAATGAGAAATATCCCAAAGAAAAAATAAGATAAAACCAGGGCTATTATTATATTAATATATTACATAAATAATAAACAAATGTGAGAGGGTAATAATCATAGACATAATCAAATACATAGACGCCCCATTGGCCTCTGGCTCGTTCCCATAAACACTCATAACTGGAATTGAGAAAATGGCTTGTGTCGCTTGGGGCTGAACAAATCACCTGAACATTTGTTTCTGGATGTATTTGGTCATTATATAATGATGTTGATAGTAGTTGACCACTGGAGTCCGTCAGAAAATAGATAGCGATGTCACTCATTAGCTGTGAAAGTTGAGTTTACATCATTTATAGTTTTAGTGTATATTATCTTATTTTATAAACTATTCTTTCTGAAATTTAAATATGCATCTTTATTTTCTTAAAACCGATCTGTTGAAGACAAGCCCTCGTTTCGGTTAGGTGACTGACGTTTTATGAATTACTGTAAAGTTAGTTGGTCTTTTATCACACATTGAAGGTTTTCCAGAGACAGAGAGTTGAGGAGACGGTGGGAAGAAGCTATAAGAAGGAAAGGTTTTTCCAGCTTTTGTATTTGATGATTTGCTTCATTTTCACAATATGGTGGTCAACTCTAAACACAAGAAAAGCTAAAATGGGTTAAAAGACAGAAAATGCCTTCTCCACAATAAGAAATCTTTATTTCATTTAATGTGAAAAATTTAATTATCTCATAATGGGCGTTTTCACAATTCTTATCGAAGAATAAAGCAGCCAAATACAGGACAAGTCTGAGCTTTGACTGTTAAAATAAATATTTTTTAAAGTCTGCTATCGAGGTTTTAGAGATGGAACTTTTTGTACATCATAAACCACTGAAATCGGTTGCTAAATGTAAGCGTTATTTTCGCTTTTATCCAGAAGAACCGCGGCTCAGTTTACTTTGTTTACAGCGCAGTCTTGCCCTCAGCAAATGGCGACGCGTTGACGTGTTGCCGCAAACGTTCCAAAGCGGCCAATGGGCGTCTGTGAACTTTATTATGTCTATGATAATAATGACACCCAGGGCGGATTAACCATCAGGCAGAGGAAGCGTCTGCATCGGCCCCCAAAAGCCAAGGGCCCCTAAAATCTACCAGAACCGACTGCGTGTCCGTGTTCCACGCGCTTTTGACATGATTTCCGCGGACAGAGTCACGGATGAACGGCGCGGGCACGCGGGTCACTACTGACGCTCGTCTCAGAGACAAAACACGCAGAATTCATACTTAATAGTATTTTTGCCGTTTAATATTAACATACACTAGTCCAGATCGCGATTTGATTGAAGTGTGCCGACTTGCACTTGATGTATTCATCCAAAATTTGAACAAATTCCCTGTTAAACAGTAAATTCCGTTTTTTATGAATGGATTCCGCGTTTTCTACATCGCGAGCATTTACCGTTTCGTTTGAGAGAAACTATCATCACACCAAACACAGAAAAAATGGTCTTCAAGGCAACCTAAATTAAAGTTTACACTCTTTAACAGTGTAATGTGTCTAATTTCAACAGCAAACCTCTGTTTAACACTTTCAACATACAAACATTTAAGTTTTTTTTTTATTATTTACATTGGAATAAAAGATAAATGTTATATTCCTTCATTTGATTACCAGTGAAATTAAAAACCGAGTAATAGACCTTTCCACACAGGCACACTTCATTTTTGGTTGAAATAATTCTTAATCATGTAAATGTACAATTTCCTTCAGTTTAAGTAAAATTTGTAATTAAAATAAATTTTATTTATTTATGTTTTAAATACAATTTAAATTGTAATAACAACAATAATATATTTTAAAGCTTAGAATTAGACAGCCCTGCATTGTGCAGTGAAAATGACCCCAAAGTCCCTCTAGTGTTGGACCTCCTCTAACACTGTCGTAACCCGTTTACATGTGAACAATCTACAGCATGAAGAAACACATTATAACACGTACATGACAAATGTAAGATATAAAACAGACATCTGTGGGACTCAGAAACCTCAAGTTTAACTGCAATCAGAGCCTCATGAATGTGAAAGTTTCCCAGTGAAGTGAACTGTAAGAAGCGCCTTTAAACCAAAACATCATAACCTGTCATACATTTGTCATAAACATGACATAACAAATTAATTATAAAGCTTAAGAAACTACTTTTGGGTTTTGTACTTTTATGGGTTAACATTACATTAAAGTGTCATGTGGTTGGTTTGACACATTAGAACTGTGTCACAATTTTTTCCAGTGCTACAAATTGAATTCGTCATTAAAATGTCGTTAAGTGTTAATAGTCTGTCAAATTATTTTATAAAAGTGTCATGAATATTTTTCATTTCATAATTTCTTTTTTGTAGTTTAAACTAAACTATTTTCCAAAGCTTTTGCGTTCCCCCGAGAAACTTTGCGCTTTCGGACAAACACTTCCTGTTTAATGTCCGCTGGGATTGTTTGAGACAGTGGAGCCGGTCATAGAGGTTTGAACCTGAAGAAATGCGGCAGTGCTTAACGCGAGGAGTTCAGGAAAGTTGGCCATTTATATTCACAGATTCAAACTTCCTGGATCAATAATATCTCGTAAACATTGTTAAAAACACAAACGACGTAACAAAGAGCTACACTTTAATTTTCCTCAAAACAAGCCTTTAAAAATAAAATGTTTAATTTCGCATGAGTTGCGCGCGATACACCACAGGCGCGTTCACAAGCGCGCTCCAGATGTGAGATTTGCACGAGCTGTTCCTATTCGACGCTGATGATAAAATCCATTTGAATTCTATGGAGAATAGAGTAAAACGCGACGGAGAAAGTCGAACGTGATCTAAAATGACTGATGAAAAGAGGGGAAAACATCCTGCGAGCTTTTTAAACTCAAGATGACCACATTTACTAGAACTTATCATGTTCTATTGTGGCAAATGTTGACTTAGAATTTATAACTGTTGAGGGAATAAATTTTTCACTAAAGATTTATATTACAACTGTGGCTGTGTTGCTAAATTTCATAACAAATCATATAGATAAAAAAAGAAATGTAAAAAATGGTAATGAGGAGCCATCGATGTAATTATATCCTTATTATAATATTATATCCTTATTGTACCAAACTATGAACTACTTAAAGGCCGAGTTCAAGAAAGAGCTTTAAAATGTGGACCTTCCGTTTCCACAAGACTCTCGACTGGGAAGGAACGTGACAAAAAGGAGGAACTTCCTGAAATTATTTTTCCTCATAACCAGCATTAACCTGTCTGAACTCAGAATCTGACGCTCTACGCTGCCGTCTCTCAAATATGTGCGCTGTCTCTTTATTTGAAGAGAAGTAAATTGACATGTCTTTACATAAATATACAGCAGTACACAAAATGCAAAATTTAATAACCTTTATTTTCACAACACATCATCAAATAAAAATAACAACAACAACAACAGGATTACGTACAAACAGTATGATATTAGGTGCTCCAGACTGTAAAGCTTTTTAAAATAATACAGACGTTGAACATCATAGGCTGGAACTCAAATGTTCCTCGCTTCGGATTCCCGCGTCCTTCGCCATTGCATAGAAATGTCCCTGTTTGTTATGAAGCAAGTCACTTGGCGAATCAAACTCCACAATTTTCCCAGAATCCAGGACCATTACCCTACAGCAAAGACAAGAGGAAACATCAGGATCATTTATCCCAGACCTGAGAGATGATCAGCTCTTCTTTACAGTGATTTGGCTCATGTTGGTGATTTGACTAATGCCAGGTTCAGACTACACGATATCAGCCACGATCCGTTTAGGTGCAGTGTGTCGTAATCGAACGCAATCGATCGTTTCATCTCATATATTTTGTCATAGTGGACGAGAACCACTTCACGACTTAAACACTAGCACGTTTCATTTTTGCCAGCCCTCAACGACGAGTTCGGTCACATGTGTGACACTGACCAATAGGAGCACAGAAGCTCTTCCATAGCCAACTTTCAAACGTGGCGAAACGAAAGAGAGACGATGGGATTGGTGCTGCTGGGTGGAGTTATTACGGCAATAAAACTCCAGCCATTATGATGTTTCCTCGAGGGAAGACAGAGAAAAAAATGGTGAATTAGCATTAGACTGGTGCACACATTCCCTGCGCTCCATTCGGAAGGGCTCATCCCTGTGCCCGAATCCCTTCAAAGGGTTTACCCTGCGGAGTGAGAGCTTTCAAGGGTGTAGGGTAAATGAGTAAAATCGAACTCCAAAGCTCCTGTGGCCATTCTGTGACGCCAAACTACTTCCGGATCATGGGGGCATGAAGTGGCCAGTTTTTAGCACTTCGTTTTGGAACGACCCTTCAATATGGCCATGATTATTTTCACGCGATATAACTGTGTTTGTTTATGCTCTTGTTTCCAGAATTAAAGGCGGCAAGCGATGATTGGTCGAGAAGCAACGTGTAGTCTGTAATATTTTATAAATAGTTAAAAAGTGTGTCTTCCAATAACAAATTCATTTTGTGGTAACTACCAATTTTCCTGGTATTGATAGTGACTGCTGATATTTTGGTGTTGTGATGAGTATATATTGAGTATATATGATTTGAACTGCTATGATCTTATTAAGACATCATTGCTGCAGTACATCTCTTTGAAACGAGCTCTATAGAAATATCATTGACCCGACTGGAAGGCCGCTCACCGTGAACTGTCCAGAATGGTGTTGAGCCGGTGAGCGATGGTGAGCACAGTACAGTGGGAAAACTCTCTGCGGATGGTGGTCTGGATGAGATCGTCTGTCTCCAGATCCACGGCTGCTGTGGCTTCATCCAGGATGAGTATACGGGATTTCCTGAGCAAGGCCCGGGCGAGACACAGCAGCTGTCTCTGACCAAGACTAGTGGAAACACATAAAACATGTCAAGATCAGAAACTAGACATACATCTGCAAATTAAAGAAATGAAAGAGGACCGATTATATAAAGTCTTGATGTTGTTTTCAGTCTCTACTGGAACCAATTGATTATTTTCCCTCATATTCTCCATTGTGCAGCTCCTCTCTTCCCAGTGTGTCAGTAACGCTCTGTTTACTTCCTGTCTCTATGAAGCCCCTCCTCCTGAAAGCACACTGTGCTCTGATTGGTCGGCTGGAGGAGTTTGTTGTGATTGGTGTTTGGGAAATGTCCCGCCCCTTACCATAACCTCCAGTTTCGACACACTACTAACTAACTCAGGCCCCGCCTCTTTATTCTGCATATTTAAATGAGGAATATTGTGAAGAAAACTCAAGATGAAGGCGTTTCAGGAGTTCAGAAACACTGATATAGAGAAGAACTCCCGCTGGAGGAACTTGGTTTTATCTATTATAGAATGCCCTACTTCTAATTAAAATGGCCAAAGAAACCAGAACAAAATTAAACTTTATTAGCTATTATTATCCTACGACAACTAAAATCTGAACAAACTAAAAAGTATCATTACAATTAATCACCACAGTTTTGATGCACTCGTTTTAATTATGTAATGCGTATGAACTTGTTCATGTTTATACAGCTCACGAACCTTAAATTCTCTCCCCCCTCGGAGACCTCGTGTTGAAGTCCTGTCGGCAAACCTCGAACATAATCTTTCAGATGAGCCAGCTCCAGAACATTCCATATTTCCTCATCACTAAACTTCTGGAAAGGGTCCAGGTTCATCCGCAGAGTTCCAGAGAACAGAACTGGGTCCTGTAATAAATCATTTATTATTCTTTTTGTCTGTATTGTGGGACACTCGCAGATGCTGCTTTCCACTGAACGTATTTTATGATGCTTAGTACTATTAAACTTTTTAACTAGTACTATTGAATACTATTGAAATGACACATACTATGCAGACATAATCTAACTGACAGAACTCAAAGCTCTCTTCCCATGTCTGCCGATGAGTCTAATGCCACTTTAATCGGCTTGGCATGGTACAGCTCGGCTCACTTGGCTTGGTTTGCTTTTCCACCACTTCAAAATGGGTGGGATAAAAAAGACCGATCATTATAGTTGTGCCGTCACCTCACCTACTGACCACGATCGAGACATTTATTTTTTCAAGTTGTGTACGACAGTTGTTTAAAGCAAGTCGTTTAAATAATTTGTGGGAACAAATACAGCTGTGGCTGTTGCTGACTACAGTATTTAAATCTAGCGGGTTTGATGTACCATATCCCAAATCCAATGGCACTGGTAGTGCCTGTCTCTGTGGATGCTGATACTCTCTCTGACCAATCAGTGATCTGCAGTGTTTACATGTCACATTTTAGTATCGGTACGGTACACTGGGAACCTCAACCGAGGTGGTTCTATGTAAGTGAACCATACCGAGCCATATCATACATTGGAAATGTTTCATGGAGAGCCATACCGAGCCGTACCATGCAGTGGAAAAGTGGCAAAGCAGGCCGTACTGTGCTGTAAAATGCAGTGGAAAAGAGCCAAAGCGAGCCGTACCAAGCTGTACCATGCAGTGGAAAAGTGCCAAAGCGAGCCGTACCATGCAGTGGAAAAGTGGCAAAGCAAGCTGTACTGTGCCGTAAAATGCAGTGGAAAAGAGCCAAAGTGAGCCGTAACAAGCTGTACCATGCAGTGGAAAAGTGCCAAAGCAAACTGTACAGAGTCGTACCATGCAGTGGAAAGTGGAAAAGTGCCAAACCGAGCCGTACCATGCAGTGGAAAAGTGGCAAAGCAAGTTGTACTGTGCCGTAAAATGCAGTGGAAAAGAGCCAAAGTGAGCCGTAACAAGCTGTACCATGCAGTGGAAAAGTGCCAAAGCAAACTGTACAGAGTCGTACCATGCAGTGGAAAAGTGGCAAAGCAGGCCGTACTGTGCTGTAAAATGCAGTGGAAAAGAGCCAAAGCCTGCTGTACCAAGCTGTACCATGCAGTGGAAAAGTGCCAAACCGAGCTGTACAGAGCCGTACAGAGCCGTACCATGCAGTGGAAAAGTGCCAAAGGGAACTGTACAGAGTTGTACCATGCAGTGGAAAAGTGGAAAAGTGCCAAAGCGAGCCGTACAGAGCCATACCGAGCCGTACCATGCAGTGGAAAAATGCCAAAGCAAGCCATACTGTGCCGTACCATGCAGTGGAAAAGTGGAAAAGTGGAAAAGTACCAAAGCGAGCCATACCGAGCTGTACCATGCAGTGGAAAAGTGCCAAAGCGAACTGTACAGAGTCATACCATGCAGTGGAAATGCGCCAAAGCGAGCCACACCGAGCCGTATCGTGCTGTACAATGCAGTGGAAAAGCACCATAATATGGAAACCTGGGGTGTGTTTCAATCAGCTCCCTATGTCATGAATCAGTATTTCGTTTACACAAATTTGGGCATTGGCAAGGACCCTGACACACTGCATATTGGTACAATAGCTGTGTTTACATGGACCCTAATAATCCATTTGTAATCGGACTAGTAGCACAGTCGGAATGAAAAAGTTATGTAACCCTATAAATCTGAATGAACTGGCCAAATGCAGTTTAAATCTCTTTCGATTTGTAAAAGGTGGTTTAAAACTTTTCTAACCCATTCGAGAGGACATGTAAACAAATGAAATGAAAGCCGAAACTGGAAAGTCGTGCAATGACGTCGGGGGGTGGTAATGACGTATGACGCACGGAACGAGCTGTTGTTGTTGAATATAGTTTCATAAATTACTGTTGTGTCATTCTGAAATTCTCATGCCACTCATCGTCTGTGAAGTGGAGCAGGACAGTGTCGTCCCATCAGTCCTTGCTTCAGACTCTCATCCACAGACGCCTTGTTTTGGGCGCGGGAAGAGCCGTTTTACTGCTTGTTGAATATAAGCAGCACGGCACAAAACTTTGTGTGCTCATCATCTCCTAATCTGGACCCAAAATAGCTAAATATTAATTCTGCTTTTAAAAACAAAGACAAGAAGAGATGACAGGATGATGGTTAGTATGCGCCAACAGCGGGAAACGGGACAATTCAAATGCGATTTGAAGCTTGTGACATTTAAATGCACACATCAACCCAGTCACTTTATTTAGCGTTCATGTAAACACATTGTTCAGAATCATCAACTGGAATGATTTAATTCCGATTGAAACAAAGAGGGTCCATCTAACCATAGCTACAAGAGCTGCGAAGAGCTCTTTGGGTAGACGGCAAATAAATTCAATTCACAGGTTTTCGATTTGATTCAACAACGATTTTTACAAATTCAGAACGAGACAGCCCATCTGTGCCCATCTTCTAGGTCAGTCTTGTTGAGGGCATGGAGGTCGCCCACTGCACCCCCAGCCAACAACTGTGCAAACCTTTGGTAAATGAATATCAATGCATCTTGTGTACTCAACGCACCTGTGGAATGATGGTAAGTCTACTCCTGAGATCATGAAGCCCCAGGGTGGAGATATCAACACCGTCAATGATGATCCGACCTTCACTAGCTTCAATGATGCGAAACAAACAGTTGGTCAGACTAGATTTGCCTGCACCAGTTCGACCAACAATGCCAATCTAGGAAAAGTCGGGAAACAGAAAAAAACAAATATTCAAGTGGCAATGTAATCAAGTACAGGAAATGAAAGCATACTGTTACATCATATTGCTGTGTCTGACCCTGGAACAGTCAGGATCCGGTCACTTTGGTCAGTGTACAATACCGTTTATTGCTCTGTTTTAAATATCAAAAATATTACGAATATGGAGCGTCTCCTCACCTTCTCAGTGCCATCGATATCACATGTGATTCCATGGAGAATGAGCTCCAATTCAGGCCGGTATCGAACTTTGTAGTTGTCAAAGCGAATATTCCCGGCGGTGGGCCATCCATCAGGAGGACGATTACTGGTGACCCACGGAGCCTGGAGACACAAATACCAAACCAAATTTAGAAAAACATTTATCCAATTCCATTTAAAGTTATCAATACCATTGGATTTCATATGGATTTGTTCAAATATGGTAAAACTGGTCAAGAATGTTTGTGCAAATATTCCCTTACAGGTATTTATGAAGTACTAATTTTCTAAAGCTCTTTAGGGGACTTTTTATCTAATAATCTAGCTACAATCACAAAAAATATGTACTTACATTATTGCATATGATGGAAAATGTGATCATACTATTTTAGCAAAGACATAATCCAGTCAACCTAGAGGAGTTCTTGAGGTTTTAAGAATTGGAGATGTGTAAATCTCTGTGTAAAGGATTTGACTGCTATAGTATAACGCTTTCTGTACTTTTTGACTCGTCTATTCATAATATTTGGGAGATTTAGGGTGCGTTCACACTCGTCATGTTTAGTTCGATTAAAATGAACCCTGGTGCGATTGCTCAGTTAGTGCGGTTCGTTTGAACATATGTGAACGTTAAAAAGATGGGTCTCGGTCCGCTTCCAAGCGAACTCTGGTGCGGTTCGATTGATATATGAACGCAACACGGACCAAAGACATGTAAACCAACCAAAAACAGGACGTGATGTCACAAGATGCGACGCTACAAGTCAGCTGATTTGACGACGCTGGAAGATCGGTGTATCCAAAATGAGTCGAGGGCAAACGTGGAGCAACGAGGAAGTGAAGTTTCAGTTTCTGCGTTCAACGGAGGAAATCCTGGAGCTGTTTTGAGTGTTTTGAACATTTTATGAGCTCTTCGTGAGTTCTCAGCTGGTAAAAATAAAGCATAAAATGATGGCGTTTAATCCAGAACACAGCGTTCTTTTGAATGTTCGGTAAGCGAGCTCCGTTGCCAAATATACGTCATAAAAGCCGACCAATCAGGTCGTGACCGTATCCCTATGCCTTTGGTTCGGTAACTTTAGGTTCGCTGTTAAAAATGCCAGTGTGAACGCTAAGAGGACCAGGACTATATGTTTTGTTTTTGTTTTTTGATCCGAACCAAACCAACCGAACTACAAGTGTGAACGCAGCCTAAGAAAACCATTATTAGTCATTTCATTTACATTTAGTCATTTAGCAGACGCTTTTATCCAAAGCGACTTACAAGTGAGGGAAACACACAAGCGATTCTTCATGAATTGGCAAATAACACAGGAAGTGCTCACAATACAAGTTTCATACATTGTTCAGTACCATAAGCTAGAGTAGGAAGGAAAAAGGGAAGGAAAGGGTTTTTTTTTTTTTTTTTATGAGGGGATTAAGTGTTCATGGAAGAGATGAGTTTTCAGCTGTCTCTTGAATATTGCCAGGGATTCTGCGTTCTGCGTTCCTGATATTAGATCATTAATACAAAAATTGACACCTGAAAATGATTTAATTCTCTACCTCGTTTTTGATGCGCGAGTACTCGTTCACTCTTTCCACAGCAACGATGTTGGTCTCCAATTCTGATGTCATCCTGACAAGCCAGTTCAAAGTTTGTGTCACCTATCAAGAACACGAGTAGTGCCACACATTTAGTGTTACTTAACGGAGAGGTTATCTGACCGCCTTTCACAAGTACCTCAAAATCAAAAAAGATTTACATTTAAGGCGTATGAGATGGACAGTCCAACCAGTCCACTGTTCAAAGAGTCTCGAGAGATTACAGCAAACAAAGCGGAGAAAAACACCACCAAATTCCCCAGGGACTCCAACCGCATGGCCAACCACCTGAAATCCAACAAGCAACGTTATGAACAGATTCATCTCTTGACAAAATGCGCGATATATAGTACCAATTCTGACCTATTAGAAACAATCCAAGGATAGACACTTTTGAGATTCTGATCAATGGTGTCCTCATTCTGCTTTAGGAAACGCTCCTGGTGTCCATACGCCCTTATCACAGAGAGGCCTGACACTGTTTCTCCAAAGTGTGAGTAAATGGGAGATCGAGACACAGAATCCAGTCGTCGGAGTTGCCTGGATGTAGCAACATAGAACCTCTGGAATACAGGAAGCGGGTTTATACAAATAGATTTGAATTCTTTTGCGTACTATGTATGAGAGAAACATGTTGCAAAGTGTACAGGGTTTTGTTTGTTTGTTACCTGCACAAAGTAGTAGACGACAGCCATCGGCACAACAACCGCAGTGAAGATTGGAGTAGCCAGACAGATGACAAACAAGGTCCCTAGAACTCCGAGAAGACAGAGAATCCAGGATCTGAAGGACATCGGGATCATCTCATCCACCGTAAAGATATCCTAAATATAAGCCAAATCGGAATATTTCAGTTTAAGAACAGCAAAGTACAGCAATCAGAGAGAAGAAAATTAGATTTCATGGATGTGTTGAGATTAATAAGATTATTACTATGTTTATATGAATCTACAAAATACTTATAATATTCTTGCAATTTAATACTGGTGCAGCTCGCATGTTTTAAATGTCATTTCAATGAAATTACTATTTTAGTTAAATAATCTTTTTTTAATTCAATGAAATGAATGTACTATATTTTAGTTTGATAGTTTTTTAATTACTATTTTGTGTTTTTAGGGGATTTTATGGAACTAAATTATATTTATGCAGTAGTTACAAACCGTTTAACCCACTTTTAGACCTAAAAAGGAAATTTTCAATTTAAACTGTTGTAAATCTTGAACGCTTTGGAGACGTTTGGTCTCTTTTTAAAGACACTTGGCAGATTAATGCTGAAGTAAAAAACATTTAACTGTATTGTCATGAAAAATGCACAAAATATTATTTTTATATGAAATATATATTTTCCAAAATATGTTCCAAAGCCATAAATCTACACAAGTTGTGTTCCAAAATTGAGGTTTATATCTCAAAAACTGAGCTTTCAGTAAGATTTTGTTTGGGCGCAGTACCAAACGCTTCCACTAGATGAAATTCACTTCCCATTCATTTCCAATTTTTCAGGACCATTTAACCTTTTCCAATCATGTTCATGATTTGTGTGTGTGTGTGTGTGTGTTCACATAGCAAGTGACAAAATGTTTACCAAGTTTCATACTATTCTGATGAAGTAAAAAATCCCAAAAAACCAAAAACGTAAAAAAATTTTTGGTCAAAAAGGCACCGGAGCATTAAATATTAAGTTTTTTTTTATTGTCATTGATTGTTCCATGAATTTAACATCCACAGAATCTTTCCATTGCACAAACAGTTTTAAAATGTTCTTCGTACTAACAAACAATAGTTCTTTTAAGAACGGTTCACTGAAATGTGAAAAAATATGGTTCTTTTTTGGCATCAATGTGAAAACGCTCTTTTGAAACCTTTATTTTTAAGAGCGTACAGAATGTTAACAAGCATGTCTCTGGCCTTCATATATGCACTGATTGAAACTTTAAAGCCAAAATCGACAAAATGGTGTTCGTGAGCGTACCTTAGCGAAACGATTGACTACTCGTCCTGAAGGTGTGGTATCAAAGAACACCATGGGCACTTTCAGAATATTAGACAGCAGATTTGTGTGTAGAGTCCTGGACGCACAAATGGATCCATCGGCTAGGAGGATAGTGCCTAAAAACACCAGAAATCCTGGCAGAGAAAGACATACCATCACTTAGTCATTAAGGAAAACTCATGTACTGCGTCCACCATTTTTTCTCTGTAAACAAAAGACTGAAACTCACTTTGTCATTCACTATTTTTAGACAAAGGGCTAAAACACTGAGTAGGGGATTTTCTCATATCGCTCTCCAAATTTTACAATCAGGTCATTCTTTTGTATTTTAACAATGAATTCTTTTGACAATTCCAAACCATGTATTTTTGGTGTTTTTCAAGGCATGCTTACAATTTCATGAAATTTGACACACAAATCAGAGTTAGACATTGGCAAAAGCTGAGAGGAGGGGCTCAGTAGGGCCACCTTCTGATTGAATTGTTGGGGTTAGTTTTACCTACAGCCACCAAACTCAGCACACAAATTGTTCTCATCAAGCCGGACAATTTTCTAAATTACAATCATTAGCTCCGACCAACAGGAAGTCAGTCGTTTTGAATGTAATGTGGATTGTTTAGGACATTGGAGATTTTTGACATCTTAAACATTGTTGTCAAAAAGTAAACAGCAAAAGTCTCATATTTTCTAAGTGACTGATAACATGGACGTGACTATTGTGGTTCACGGTCACAGCGCCACCAGCTGACAGCAGCATGTGTGGCACATACAATAGACTTTAAAGAGTCCTCTCGTCTAATTATATTGTTTTTCTAGACCAACCAGGTGGCGTTGTGCTGCTTAGGGCCGTCATCGTTGCTTGCAGCTATATTGATATAATTTAAAATGTATTCCAACATTTTTCATGACTAAACTACACTTTATTCATGTATAATATCACATTGTTAAAATACGAAAGAAAAAATCCCAAACCTTTAAATGGGCCATATGATGCTTTTTTATCTTTTCTTTTACTGTGTGATGTTTCTGTTTGTGCACGTATAAAATCTGCAAAGTTACAGAACTTGTCGTCTCACACAAAGGGATTAATTCTATCTAACACTGATCCGCGTCAATTACACGGGTCAGCTGGCCAATCAGAGCACTCTGAGCTTTTCTGAAGGCGGGGCTTTGTAGAAATCAGCACGAATACAGGAGCTACAATAATGTACAATATGTGAAAAATAGTGTTTTTTTAAACATTAAAGCACTATTGTTGTACACCCAATAATCAAAATAACAAACTAGCATCCTATGACCTCTTTAAAATCACAAAATATCATTTTCCATTTCATTCTGTTTGTAAATGTATTGATTAAACCTCTTTCTGCTCATACCTTGTGCTAGTCCCAGGCCTCCAAAGACGCCTAATCTCGTGTCTCTAACATGAGTTGGGTAGGTTTCGTTGAAATATATTTCAGCATCATTAGTCCAATCACTGAGCCACAGATTCTGACCAATGACGGCCACATTCTGGATGAAGTAGAAGAGGAAACTCAAGGAGACGTACCACCAGCCCATAGACCTCAGATACTGAACGTACACTGAGAACTTCACCTGGGTTATGGATCACAAAATAATTGGCACACAATTACTGAGGGTAAAAAAGACACCAAATCATGGAGAACCAAAACTGCTTTTAGATGCTGTTAAGTACCCTTCCGGTCTCCATTGCCTCTTTCTCAATCAGTCGCTGTCCTTTCTTATCGCCGGAGTCTTTTATACTTCGAAGAGAGTTGTTCTTCTTTACTCTCACACTAAAGACAAAAACATATAATTGGTGAACACAAAACTGCACTCTTGTAATGAAGTCTGTTGTTGAATCTGAGTGGCTTCTGTGAAGATCCTGACTATGGAGCGCAGAAGACCCGGAAGTATTTTTTCCGTTCATTTCTCTCTTTTTTTTGAAAAGTCTTGATCAAAGCTTTATACGCCATGAACGAAGCTCTGAGGTGAATCACAACACTACAAACTTTGATTTGAAGCAAAAAAGTATTCGAAAATCCACTTTTGGTTTCAGTGAGTGAAAGAACTACAACCCCATGAAGCATTGCAAACAGCATAATCAAATTAAAAACAACTGCTCATTTGTACAAAACGTTGATCATATTTCTTAAAACAATGTGTTTTAAGTTTCATTCGCTGTGCTTCAACTCGATTATGTAATTCATCTTGGCACTTTTGATTGTGGCGACTGATTGGTGGAAGTTTCTGTAAAGCCTCATGGGTAATGTAGTTTTTTCCTACGAATTCCCCTGCTAAACAAGATTATCTTAAAACCAAGTTAAAAATATAATAACCAAGTTCAACAGAAGCAAATATTATAGATTTACATCCTCGTAGCTCAACAGTAGGGCTTTAAAGGTTTCTAAGTGATCGATACGAATCTATTTCCTGAATTGAATTGAGACTGTTGCACTCTATACTTGCTCAATTGGAGCAACATTCAGTTAAATCTGTGCGAAATAGAGTATGTCTGGGATAAAATCTTCTGTTCTTTTTGTGGAAGGTTATTCAATGGTTTACCTTCCGTTTTTTCGGATGTGACGCTGGCTGCTGCGCAAGCTGTTTTCTCTCTTCAGCGTGTTTGAGACGATGTCCTCTGGAGAGTCGTCGGCCTGCGGCTCCAAAACCTCCGGCAGGGTGTCGATCTCTTCATATTCTGCCATCTGAGCTGCGGCTTTTAGACCAAAATAATCAGGTTTATATGCGTAGAGACTTGTGCACATGTTTTGATGCAAGTAGTACACTGGAAAGATCTTCCAAACTTTTGAATGGGAGTGTACATTACTGGATATTGAAAAGAGTTTGTGCCCAAATGAAAAGCCAAGGTCTAATTTTCATAGTATGAATGGATCCCTGCAGCTTTTTGGCTAATATGAATAAATGAAAACACAACTCGCACCAACAAATAAAGCAAGAAAGAAAGAGCCCCAAACTTTAGCAACTTTTCAAGCCCTGTAATAAAACTTTCAGAATGTGAAATATATCTGAAGCTCAGAAGAAATTGCAAATGTTGGATGGCAGACAAACCTTTTTTGTCATCAGCTTTGTTGTTTTCCTCTTTGCCATAAGTTTCCATGAATTCATTGAAAGCGCCTTTGCTAGCTCGAAGAGCGTCGTATGATCCCACCTCTGACACAACCCCATTCACCAACACAACAATCTCATCTACATACGGCAAGAAGCTAATCCCATGTGTTACTAGGATACGAGTCTTCAAAGAAAGAGAAGAAGAAAAAATTTAAGAAATTTAAGTCAAGCAAAACGTTTGACATATATAATAATATAGTGAGCATCCCAGCTAAGAACGTTTTGCAAATGTTCCCATTAAGTTATGAAAATGTTATTGCGTTAAAATGTTTTTTTCTCTGGTTGTGCAAACTTCCATTTTATCATTGTGCAAATATTATGGGAACGTTACTTTTGAATGTTACTCTGAACGTTCTGAAAGTAGTAACATTTAAAAAAAATGTTTCTGAAATAAAACGTTTCATTAACAATGCACTAATAATAATAATAATAATAAAAACAATAACTTTTTTGTGCTAATGTTTTGAGAACAGTATTAAAGACCAGATAACACTGTAACAAGGTTACTGGAAGAACGTTTGTTCATAAATATATCACAACGTTAGCTGAGTTAGCGTACTTTTAAACAAATAGCTCTCTTACAAAAAGCTCTCTCTTCTTAAGCTTGAACAGACACATTCAAACAACATTATGTCAAAATGCCCATCTTGGCAAGTATCCTTGTAGACAGTCAGTTTTGTCTTAAGTGAACATAAACAGTTGAGAAAGAAAACATGTGTATCAGTATATTGGATCTGTGCATTAGCTCTTAAAGTGACAGCAGCCTAATAAACCTGCTGATGTCTGTGTTTATAATGTTAGTCAAACAACAAAAGTAAAGAACAATCACTCATTGCTCTTGACTGAATAACTTATGTAACTTTAATAAGGATTAATCTATGTTTAATTACTGGTAACAAATATTTGTGGACGGTATATTTTGTTGAGGTGTGGCAAAAAGCCCTGAATCTGAGTATTCACTTTGACATTAAGTCTCCTACCTTATTTTTGAGCAGTCCCTTGGGTCCGATCACCCGTTCAAACAGATGTTTTCCCACATGTGAGTCGACAGCAGACAGCGGGTCATCCAGAAGGTAAATGTCCGCGGAGCTGTAAACTGCCCTGGCCAGACTCACCCTCTGTTTCTGTCCCCCACTCAGATTGATGCCCTGAAAGCAGAGGAGAAATGAAAGATTCAGTCAGTTTACAAACTTTTAAAATGTATTTCAGTGCAGATTACAAAATAGATGCTTTATTTTGTAACGTATTTCGTTACATTACTCAAGTTTAGTAACTTAATCTAAATACTTTAGAATACTTTGGAATACTAATAAGTGTGAAACAAACACAAAAAAGGTCATGTTTTTATTTCACAATTATGACTTTTTCCCTCAGAATTGCGTGATATAAAGTTGCAATTGCGAGTTATAAAGTCAGAATTATGAGATATAAACTCACAATATTGAGAAAAGTCAGAATTATGAGATATAAACTCACAATATTGAGAAAAGTCAGAATTATGAGATATAAACTCACAATATTGAGAAAAGTCAGAATTATGAGATATAAACTCACAATATTGAGAAAAGTCAGAATTATGAGATATAAACTCACAATATTGAGAAAAGTCAGAATTATGAGATATAAACTCACAATATTGAGAAAAGTCAGAATTATTAGATATAAACTCACAATATTGAGAAAAGTCAGAATTATTAGATATAAACTCACAATATTGAGAAAAGTCAGAATTATGAGATATAAACTCGCAATATTGAGAAAAGTCAGAATTATGAGATATAAACTCGCAATATTGAGAAAAGTCAGAATTATGAGATATAAACTCGCAATATTGAGAAAAGTCAGAATTATGAGATATAAACTCACAATATTGAGAAAAGTCAGAATTATGAGATATAAACTCGCAATAATGAGAAAAGTCAGAATTATGAGATATAAACTCGCAATATTGAGAAAAGTCAGAATTATGAGATATAAACTCGCAATATTGAGAAAAGTCAGAATTATGAGATATAAACTCGCAATATTGAGAAAAGTCAGAATTATGAGATATAAACTCGCAATAATGAGAAAAGTCATAATTATGAGATATAAACTCACAATAATGAGAAAAGTCATAATTATGAGATATAAACTCGCAATATTGAGAAAAGTCATAATTATGAGATATAAACTCACAATAATGAGAAAAGTCATAATTATGAGATATAAACTCACAATATTGAGAAAAGTCATAATTATGAGATATAAACTCACAATATTGAGAAAAGTCATAATTATGAGATATAAACTCACAATATTGAGAAAAGTCATAATTATGAGATATAAACTCACAATATTGAGAAAAGTCAGAATTATGAGAAATAAACTCGCAATATTGAGAAAAGTCATAATTATGAGATATAAACTCACAATATTGAGAAAAGTCAGAATTATGAGATATAAACTCACAATATTGAGAAAAGTCATAATTATGAGATATAAACTCACAATATTGAGAAAAGTCATAATTATGAGATATAAACTCACAATATTGAGAAAAGTCATAATTATGAGATATAAACTCACAATATTGAGAAAAGTCAGAATTATGAGATATAAACTCATAATAAATTCATGATTGCAAGAAAAAAAGTCAGTATTGCAAGTTTATATCTCCCAATTCTGACTTTATAACTTACAATTGTGAGTTTAAATCTCATAATTCTGAGAAAAAGAATTGTCAGAATTGTGAGGGAAAAAAACTTATGAGAAAAAGTAGCAGTGACGAGTGAATTATAAAATGACTCTCAAACAACTATCACAAAACATGAAAACAGTCGTGGATCAACTGTAATCTGATTACCACCCATTTAAAATGTAACTGTAATGAAATACAGTGACTCAAATTTAGTATTTTCAATACGTAACTAAGTTTTCTTGTATTTCGTTACTCCCCGACCCTGAACACTGCACATGTTTGAACTCTTGAAGAGAATAAGCAGTGGAAATGCCTACATACTGCAAGCACACAAGTGAATATACATTATTGCAGTTGCATTGTCAGGACCATCCAGTGGTGTAAAGTATCCCAGTAAATGTAATTAGTAATGTAAGTTTTTGGCTACTTTGTAGTTTGAAATTAAAGACAATTAAAGGCAACTTTTACTCTCTACCTACATTTTTGAATGAATAAATATATGTACTCTTTACTCCATTGCATTTGTGATGAGTTTATTCATATGGAATGTAATTGTATTTTGAACAGATTAGGAAAATAAAGTGGTTTGAATTCAAGGTGCTCTAAAATAATTGTCTCCATATCACCATTTGTGCCTTTAAAAATGTAAAATACACAAATAAAACGTTTAGCTTACAACTGCATCTGTCTCTCATTTTCAAAGCTTATTTGCGCATTGAATGCACATTATAAAAAGAATGCTGTACCAATGCCTAAATTCACCACTGAATATGCCAACTGTGACTTTTTACATTCACCAGTCTCAGGTTTATTATATATGTAAAGATTACTTCGACCTCCTTTCAGCTTTGAACTGGCCGTGACAAAAGTGGGGGCTCGACCGGGAATTAAACCTCTAGTGCTCTAGAGCCGCACGCTTTACCTTTTCTCCAATCTCAGTTTGATCTCTCCCAGGCAGAAGATCCAGGTCCGGCCCGAGAGCACAGGCGTCCACGGCAGACAGGTAACGCTCTTCATCCAGCTTAGAGCCGAACAGGATGTTGTTCTTGAGAGTGGCGTTCTGTATCCACGCCTGCTGAGGCACATACGCCATCGACCCCTGAGAGAGAAACACATGTGACTAACGTCCAGCCAGCAAATAAGAGTTCATTAATCCTCCAAGAGATCTTTTCATGATAAGATCTGTTTGATTACATTGATATTAATGTGACCCTTGAGGCTGTGCAGTTCTCCCAGCAGAGCGGATATCAGCGACGTCTTCCCAGAACCCACAGCTCCGACCACTGCCACCAGACGACCCGGATGAATGTCAAGAGACACACTGAACAGTACAATCATTGGTTAAAAACCATAGCGAAAACTAAGAGTAAGAGTAATCCTAATTCTCAGTTTAATCATCATTGTGGCATCTGCTTTATACTGTAATAGTGTAAAAATATGTTGTAGTGAGTAAAAGCAAAACTCACTGTTTCAGAACTGGTTCTGTGTCTTTTTCCCAGGCAAATGTGCCATCAACCATACTCACTGCAGCACCTGATGAGAGAAATTAGCAGAACATCTGTGCATCTTCTGAGATTTCATACTAACCCAGCTAATGTTCTAATAAACATTGTCCAATAATGTTAAAAGAGTGTTTGTTCAACGTTGTCTCGTCGTTAATAGTGTTCTCACAAAATATTATCTAAGCATTAGACATGGAGCATTTCCTGGATCCCAGCCAACAAAAATATGTTCTAATAACGTTCTGACAACTTTTAAACATGTTTTTTCTTGGTTATACAAACATTAAGGAAACATTGTATCACTGTTCAAACATGTTCTCTGAACATCCTGAAACTAGTGGAACCATTTAAAAAATGTAAGACAAACTTCAATTAACGATTCATGAACGATGTTTAAATAATGTTTTTGTGCTAAGATTTTCACAGTATAACTTTGAAAGAATGTTCTGTTAACATTACTGGAACATTCCGAGAACATTCAAAAAGTAACGTTCTCATAACGTTTGAAGAATGATCCAATTGAATGTTCCCTTAACGTTTGAATAATTAAAAAAAACATTTTTAAAAAAAGGATTTTTGAAAATTTAGAGAACATTCTGAAATAACATTTTCATAACTTAATATGAACATTAGCGAAACGTTCTCAGAACATGTGGTAAACTGCTGAAGTACGGTCTTTACAGAACACATGGTTACCGCAAACACCAATGGGCTCGTCAAAAAGTGATTTTATCTTTTCTAAAACAATTTGAAATCAGCTAAGTTTGTTCAAGAATACTGAAATGAGTTCTTACTGTTGCTGTCGTCATGCTTGATGACCGTCATGTCCAGATCACTGCCACTCAGAAATTTCTCAAGTCTTTTCTTAGATACATTGGTCTGAACATTGAAACAAGTATAGAGTACTCATTTCAAACATGGTCAAAAATACTTTTAGAACTGCAAACAAGGCTTATTGAAAGGCAGCAATAAAATGCCTCTGTATAAATAACAATATAAATGTAAAATAATTCTGTACAGTACCTGAACCATGCTAGAAATCAGCTGCGGAAGCATGGCCAGCGGGAAGCGCAGGATGTTAAAAAGCGAGATGGAGGTAAAAGCTTTCTCTGCATCCAAGACATTTTCAGAACTCACAGACACAAATACAGCAAAGGTTGCCAGAGACACCTGCAGATGATAAGACATGACGTCAGTGTCTATTCATTCAAGATTTGAAAAAACAGATTTTCAACTTTGCTGTCAGATACACTCGTGCCTTACAATAGAAAACCGTTTCACACTAAAACACTATTATACTCAGGGTTGGGTAGGTTACTTTTAAAATGTATTTCACTACAGATTACAAAATACATGCTTTAGAAAGTCATTTGTAACGTATTTCGTTACATTACTCAAGTTTAGTAACTTAATCTAAATACTTTAGAATACTTTGGAATACTAATAAGTGTGAAACAAACACAAAAAAGGTCATTGAGAGTTTTTATCTCACAATTCTGATTTTTTCCCTCAGAATTGCGAGTTATAAAGTCAGAATTATAAGATATAAACTCGCAATATTGAGAAAAGTCAGAATTATGAGATATAAACTCACAATATTGAGAAAAGTCAGAATTATAAGATATAAACTCGCAATATTGAGAAAAGTCAGAATTATGAGATATAAACTCGCAATATTGAGAAAAGTCAGAATTATGAGATATAAACTCACAATATTGAGAAAAGTCAGAATAATGAGATATAAACTCATAATATTGAGAAAAGTCAGAATTATGAGATATAAACTCACAATATTGAAAAAAGTCAGAATTATGAGATATAAACTCATACTAAATTCACAATTGCAAGAAAAAAAGTCAGTACTGCAAGTTTAAATCTCCCAATTCTGACTTTATAACTTGCAATTGTGAGTTTAAATCTCACAATTCTGAGAAAAAGAAGTCAGAATTGTGAAATACAAACTCATAATTGTGAGGGAAAAAAATTAATTGTGAGAAAAAGTTGCAGTGACGAGTGAATTATAAAATGACTCACAAACAACTATCACAAAACATGAAAACAGTGACAGATGTAACTGTAATCTGATTACCACCCATTTAAAATGTAACTGTAATGAAATACAGTTACTCAAATCTTGTATTTTAAAATCTTGTTTTTCGTTACTCCCCGACCCTGCTTATACTCACAATAGCTGGAGCACATGAAAAGATGAAGATGGAGACAGATGAGAGGTAGGCATATTTCCTCATCACCTTCAGCTCCTTTTCTCGGATTTCCTGAACCTGAGACTCAAAAGATGATTCCCAGGCGTAGTACTTGAGAATCTACAAAAAAAAAGAGCAAATATACGTCAACAAACTAAGGATTCACATTCTCATTTGTCCTGTAATTTGAGGCTACAGGAGTGAAAGAAACCACCTACTTTGATTCCATTCAATATGTCATTCACGATTTTCATGCGCGTGTCTTTAAATTTCATGTTTTGCACCTGAAAAGAAACATGTTGCGTTTAGTTGATAATGATGCAGTGGACTAACTATATTTCTTTTGCGACCAGGCAAGTCTTGCGCTTTATGAATCACCTGGAAGGTCCTGGATTTGGTGGCCAGCCAGCCGTTGATGGGCACCATCAGCACCATGACCAACAGGCCCGCTAGGACAGCCGGACCCAGCTCAATCCAGAGGAAAGCTATGGACAGAGCGATCTGCAGTGGACACGACCATAGCAAATGAATGAAGTTGGTGACGTCGTTGAATCTCTGAGCATCCGCTGACATCAGATTGACAATCTCTCCAGCAGTGGACTCTTTCCTAGAGTCGTTAGATACAACTAACGCCTGAAAGAAAACACTTCATAATGAGTCTTCACAAAATCATACGACACAGCTAAATTATTAGACTGTTAAAGTGCCCTATTACGCTATTTTACGTCTCCTACATCAGATTCACACTCATCAAGGTCGAAAACAGTTTAATTGTCTCATAATATCCACTGCAGCTTCAGCTCTTTTCTCTCAGTGTCTGAAACGCTTCCATCAAGGATTCGGTCTCTCTAAACCCCGCCTTTCTGAGAGCCGCTCTGCTCTGATTGGTCAGAAACCGAACGCTCATTATCATATCTGAATCTCAGCTCTTGATACGAACAGTTTTACCGTATCGATCTCATCAAAACAGCGTCTTCTCCACATGAACAACACGAACCAAACTCTTCCAGTCTCAGACACGACTGCAGTGATTGAGGGCGGAGCAAAGAGACGCTGTTCTCTGGCAGCCAATGGGCTGGCAATATGCAAATGAGTTACAAACCTACATAGGTATAACAGGAAATGAGACTGAATGAATTACGTTTCAGTTCAGAATCGCCTCTTTCTATAAGGAGACGAAAAAATGCATTTATCTGCACTTTCATCTTTGAAATTGAACCTTTTACGTTCACTTTATTACACACTACATGATAGTTAATATAAAAAAGCATAATAGGAGCACTTCAGCAGACATCGAACACCACAAATATTAGAAAAAAAGGGAAAAAGGACTATAAATCCAACAGTGTACCTTCTTGTAAACAGCTGCCATGATAGCGGTGCGTACTTTCATTCCCAGGATAAAGCATCGATTAAAGTACTGCTGCAGAATGACAGACTGTAAAACCGCCGCCAGCAGAAGCAGCACTGCGTACAGATAGCCAGTCCATGCGTAACTAGATTTGTCCTGCGTGAAGGCGATCATTAACCTGTGACAGACAACATCATACCAGCTTCAGAAAGACCAAGACGTCAGAAGATCATAACTGCCCAGACGACACACATATGTTCTAAGAAAGCTTTGCTAATGTTCCCATTGAGTTATAAAATCTTTGTTCTCTCATCGTTTTCTAAATGTATTTTCTTGGAACGTATGAACGTTAAGGAAACATTAATTGTATCATTCTTCAAACATTATGGGAACGTTACTTTTGAATGTTCTCAAAGTAGTAACATTTGAAAAACATTAGACTAAACAAACATTCCATGAATGAGTTTTTGTGCTAATGTTCTTAAAGACCAGATAACGTTCTATTAAAGTTACTGGAACGTTTGTTCATAACCTTGAGAATGTTTCTTTTGGCAAAATTTCATTCAGAAATGAAAGGACCACTTACTTGAGAAGTTGTGGGCTTGCAAATGCCAGAAGATCTTGTAAGAGTTTGAAGAGGGCCGACTCTAGGAGAACACGTTTGAAGGTTTTAACTATGGTGGGAACCAGCCAGGACTGAGGATAGTCGGATTCAGGATCCTTCTTCGCTTTCTTTTTGTCTTTCTTTTTTCCTGTCTCCTCCTAATAAGAAATAATGTGAGTGCAACAGTTAGTGACTGATCCTCGGCAGGGCTGGGTAAGTTACTTTTAAAATGTATTTCACTACAGATTACAAAATAGATGCTTTAAAAAGTCATTTGTAACGTATTTCGTTACATTACTCAAGTTTAGTAACTTAATCTAAATACTTTAGAATACTTTGGAATACTAATAAGTGTGAAACAAACACAAAAAAGGTCATTGCAAGTTTTTATCTCACAATTCTGACTTTTTCCCTCAGAATTGTGTGATATAAAGTTGAAATTGTGAGTTATAAAGTCAGAATTATGAGATATAAACTCACAATATTGAGAAAAGTCAGAATTATGAGATATAAACTCGCAATATTGAGAAAAGTCAGAATTATGAGATATAAACTCGCAATATTGAGAAAAGTCAGAATTATGAGATATAAACTCACAATATTGAGAAAAGTCAAAATTATGAGATATAAACTCACAATATTGAGAAAAGTCAAAATTATGAGATATAAACTCACAATATTGAGAAAAGTCAAAATTATGAGATATAAACTCACAATATTGAGAAAAGTCAAAATTATGAGATATAAACTCACAATATTGAGAAAAGTCAAAATTATGAGATATAAACTCACAATATTGAGAAAAGTCAAAATTATGAGATATAAACTCACAATATTGAGAAAAGTCAGAATGATGAGATATAAACTCACAATATTGGGAAAAGTCAAAATTATGAGATATAAACTCACAATATTGAGAAAAGTCAGAATTATGAGATATAAACTCACAATATTGAGAAAAGTCAAAATTATGAGATATAAACTCACAATATTGAGAAAAGTCAAAATTATGAGATATAAACTCACAATATTGAGAAAAGTCAGAATTATGAGATATAAACTCACAATATTGAGAAAAGTCAGAATTATGAGATATAAACTCACAATATTGAGAAAAGTCAGAATTATGAGATATAAACTCACAATATTGAGAAAAGTCAGAATTATGAGATATAAACTCACAATATTGAGAAAAGTCAAAATTATGAGATATAAACTCACAATATTGAGAAAAGTCAGAATTATGAGATATAAACTGACAATATTGAGAAAAGTCAGAATTATGAGATATAAACTCACAATATTGAGAAAAGTCAGAATTATGAGATATAAACTCACAATATTGAGAAAAGTCAGAATTATGAGATATAAACTCACAATATTGAGAAAAGTCAGAATTATGAGATATAAACTCACAATATTGAGAAAAGTCAAAATTATGAGATATAAACTCACAATATTGAGAAAAGTCAGAATTATGAGATATAAACTCACAATATTGAGAAAAGTCAGAATTATGAGATATAAACTCACAATATTGAGAAAAGTCAAAATTATGAGATATAAACTCACAATATTGAGAAAAGTCAAAATTATGAGATATAAACTCGCAATATTGAGAAAAGTCAGAATTATGAGATATAAACTGACAATATTGAGAAAAGTCAGAATTATGAGTAATAAAACTTTATGAGAATTATGTAATAAAACTTTATAAATGTCCATTGGAATAGAAATATTTTTGATTCGTATTGCATCAGAATGTAAGATTTGAACCCAAACCATAATATAAAAAAAACGAATACATTTGGTATTTTTTAAGTTGGTCAATAGTATAGTTTTTTCAATCTAAACCAACACTGATCACTAGCAGTAACGCAGAGAGCCGTGAACACTAAAACTACAGGAACTGATTCTCTTACCATGACTAGAACATCCTGACTGACTCCTTTGGCCAAGCCGTTCTGACCGTCAGCACTTCGTTTGTTTCGTTTCTTCTGTAGGACGCCGCGAGCTTTTTTCAGCTCTTTGGCCATAGTGACTTCAAACTCCTCACAGATCAAGTGAGTGGAATCTTTCTCGTTCAGATCCCACATGTCCTCCTGAACCAGAGGCTTCTTATATCCTTTGAACACCATGCTGAGGAAAAAGATTCAGATGAGTGTTATGACAAAGAAAGACACATTTATGTACATAATCAGGGCTGGGTATGTTACTTTTAAAATGTATTTCACTACAGATTACAAAATACATGCTTTAAAAAGTCATTTGTGACTGAAAGGGTGATTCTGGAATCCACTGCCTCTTCAATATATATATTTTGAGCGATTTATCACGAAATTATCTTTCTAAACATTGAATTATTTAGAATGACTAACTTCAACTTATGTTAAAGCCTTTAATTTTATTTTCATTTTCAACTAGAAAATAATGTTGAATATTGTCTGAACCTCAGACTGAGAGAAAAGTACAACTTATCAGTATGTTTTGGAAAAGTTTCCTGTTCAGAGCAGAGCTCAGATCAACTTCAGCCTTGAAGAAGCTGTGAATCATGTGTATCTATGTATGTGCGCTCAGTGTTCTGTACAGGTGCATTATGGGTACTAGTGGACAACTGGGACTCTGCTTGAGACGTGCTGACGCCTCGTCCTGACTTAACAGGACATCCTGTGCCTGAGTTCAGGGTCCGATCGTCAGCATCATGATGGAAGGAGATATGATTCTGACTATCTGTCCATGTGTGGAAAATTACCAGTTTTGTCTAGTTTTCTAAACCAATCAGTATCTTAGTAATGACGTAGTTAGTGGACTCTGTTAGAGTATAATTGTTGTGGAAATGTGAATGTATGAGAGAGAGTGGCCTACGAACTCCTTCTGAGACTTGAAGCTGCTTCTGCTGATGAAACTGCAAACTATTCTTCAGTAAAATTTTCTTCAATTTATTTTTTAAACTCTGACTCCGGGTCTTCATTTATCATATCTGGTCTTTTGGGTCTTTAACTGTAAAATCCCCTACATAATGTATTTCGTTATATTACTAAAGTTTAGTAACTTAATCTAAATACTTTAGAATACTTTGGAATACTAATAAGTGTGGAACAAACACAAAAAAGGTCATTGCAAGTTTTTATTTCACAATTCTGACTTTTTCCCTCAGAATTGTGTGATATAAAGTTGAAATTGAGAGTTATAAAGTCAAAATTATGAGATATAAACTCACAATATTGAGAAAAGTCAGAATTATGAGATATAAACTCGCAATATTGAGAAAAGTCAGAATCATGAGATATAAACTCACAATATTGAGAAAAGTCAGAATTATGAGATATAAACTCACAATATTGAGAAAAGTCAGAATTATGAGATATAAACTCACATACTAAACATTATATTTAGACATTAAAATTCAAAGTAATCACTTTGGTAATCTAAAACACTTTTCAGATGTAACTGTAATCTGATTACCACCCATTTAAAATGTAACTGTAATGAAATACAGTGACTCAAATGTTACTAAGTTACTTGTATTTTGTTACTCCCCAACCCTGCATATAATATAATGTACACATAATTTTGAGCAGCCACTCACAGAAAGTTATTAACAGACGGTGTAATCAGTAAAAAATAAAAATAAACTCAGATCCACCTGTTAAACCAGTTAAAGGTGATCCTGCTGAGAAACGTCGCTTTTGCTTCGGGATTCTGTGAAGAATCAGAGAAAGTACTTTGGAAAAATGTACATTTATTACAAGTGACATTACAAGTGCCATTTCTCATGCGCTCTGTACCGTTTTTGAGAGTTTTTTAACTTCAGGTGAAACGTCAGCAATGGCTGATAAAACCAAAGCGGTCAGCTGCAGTCCGTAGCTGATGTAGAACAGGCAGAAGCGTGGCAGATCGGACACTTCATCCTGAGGAAAAACACACGATCACTTCAGGAATGATCAGACTGTGGACTCACGATGACGCTTTAGTCACACTGTGTCGCGCACTATTAATGAACAGCGTTTGTCAATATTAATATCAATTTAAAAAACTTCAAATCAAGTCAATTTTGATTATATAACTCTTTTCCACAATACACATTTTTTTCAAAGTGCCTTTCCAGACATTCATAATGTTTATGTTTATAGATGAGATTTTCCATACAGTAAATATTGCTTAATGTAAGTTTATGTGAGCAGGGAAAGAGGAAGTTAGTGATTCATTTTGTGGTGATATTGAGGATTATAAGTCCGTGCCATTATTAACCCTGTAAATGATTAACCATTTATTGAAAAAAAGTGTACATGTGTGTTTTATGTTGAGTATCATATTTCCTACATGAGGCTTTTATGGCTCATATATTCTGATATAATCAGAATATGAAGGAAAAACAGGTCAATTTTATTCAGAGACTCAAATTGTTGCAGATGCTGATATTTATATGGATAAAGAGATGATGCTTGTAATCTTTATAACAGATATTTAAGTGAAATGCATATAAATATCAATATCTGCCAATAATATATCTTAGTAAGATGATATTTAAATGCTTAGTTTTGTGATCAGAGCTCTGTAGTTTTAAAACATTAACACTGATGTTTGAGAGATGAACAAAGAAACCTTGACTGATTATCATATTTGATGTTCATGATTTATATATATATATATATATATTAATGACGATTATACTCAAAGTTGTTTAATGTTTTTTAAATGTTGTTACATGTTTCAGAGCAACATTCAGAGAACATTCAAAAGTAACGTTCTAAAAATGTTTGAAGAATGATAAAATGACAATAAAAAAAACATTTTTAAAAACATTTAAAAAACTGACTTTCAGAGAATATTCAGAAAATCACTTAAAGGATTAGTTCACTTCATGATTAAAATCTGCTGATCATTCACTCTCCTCCATGTCATTCGAGATGTTTTTCTTCAGTGGAAAAGAAATGAAGGTTTTTGAGGAACTCATTCCAGGATTTTTCTCCATATAGTGGACTTCACTGGGGTTCAACGGGTTCAAATGTCAGTTTCAGTGCAGCTTCAAAGATCTACATGATCCAGACGAGGAATAAGAGTCTGATCTAGAGAAACCATCGGGCATTTTATAATAAATAAAAAATTATATACTTTTTAACCACAAATGCTCATCTTGCACTGCTCTGATGCTCCACACATAATGTCATCACGCTGGAAAGGTCACGTGACGTAGGAGGAAGTGTCAATCCAGTGTCGCGAAACGAGTCAAACGCCCTTTACAAAAAAAAAGGGTAAAACAACGATGTCAGATGATTTTGAAGTTGGAGGAGAAAATGAGATGGAATTTTTGACCCTATACCTTGGTACTTCCACCTATGTGACCTCTCCAGCGTGATGACGTGATGTGTGGTGCATCAGAGCAGTGCAAGATGAGCATTTGTGGTTAAAACGTATATAACTTTTTTATTTTTTATAAAATGTGCGATGGTTTCTCTAGATCAGACTCTTATTCCTCGTCTGGATCATGTAGAGTCTTTGAAGCTGCACTGAAACTGACATTTGGACCCGTTGAACCCCAGTGAAGTCCACTATATGGAGAAAAATCCTGGAATGATTTCCTCAAAAATCTTCATTTCTTTTCCACTGAAGAAAAACATCTTGGATGACATGGAGGAGAGTGAATGATCAGGAAACTTGCAACGAATCCTTTAATGGGAACATTATCAAAAGGATGTCGTGCGTTATGAGAGTGTTTTCTGTACCTGTCCCAGCGCTTCCCTCAGTAAAGTCTGGAACTGGAAAACCGCACACACCACCTGGAGCAGCCAGAACAGGAAGAGGCTTCCGGAGTCCACGGATTTCACCCTGTGCCGCATGGACTCTTGGCACAACATCACAACTATCTACACAAACACAAACTGTTGGTGAACACCTCAGCTTATTTAAGCGTGGTGTATTTTGCACGTCCGGATGAAGTTACCCATGACAGCGCGAACAGAACCGGATTGGTGTACAGCACCGCCGGGTGTTTCTGCGCGGTGGAGTCACTCGACGGCCCATAATCTTCACCCAGAGTGACCGCTAGCTCCGCTATCGCTGTCACAAACAGGAGGCCGGCCAAAACCTTTTGGACAAAAATAAAATGATGTTGTTTTGAACAGCGTGGCGTCAAACACCCGTCCACCAGCCCAAACATGAAAGAGAAATATATTATATTATATATCAACCAAAAACAGTCTTTAAAAACATCTCAAGCCTCAAGGGTATGAATGAGTTAATCTCCATGAATATAATATTTTTTTAGTGGCTTGATATATAAACTGATTAATTATAAACAACGATATTGCCAGAGGGCTTGATAATTATTTAAAAAGATCATAAAAGAGTTTTATTAACGATAAGACTAAGATAATGGATTGTAAAGATGTACTGTAAACATGTAAACCGTCCTTAGTATTAATATTCATGTAAACACAGGTGTGCGGCGCTGATGTGAGGATGTTGCCGTCCCGATTAGAGTCATTTTGAAATGAACAATATTTGATGGTTTCACCTGTTTGCAGATGTAGAGTCTTGAGGCCGGAGCTTTGCCAGATTTCTTACAGAAACTAGTGAAGTGCCACGGAGCGCACAGCCACAGGAACGCCAGCGGAAGCCAGACCAGCACGGTCCTCTCCACACACAGCGGCAGGTCCGGGTCCGGACGCTGCAGGTATGAGGCATTCTGACACACACACACACACACACATCAGAGTGAGAAGCTCTGACATAAGTGCGTTTAGACACACTGGCAGGAGCTCAAGTCGACGCAGATGTCAGCATGATATTGCTGAATCAGTCAGACTGTCAATGATTAAATCTTTTATTGTAGTTACGCAGAAAACAACATATGACTCAAGAGAGTGTATTACTATATATGCAATGCCATGAACTAACTTAGAATGTTTTTTTTACAGAAATTATCTCACTTTTCCATGTTATTGAGTGTGTGTGTGCGTGCACTTGTTTTCATGATTTATGAGGACACAAATGTGTGTAATGTCATAGGTATTACACTGGTATTACGACGGAAACGTGTTTTATGAGGACATTTCATGCATCCTCATTTTTTCAAATAGCTTTAAAAACACACTAAACAATGTTTTATTAAAAATGTAAAATAGCAGAACATTTTGTGTGATGGGTAGGTTTAGGGGTACGGGTAGTGTAGGGGGAAAGAATGTACAGTTTGTACAGTATAAAAACCATTACGCCTATGGAATGACCCCATAAAACATGAAAACACAACATGTGTGTGTGTGTGTGTGTGTGTGTGTGTGGGTATTCCCTACGTTATGGGGACCAAATGTCCCCACAAGTATAGTAATACTAGTAAATCTTGACATTGTGAGGACATTTTGTTGGTCCCCATGAGGAAACAAGCTTATAAATCACACAGAATGATATTTTTTGAAAATGTAAAATAGCAGAACATTTTGTGTGATGGGTAGATTTAGGGGTAGGGGTAGTGTAGGGGGGCAGAATGTACAGTTTGTACAGTAGAAAAACCATTACGCCTATGGAATGACCCCATAAACCATGAAAACAATGTGTGTGTGTGTGTGTGTGTGTGTGTGAGAGTGACTAACAATCAATCATCCTTCATTTATTTTTGATGGGTAGGTTTAGGGGTAGAGTTAGGGTGGGGGAGAGAATGTACAGTTTGTACAGTGTGTGTGTGTGTGTGTGTGTTATCATTCATGAATTTGTCAGAATTTGTCCTGTCACCCATATTTACTAACTGACCTTTATCTTTTGAACATAAAGTATAACATTAAGGATGCTGGGTAAACATCTATACATAACTAACTAACTATATATAATCATATATATAATAACTCCATAAACATGGTTTCTTTCTTTAATGAATTTCCATCACCAGATCCATCATTTAATTTTATTATCAACACCACACCATATTTTTTGTTTTTCCATGTTCCGACAATATTAAAATCATTTGCGAGTCACTTTAAACAAAAGTGTCTGCTAAATTGATAAATGGAAATGGAAAATTAGCTATTAGCCTGTTTTTTTTTTAAATAAAATCACTTTCATTAAAACAATTTTAATTCTCAGAGCCATTGTTAATTTAATTTTTATTTTAGTTTTGTTAATATTTTGAGTTCATATTCTAGTTTCACTATGTGCTTTTGTCAATTTATTATTTTTTTCATATATTGTTTTATATTTTTAAATATTTTTATTATTATTATATTTTTATTTAAGTACTTATATTATTATTTTTTAGATTCATAAATATGTTTTTATATTTAGGTTTATTTTTATTTCACTTTTCCTTTTATTTATTTATTTCCAGTTAATAATTTTAGTTCTTAGTTTATTGCCAAGCCAACATTTGTAATTTTCATTCGGTTTTTCAATATTTATATTTTATTTTATTTCAGCTTTATTTGTGACCTGTAATGGTGACACTTTACAATAATGTTTAGCATTAGTTAAAGACCTGAATGAACAATACTTCTACAGCATTTATTAATCTCAGTTAATGTTAGTCTCAACATGTACTAATACATTATGGAAATCAAATTGTTAGAGTAACATGTTAACAAATGAGACCTTATTGTAATCTTCCACAAAATTATCATTTTGAGCAGAATGTGTGTCCCATCAACATAATTTGGTCTCTGTTTCATGTATTTCCTTCTACATCCGCATGTTGTTATGTGAGGAATAGTGGAATTCAGAGCTTAGAAACCTGAAAATGAAAGACTGGATAAAACAGACTCACCCAAAACACGGAGCCGCAGTATTTCTCTAGAGCGGCAGACATGTCTCTTCCATCCCACTGACCAGCAGCTGTTCTCACGATTCCCTCAGCGCTGAAGTGAGAGTTCTTGTGGAAACGTCACGTAAAGCTGGAGTTGATCTGAACTGTTATATCTGACCTGAACGTCCTCCACATCGGCTCTCTCGAGTGGCAGTGTGTCTCTGAGCGTCCTGTCCTTCGACACAGAGCAGACGCAAAAAATGAGTTGAACCTTTCCCCACTTGTTGAAAAAGAAACAGCCCAGAGATTACTATTCAGTTTTCATTACTCACTCGTCTAAAGTCCAGATTCACCATGGTTATATACATGTGAGGAGGGGGAGGGATGGACACTCACTCACACTCACACACACACATGTTGTGTTTTCATGGTTTATGGGGACATTCCATAGGTGTAATGGTTTTTCTACTGTACAAACTGTACATTGTGTCCCCCTACACTACCTCTACCCCTAAACCTACCCATCACACAAAATGTTCTGCTGTTTTACATTTTCAAAAAAGATCATTCTGTATGATTTATAAGCTTGTTTCCTCATGGGGACCAACAAAATGTCCCACAAGATCAACATTTACTAGTATTACGGGGACATTTGGTCCTCATAATGTAGGGAATACCCACACACACACACACACACACACTCACACACAATGGGAAAGAGCTCTTTTCCGTTTTCTTTCTTCTGTTGTTTTAGGTAGGGTTTCCTGCCATTATAAAAGCATTACAGAAATATGTACAAAGGATGGCTACTCATGGTCAGTGTGATGTAACAAAAATATTATGGTTAAAATCATGCATGAAAAGACGGTTCGTCTTTGAAATTACTATCAGTTTGTTTAATTTAAAACATTGATAGCACTTTATCCTTCAGACATTCTACCAAAAAGTAACTTTGAAACAAAACTTATTCCACCAACTCCAACATCAGTGTAAACGTTACTTACAGTCAAAATAAAGTATAACCAAAACATTTACGTATATAATATTACATTTATTTCTTTATTTTTATTTAATAAGTTGTTTGCGATATTTTTAATTCCACAAAAGTGTCAACAAGTGAACAACGTGAACCTGAGCCTCCACTTAATCTAAATAATTGCTAAAGCAAACATAATAAATAAAGCAAAGACAGTAAATTAATAATTGTCTGTACATTCCTGCTTTATAGATTAGATTAGGTTAATGTTGTACCAAGAAAACATCGCACCAAATTCAAAGCTGGTCTATTAATACCAAACAAGAGTAAGGATTTAAAGAAAAATATATAGCATAAAGTGCAACTTAAATTCTTCAAAATACTGTAAGAGAGCATTTTTCACATTATGATCTTCTGCCCGCTGGTAATGTTTACAGTTAATCATTACATCCGTCAGGATAAGATACAGTCTGTGACTCATTGAGGATTCAAGGACACGTCAGCATGACGGGCGAAATCACAATTACACAGCATTTGTTTCGTAATTGTTTCTCTAATGAAAAAGATGTTCCAGAATTGGCAATATTTTTGAGAATATGGAGAAGCGGTGTCAGCACTCTGTGGGCGCGAATCTACTTTTAAAAATTAGTCATCCACCCCGTACTCAAACACATCTGATTCTTCCTCATTTCATGTTACAGTAATTCAAATTCTCAGTGTTAAGGGTGATGATATGGTAACATATTGCTAAAATGAACGTTTAGCTATTTAAAGTAAAAAGGTCTTCGTTGGAAAAATTACATGTCTTTTATAAAGTGGAATGTCATTGTTTCTGTCAATTCCCGAACAAACACACACAAGTAAAGGCTGGATATAGGCTTTATAAGTGTATTATCATGCATACAGACAAACCATGCGCTCTCACGCCACACATCATGTTCTCACGCAGTGGAGCAAAGAGGACACTGACAACATATGAAACAGTTTCATATTTAAAATATTGTAATGTTTTAAAGCAGTTGAATCAATAAATAGCGTCTAGTGTGTGTTTAATGTGTGGTGACAGATCGCTGCAGCTCCTCGTGAAGCGATCATCTCTTCATACTAGTTCATTTATAGCATCAAATAAACATGAATGAACATCAGAAGGAATGTTGTTTCAAGACGTGATTCAAGTTCACCAACGTTAATCTACTAACTCCCCTGACCGCTTTGACGGACAAAATGGAGGATTCGGGGTTATGATTGGTCAGATCGCCTGTCAATCAAACTGCCGGCGAAGAGTCAATTAATTGGGGGCGGTTGAGAGATAAATCATGAATGTTTAGATTTTAATAAAGACAGCTAGACGCTTAGCAACATATTTGCCTGCTTTGGACAGTTACAGAAACACTGTACAGTGTTTGAGATGAAAATGGTCAAATTCTGATAGAAAACGCGACATTTTTAGACACTTTTAGTTTCATTCATACCTTTATAGTCCGAAATGTCCATTCAGTATAAACCTGATAGTATAGTCGAGGATGCTAAAGCTATGGAAACTGATAGTGGTGTAAATTACAACCAAAAGCTGCACAATGTGGCACTGCATACTGTATTCCAGTGTTGTGTTGCAGTAAAAATATCAACAGAATAGCGTCAGTAGCTCACTGAGTGCAACCATTTTACATCATCCACATGAATGCACTAAACAAAATGGCGCCCGTCATTGTCCAAAATATGTAGCCTGTAAAACGATGTTTTTCTTTCATTGGTTTTCTAGTGCATATTTCAGTAAGAGACGTCATTTACATTATATTAAGCCACGCAAGTCCAGTAGGGGGAGCACCAGGACACGTGTGTTGTGTTGACTCAAGACCGGAAGTTGTTCCATGAACGCGATTCGGGTAATAATTTGTAAACAATTAAAGGTTAAATGTTTTTTTTTCGCAAACAAAGCACTTGCGTCTCTTCATGAAATTGAGGTTAAACCACCAGAGTCACATGGATTACTTTAAAGGGGACATATTATGCACATTTACAAGATGTAATATTATGGTGTCCCCAGAGTGTGTATGTGAAGTTTCAGCTCAAATTACCCCACAAATCATTTTTTTATAGCATTTCCATTTTTTTTGAAGGGAATGCACCACCATATTCCAATTAATGACAGGATTTTCATTTTTGGGTGAAGTATAAAAACATTACGTCTCCAGGTCCAAATGGGCTGACAACAGAATTTCACAAAGATTTCGCTCAAGGTTTATCAACTTTCTTGCGTGAGACTTATTTATTTAAGTATTGATTCTGAAACGGTGGCAGTGAAGCTTGTAGTGTTTGTAGAGGTAACAACCAAAAAAAGCGGGAAAAGTTTAAAAAGTGTGTTGAAAAGTGTTTACAGGGATGTGTGGAATCCAGAGCAGACCACCGTGACATCATCATCATCATCATCATCATCACTGCAAGAAAAGTTTACAAAGAGAATCAAAAGTACGAGATTTTATTTTTTACACCTGCAAATCATCACAATGTCAAACGCTAAACAAAACAGTGCCGCTGATCTTGACATTTTCAAAGTTTTTAATGTTTTTCCTTGGCATCACAGGAATATCCTTATTGAATAAAAACAGGAGCTTCCCTCTTGTGTCGCTGTACAGGATTCTCCGCGTCTCCTAGAGCGTGTTCCTCGCGATGGCGTTCAGTGTTCGTACTTTAGTCACGTCAGCCACTTTTACTGCATATTCTGGTACAGACAGAGAGCCTCCCATACTGACATTACAATTCCTACAGAAGAAACCACAAACAGAGAGTCCTTACAAAAGGCATTCAAATAAAATTAGATATATGATTAACTAATACAAAGTTCTGTCATGAAACTCTAGACACCTGCTCATAATCACATGATTATCTATGGCAGCGGTCCCCAACCTTTTTTGCGCCACGGACCGGTTTAATATCAGACAATATTTTCACGGACCGGCCTTTAAGGTGTGGCGGATAAAAACAACAAAATAAAATGATACGACCAGCATAAAAACTGGGGTATTTTTTCAATATTATAATAAACGTGAATCCAATGTGTAGGCTTACTCGCAACTTTATTAGCAGCGTCCTCGTAACATCGCGCCAACAACATAACATGAGTAACATCCTCTCTGCGCCCTAACGCTCTCTGGCGGGCTTGGTGCGTGTAAATCACCTGTTGCGATAAATCCATATTTCAAGTAGGACTCCTGGTATTGTCTGTTAAATGCAGCTTTCTTTTTCCTGGAAATCGTAGGCTCTTCTTCTGTCTCCTCACTGGGCCGTTTCCCCTTCGCAAAGAAGCTTTCCAGAGACGTTTGTTTTTTTACTCATTTTGCTAGCTTGTGTGTTTATTTTTAGCGGTAACGTATCACGTGACCTAAACAAGCGTTGCTCTGCGCCAAGAGTGAGTCATAGACGGATGTAACGGAGAGAATTTGAAGTTGAGATGCTGACTCGCGATCTTCGCAGTAGTGAACGCGCCAGAGAGAAATGCACATTTCATACTAATTACATAAGTCAGTTTTTTTTTTTTTTTAATAAGTTATTTATTCTTTCTGTGCGGCCCGGTACCAAATGACCCACGGACCGGTACCAGTCCGCGGCCCGGGGGTTGAGGACCTCTGATCTATAGGACACAGATGATTGGCTTGTGTGCTCAATCTTCAAATATATGAGTAGGATTTTCCTTAGCAGTGCAGCACGCTTTCAGAAACCCTCCTCCTTCCCCAGCTCCACCTGTATAGATCTGCTATGGGTAATTCATGAACACTATATTGTAAAGCAGTGGTTCTAAAACTGGGGGTCGCGACCCCGATTTCAAGGGGTCGCGAGTTGGTTTGAAAAAATTCTGTATTTTCTGATTACAACAAATATTTTTCAATACTAAAAAATTAAGATTACAAATACATTTTTTTTATTTCTAAAGACAGAATTGATTAGAAGGTTTTTTTTAAAAAAAAAATGTAAATAATATTTCGTGACTCTAAGATATGACGTCACCGTGCGGCGACTGATCGCTAGTAATTATCGATACTGTACGCAACTGCACGTGGAAACTGCAAGAATGGATAAATTTGTAATTCGCAAGACTAAAAATGTTGAGGAAATTGTGGACAGTCTGCCTGAATCATCTGAACCGTGTACCTCTACGTCGCTGTTACATACATGAAAAACAAATCCAGATCACGTCTTGATGTTGAGGATGATCTGCGAGTAGCCGTATCCAACATCAGGCCACAGATTACGCTTTTGTGCACCGAAAAACAAGTGCACCCATCCCACTGAAAGGTAAGCCTAAATACAGTAAATATTATGTAAGTTTGTTTCCGCCCCGTAAGAAAATATTTGAAAAGATAATTGCGATTTTTTTAATCTAAAAATTGCGATTTTACATCTCGCTATTCTGACTTGTTTTCTCATTGTGAAATATAAACTTACAGTGTGAGTTATAAAGTTATAAATGACAAAGTCGCAATTACCTTTTGTATTTTTTATTCTGTGGTGGAAACAAGCTTCCAAAGGAAGTGGATGTGGATTTAAAACAACTTTTTTTGTTTATTGTTTGTGTATTCTGTGGTAGTGGGTCGCGAGTTCTCGTCGATGTTAGTTTGGGGGTCGCTGGCTAAAAAGTTTGAGAACCACTGTTGTAAAGCATCAGCATGTCTTGCTAGCTCACAGCAGTAGCAAGTGCTGTACTTGCTGTACAGTAGCAGCAGCGGAGCAGATCTCTTCCGCTAAAACCAAACATATAAACATCGTCATATCCATAACCATGCCAAACTCTCCGAGAGTTGTCATGACAGAAACGTGGTTAACTAATGAAACCTTATTGTAAAGTGTTTCGGATACATTTTTGTAGTCATGTCAAGCTCTAAAATATTTTATCGGGTACAAATTGTCAACAAAATATTTTTAAAAATCCTTAATCCTTAATCACAAACGACTGGAAAAGATTTAAATTCATTGGTCTCCAGTGGGATCCCTGAAGAACATTCAGCTCCCCTAAAACGCAGTCATTTAAAAATGTTTTATAATTATGTTTACTTAACAGAAACTAAGAATGTCCATTAAGTTTTGGAAACAAAACTAAGTCCTTGATGAGAGGCTCTTAAAGTCACAAGTGTTGAGAAGTGCTGTCCTACAAGAATAATGAAGTTGTCAGGACATCAGAAGTGGCGTGCCGCTCTTAAACTCACCTGAACTTCATGCTGGAGTCTTTGCTGGAGCGAGCAGAGCAGTGGAACTCCTGAGAGCCGGAGCCTTCTAGGATCCTCTGAAGGTTTCTTTCAGTGATTCCACCGCCTGCACGACACAAACATCATGCAGAAGCGCGTCTGAACCACTGCGTGTTATTACAGTGAACGAGAGAATTCAAACATACCTGGCATTATTGCAATTCTGCCTTTTGCCTATTAGAGTGAAGAGAGAAAAACGCATTATAGTTGAAACGTTTGTCAAAAGCAATATATAAATTTATGTTGCTTGATATTCAGCAGTGTTTTTGATATCCTGCATTGGTGTCGTTGTATGTGAACTGATCTGAGCCGGACGATTACGTCACTGTTTTCTCCAGTGCTGATATACATAAATTAACTAGACTAATAACTACTGATCTTTGAACGGAATGAATCAATAATATATAGAATAATCTGGACAATAACACTGTTTTCTTTGGGAGCTGCTGTGCAGCCAAAATTATTTGCCAATTATTAATGTAAAGCTGCTTTGACACATTTTGCATTGCAAAAAAGTGCTATATAAAAATAATTTACATGTCAAACAAGTCAAAATATCAATTCTAAATTCTAAAATATGCACCACTGTACATTAAACACATTCGAACTCATGGCGTTTTCAATTAGATTTGAGGTTTCCAAACAAACCTTCACACTGCCTGAGCCTCATTCATTCATTCATTCATTCATTCATTCATTCATAGTCTTGCAGCCCAACCCGTTCTCGCTGTGAGCTCACTCAGGTTCTGTCTTGGGTTGTTGTATATTTTCTAACGGATCTGACTTACAGTATTGTAAACCGGCTGATCAAAACTATTAAAATCCCATAGACTGTAATTGAGGGGGTCAAAACTATTAAACATGAACTCACTCTATCTCTCTCTCTCTCTCTTTCTCTCTCTCTATCTGTCTGTCTGTGTCCCTATCTATCTGTCTATATGTCTATCTGTCTACCTATCTATCTGCCTGTCTATCCATCTGTTTGTTTTTCTGTCTGTCCATCTATCCATCCATCCGTCTGTCTCTGTTTATCTATCCATCTATAAGTCTGTCTATCTGTCTACATATCTGTCTGTCTGTCTATCGATTAAGGATTTCTACACAGAAATGTATTTTTTCTCATGGTATCCTCTTCCATTGACGCAAATGTTCGCACAGAGTAAATTGCTTCACTGTCTTGCAGATAAAAATATGGCAATAAATGCCAAGAAACCAATGTATTTGTCAGTGTTGGATGTCTATGTTCCCTCCTTTTGTTGGTATATGACTATTAAGGTTATAGATGACCAAAAGTTATGAAGGTTTCTATAGCAAATTGGCACTTACATGCCACAAAAATAGACTTGAATGAATCTCCCAATGCCTACAGAGGACTCCAAAACACACTGGCATTTGCACATGTTGTTAAGCTGATGTGACGATACATGCACACACAGCAGTTTACTGTAGTGAGACAGCACTGTTTCTCTTCAGTTCATCTGCAACTTGAAACATTTGCACCGCACTTGTCGTAAAGAAGTGTAGGATTGTCTTATCCATGCAGGAAAGAGGTTTTGCAACTCAATCAATAGCCATCGAAGGCTGAAACTGAAATGTTGCATGAAATTCTACATTCAACTGAATGTCTAGAAGAAGTCTGACCTGTTCCACCAGTCGTTTGATTACAGGTAAACCTTCCAGTGCAGAGCTGTCACAACCACTGGTCAGAATCCTCTCAAAGCCCAGCGAGACCAGAGCTTCCAACGCAACCACGGGATCGTGGACCATATCGAAGGCTGAGAGGAAAGAGAAACCCTTCAGTGAATGACCCGTCAGCACATTCCAGTAGCTTATTACAAATGTATCAGCATATTCAATAAAATGCGATTTTACCTCTGTGAAATGTAACTGGTAAAGGTCGAGAAGCCGCTGCAGAGAAAACAAAAACTAAGCATCAGACCGCTTCGATTAATATGCTTTACTAAAACCAGATGTGTTCACATTCCTACTAATAAAACATTACTTTGAGCAGAAACAACAAGTAATTGGTAAAAAAAAAAAAAAATCCATCCATCCAGCCGGCCACCCATCCATCTATACATCATCCATCCATACATCATGCATCCATCAATCCTTCAATCCATCCATCAATCCATCCATCCATCCATCCATCAATCAATCAATCAATCAATCCTTTCATCCATCAATCCATCCATCCATCAATCCTTCAATCCATCCATCCATCAATCCTTCAATCCTTCAATCCATCCATCAATCCTTCAATCCATCCATCCATCAATCCTTCCATCCATCCATCAATCCTTCAATCCATCCATCCATCAATCCTTCAATCCATCCATCCATCAATCCTTCCATCCATCCATCAATCCTTCAATCCATCCATCCATCAATCCTTCCATCCATCAATCCTTCCAACCATCCGTCCATCCATCATCAATCCTTCAATCCATCCATCAATCCTTCAATCCATCCATCAATCCTTCCATCCATCCAGCCATCCATCTATACATCCATCCATCCATCCATCAATCAAATCAATCCATTTATCAATCCATCAATCAATCCTTCAATCCATCCATCCATCCATCCATCCAATCCATCCATCAATCCATCCATCCATCCTTCAATCCATCCATCCATCCATCCATCCGTCCATCCATCCATCAATTCTTCCATCCATCTATACATCCATCCATCCATCCATCAATCAAATCAATCCATTCATCAATCCATCAATCAATCCTTCAATCCATCCATCCATCCATCAATCCTCAATCCATCCATCCATCCAGCCATCCATCCTTCAATCCATCCATCCATCAATCCTTCAATCCATCCATCAATCAATCCTTCCATCCATCCATCCATCCATCCAGACAGCCAGCCAGCCATCCATCCATCTGTACATCCATCCATCCAATCAAATCAATCCATCCATCAATCCATCAATCAGTCGTTCAATCCTTCAATCCATCCATCCATCAATCATCAATCAATCCTTCAATCCATCCATCAATCCTTCCATTCATCCAGCCATCCATCTATAGATCCATCCAGCCATCCATGCTTCAATCCATCCATCCATCCATCAGTCCATCCAGCCAGCCATCCATCTATACATCCATCCATCCATCTATCCATCAATCCATCAATCAATCCTTCAATCCATCCATCAATCCTTCAATCCATCCATCAATCCTTCCATCCATCCAGCCAGCCAGCCATCCATCCATCTATACATCCATCCATCCATCCATCCATCCATCAATCAATCCTTCAATCAATCCATTAATCAATCCATCCATCAATCCTTCAATCCATCCATCAATCCTTCCATCCATCCATCCAGCCAGCCATCCATCTATACATCCATCCATCCATCCATCCATCAATCCTTCAATCAATCAATCCATCCATCCATCCATCAGAGTTGTAACAGTACACAAATTATGTCTCTCTCTTTAAATACATTCAATTATAATGAACATTTTCTGAAATATAATCATCCATCCATCGATTCATTCCATCCATCCAAAACTCTGTTTACAGGACAAAACTATGCCAAAAAGGCAAACAAAGCACAAAATCAGATAAAGTCATAACGGCATTCTAAAAATAAGCATAAAAATGTATTTGCTCAATTGGAGGAGTATAATTTAGCTTTTTTTATCTCATAAGAAAACGTGCGCTTAAACAATGATGGAAACACATTAACGGATGAGGAACAAAAGAAACTCATGTGACTTTACTTCAACAGAGGCTGTGATTAGATAACTACACTAACCAGCAGACCAATCACATCGCAGCATCTCGAATGTTGGATTGGTGGTTCTGAAACGTCCGAGTCAAAGTCTGTCATCAGAATGATTTGGTTTGATTCCCTCCAGAAGCGTCTCGCACCATTGTGGTCCCGAACACCAGCATCCGAACATGACAGCGTTTGTGTTTCGTCTGACGCTCTGAGCGAAAAGAGCCCGATTGCGGCAACTTTTATTACTGATATTTTGAGCCGATTTCCCAGGAAGTGGCGATTTTGTTCTCTTGAACACATGGGATGGAAACTGTGTTCAGTCATTTCCGTGTGGTCCAGCAATCCTCTCAGACAACTTTGGTCAGAATTGGACAAACGGATGGACATTTTTGCATTACTAGATTATTAATAATAATGCGTTTCAAATAATCAATCAATAATGTTGTGCATTGGCAACCAAGTGAACCGAACACACCCTTAGGCTTCAGTGAAAATCTGAGCAGGTTTTACCCAGAAGTTCCATGCAGAGCTCCGTATCCACACGTCCGTCTTCGGTCAGCGCTCCGAACACCAGCCCGTCCGCTCTGTGACTCTTCATCTGCTCAATGTCTCTCTTCATCACCTCCGCCTCCCAGTCCGAGTACAGGAAGTCTCCTCCGCGGGGTCGAATCATGACATACACCGGGATCCGCACGTTCTCTTTCACCACCTGCAACAGACCTGAAACAGGAACAAACCCACAGTGGTGAGGAGTTCTGTTTCCTGCTCTAGCTTTCTATCAAACCGGCATTGGTTGTAGACTCTGAATATTGATGGATCTGAGACGAACCGCTCGTTTCTGTATTGCAAGTTGGTTTGGATAAACGCATCTGCTAAAAGCATAAATGTGATGTGAAAAAAAATTAAGGTTTTTAAAACACATAAAATAAATAGAATATGGCAATTACTATAGTAACATCCAAACCATAAAATGACGATTTAAACAACATTACAGTTCAAATAATACAGGTTTAATATGATAAAGCTCACATTTTCAACTTTTTTTTTTAAGAAAAGGGATGTCAAAATCTTAAATGATCATATTTACATTATTTCTTAAAATACGTTTAGCACGTTTGAATCGACGCCTTTTGAAGTTTAATAATCACATTAAGCCATATCACGATTCTGTCCTCAAATTTAAGACCTCTAGACGACTTTTCAAATACCATTTAAATATTTAAGACTTTTATAGTCTTAAATTTGATACGACTGAATTTAAGGAATCATAAGGATCTTACATTTTTCATCATATCTTCTCGACCTATACATTCAATTTTTTTTGTCAGACTCTTTAAAATGTTTCCATGTTATAATTTCCATTTATTTTCTGTAAAACAAGAAAAATCTGACTTTTCTCGCAATTGCGAGTTTAAATCTTCACAATGGCAAAATGGCAGATTCAGGGTTATGATTGGTTAGATCGCCTGTCAATCAAACTGTTGGCGAAGGGTCAATTGTGAGATTGTCGCAATTAAACGTTTTATTTTTTATTCCGTGGCATGAAATAAGTTTCCATTGTATTTGACAGTAATTTTTTTTTTTAGAATTTTAAATTTACAGTAAAAATACGTTTCACCCATTCCTAACTTGAACACACCTGACGTCGTAATTACGACTTCCCAACTCGTAAATACGAACTTCCCAGGATGACTTGAGCGCACCAATACAGCCACTAAACACACGACAGCACTTCATATACAGAACTTTGGTTTCGTTCCATCATGGGATCATTTTATGGACTTAGTTTTAATCAATTAATTTTGTTTTAATTTTAATTAAATTGTTTAATTAAATACTTTATGACAACAAAAAAAAAAAAAAAAATGAAGAAACCATTAAAGAAAAGCATATTTTTGGCACCAATTATTCTATTACAGTCGTTTTTAGAGCAGGTTTTCATGCTTGAATGTTATTTTTGACATTGTTCAGTCAGTCAGTAACGCTCTGTTTAGCTGCTGTCTCTCTGAGCGGTCAGTGGAGGGTCAGGTGTGTGTGCTGACCTGTGCTCGGCGTCGTCCCTCCCTCCAGCAGGTTACAGCACAGCTCAACACGACCAGCTCCTGAACAGAGACACGAGAACACATGACAGCCGCCCAAAAACATTTACAAATCTTATTATATATTACTGTTTTCATTTAACTATATTCAAGAAGGTGCGCAACATTGTACCTCCCCTTTCTGCGTTTATGGCTGACTCAACTGAGTCCACACAAACCTCCATCAGGAGACCGTCTGACATCTGAAACACACAAGCTGCATCTGAAGTGGCATATACACACCACACAAACTGAGAAGAGTTGACAAACGCATTTACACAGGAACTGCAACGGAAAAAGTTACAGAAGTAATGTTTGAAGCAAGAAACCATAAGTATGCAAACGTAAAATATGACAATAAACTTATAAGCTCTGTTATGACAAGAACAACTGTTAAAGCCTGAGCTGACAGGAAACGTTCCTACAACGTTCTCTAATGTTTTGTAAATGTTATGTAAAACGTTCCCTTATGTGTTGTTGATTTCTGTGTTCACTCGTTATGGAGCGGGTCAAACTGACCCTAATTGGATTCAATACAATTCCTCAAAAATCACACTATGAAAAACAACAAAGATTCAGGTACTGTAAACTTTTAATATCAACATTTGTCAAATATTCCAAAAATATATATCTGAAGATTTGATTTAATGAAAATGTTTTTAACCATTTTTTAAATTTAAATTTTTAAATACATTTTTTCTTCTTAGAACATCATAACTGAACAATTAAATGTAGCTGAATAATGAAAATATGTACTTTTCCTAAGTTGGTTGTTTTGTAAACTCATTTCATAAAGTCAAGAAGTTTCTTCTGACTTGAGCTCACAGAACTTCACACACATGCTGCTGCTTAAAACATTTTCTGTATTGAAATAAGTGTGGAAAACCTCATTTTTTAGCTTCATAAGGTAGTAAAAAAATAAAATAACAAAATATAACCAAGAAATGTTATTATTTTGGGTCAGTACAGTTGCTTTAGAGCGTTAATATGCGGGTCAAACTTCGAACATCACGAACGTAAAAGTAATTTTGTTTGTATATGTCAAAAAACACCAGCATGTTGAAACTTTCCATGCGTGTTCATGATGATAAATGAGAAAAAGTCACAAAATATCAAGAAAAATAAACAGTATTTCCAACAACAAGAAAATCTAATTGACCCAGAACAAAACACAAGGGTTAAATAACGTTTATAGAACATTCTTATAACATTATCATTAACGTTATTAACATTATTCTCATAACATTGAGAGAAACGTTCTTAGAACAACATTCATGGAACATCTTGATGTTTTATTTACTTGAGAAACGTTGTCATAACGTTGAGATAAAACATTCTGAGTACCTTCTCGGAAGATTCGTTTGTACTTGATGAATATTTTCATAATGTTGACAGAAAACATCATTATTATTTTGCTGATTTTTGCTATTCCGACATTCTTGGACTATTACAAATAAACGTTTAAGGAACGTTTTACTGTGAGTACATATAATCAGGGTTGGGGAGTAACGAAATACAAGTCACTTAGTTACGCATTTAAAATACTAAATTTGAGTCACTGTATTTCATTACAGTTCCATTTTAAATGGGTGGTAATCAGATTACAGTTACATCTGAAAAGTGTTTTAGATTACCAAAGTGATTACTTTGAGTTTTAATGTCATTTAAACAGCGATTGGTGATTCTCTGACTCTGACCGTCTGAAAAAGCGGAGTTCAGTTTCATCAACATTTTAATACTTTTAAGAGGATCATAAAAATGTTATTTTATTTAGTTCTGTCCTGAACAAGACAAAATGACTGAATTTATAAAAAAATTGCCCAACTGTGAACTGAACTGTCCTGTCATGACCTGATGATCCACGACTGTTTTCATGTTTTGTGAGTCATTTTATAATTCACTCGTCACTGCTACTTTTTCTCACAATTGTGAGTTTGTATTTCACAATTCTGACTTCTTTTTCTCAGAATTGCAAGATTTAAACTCACAATTGCAAGTTATAAAGTCAGAATTGTTTTTCTTGCAATTGTGAATTTAGTATGGGAGTTTATATCCCATAATTCTGACTTTTCTCAATATTGTGAGTTTATATCTCATAATTCCGACTTTATAACTCACAATTGCAACTTTATATCATGCAATTCTGAGGGAAAAAGTCATATTTTATTCCTCGCATATTTCGCTTGCTGAAATCGGCAATTTATGCTGTGAAAATGAGGCATATTTGAAAAAAATGCAACCCCCGCATAAATATGCGGACTTTGGCTGATTATGCATGAAATCAAGCGATCGCATATAATCAGGTTTAGTATCATAATTATGACTTTTCTCAATATTGCAAGTTTATTTCTTATAATTATGACATTTCTCAATATTGCGAGTTTATCATAATTCTGACTTTTCTCAATATTGTGAGTTCATCATAATTTTGCGAGTTTATATCTCATAATTCTGACTTTATAACTCACAATGACCTTTTTTGTGTTTGTTCCACACTTATTAGTATTCCAAAGTATTCTAAAGTATTTAGATTATGTTACTAAACTTGAGTAATGTAACGAAATACATTACAAATGACTTTTTAAAGCATGTATTTTGTAATCTGTAGTGAAATACGTTTTAAAAGTAACATACCCAGCCCTGGTTGTATTAACATTATCGTATCATTTTAAATAGCGTTCTAATCACGACAAGAAAAGTAGCGATTGTAAGAGTTTACACCGAGCCGAAGCCGCCTCAGAGCCGCCTCAGGTACAGCAGCACTGCACACCTTAATGTCAGCAGTCTGGGAGTCTCTACTGATCGTATGAAGCAGGTGTCAGAGAAAGGGACTGTAGTGATCCACAGTCGTTATGAAGTCAGGGACTGAACCCGCTTCATCCGCTGGAACACTGCGCGGCTTTAATGAGGTGTTGGCACGTTTGGAACAGTCAAATGAAAGCAGATGATATAATAGTGTAACAGAGTGAGCGCGTGTAAGACATACTGCAAAGCCTCTTTAAATGTCACGTTTATTTATTATTACTAAAATCATTCAAATGCTCTTGTTTGTGTGTTTCTCATGTAATGACAGATACAGCGGGTTCTCTGTTACCTCGCGTGAACGTCCAGCGCCGGAAGCATTTCCCACTGCCAAACTCTCGCGAGATTATCCATGTCGAGATGCAGCAGATACTACCTATCTATGGCAAGCCGCCTTAACTTTTATTCATTTTCAGAATATGAACTTGTGATATCAACTAATAGATTTCCACTAGTAACAACGTAAATTCTTGATATCAACGATTCAATTTCCACTAGTATAAACTATAATTGTTGATATCAAGAATTGTATTTTTACTAGTGAAATCTCTCCATAGGCTGCCATTCAAATCCAATTGTTGATATCAAGAATTCATTTCTGACTAGTTGAAATTCCAGTTTCACATTTCAGGAATACAATTCTTACTAGTAAAAATGCAAATTTCTGATATCAACAATTACATTGTTACTAGTGCAAATGTCTATTCTTGATACCAACAATTGAATTGCTACTAGTAAAAATGTTCATTTCTGAAATCTGAAAATGAATTCCTGATATCAATATAATTTCTGATATCTAAAACGGCTTTCTTACTAGTAAAAATCACATTCATGATATCAGAAATGAATGAACATTTTTACTAGTAGCAATTCAATTGTTGATATCAAGAATAGACATTTGCACTAGTAACAATGTAATTGTTGATATCAGAAATTTGCATTTTTACTAGTAAGAATTGTATTCCTGATGTGTGAAACTGGAATTTCAACTAGTAAGAAATGAATTCTTGATATCAACAATTGAATTTGAATGGCAGCCTATGGCGAGATTTCACTAGTGAAAATACAATTCTTGATATCAACAATTATAGTTTTTACTAGTGGAAATCCAATTCCTGACATCAGGAATGAACATTTTATCTAGTGAAAATGTAGTTGTTGATATCACAAGTTCATATCCTGAAAATGAATAAAAGTTAAAACGGCTTGCCATAACCTCTCCGTCCTGCTGATAGTTGTGAGCTACTTGTGCTGTTTGAGTAATACTGCTGTCACAGGGCTTTATTTACTAAAGACTGAATCCCAGCTAACACAAATAGTAACGTTATGAAAATGTTATGTATATTTAAAAACGTTCTTGGTTATGCAAACGTTCCATCTTATCATTCTTCAAACATTATGTAAATTGTTACTGTTGAATATTCTCTGAACGTTTAAAAATTAAAGTACAGATAAAACGTTCCATGAATGATGTGTGAATAATGTTTTGAGAATGCATAACTGGACAAACGTTCTATTAAAGTTACTAAAACGTTTGCTAAAGAACATTCCCTGTTAGCTGGGTGTCTCAAAGGAATAAAATGAATTATTAGTATAGCAGCAAGTGAAAGTTAAATCAAACTATAAAGCTACAGAGCCCAATAACCATAATTTAAATGCTATTATAAATAAATATTATCATGAAGAATGAGGTTTTTATAGGCTACATGTACACACACACACACAAGGAATTTGTCTTGGTGACAGAAGCTTCCAGTGTATGGAGGTACATAATATATACAAAATTTATTATGGTATTATTTATGTTGTCACACTATATAAGGTGTTTTATATTGGAGTTGCGCAGAGTGTTTTTCAAATTAAATAGATTTACAGTATCATACGGTCACTTTTTAGGTCCTGGACTGAATGCCTATAAACAATAATCTGGATCGTTGTATCACTGTTTCATCCTCTACAGTTAAAGTCACCAGGAAGTCAAAAAAAGTTTCCTTTATTTAATATTGCAGTGTTTATTGTATGATTTATCATCTTTGTGTTAAATTCATGTGTCTCATAATCTTGAATCAGAATATCTTGGCCACCTGTCACTCACATGAGATCCACCAATAGCAAACCACAACCATCCAATCAATTCCTCACAGACACAATCAAGCCCCGCCTACATTTGTTCTTGTTTGAGAAGCGTTTCACTCAGATATACGACACTATAGAGAAGAAAAGACTCCATTTCATGCCAACTTTAAAACAAATCTCTCACATATTTCAGCAGAGCATCTTACTTTATTAATATTCATTATGAATTTGTTAAATAACCAAACTTCAACAACTTAAGGAGAGATATTTTGAGTGCATCGAATGTGATGTTTGATCAAACATTTCAGAAAAAAACGATGTGTTAATACTGTTTTTGTGCTCACATTTTGCCGCTCTCTTTTTGGACACACGGAGAAAACATCTGAAACATCAAAACATGTTCTGGAAGTTTGGGACCAGGAGTCAGGGTTTGAGGATTTGACTTTATTTTTCACTATAATATGTGGTGGTAATGCGCCGAACGGCATTAAAAAACAAACAATAAAAAAAAACAATAACAAGAGGAAAATCATTCAAAGATAATAAAAAGTGTTATTATGCAAAAGACTATTGCGCAACAATATCATGATTGCTCACAAGTTTTAGCTTTACAATTTCATAAAGTTTGAATTTTAAAATGAAAAAAGTAAAGTGGTTTGGAGTCACACCATTTTATGAGTTTTGTATGTATGAAAACAGAAAAATAATTTGATAAAATGGCTTCCTGCAACACATTCAGATGGGTCGTGTAAAATCAAACAAATTTCGGAAACGTTCCCGGCTCAAATTTTTGATTTTCTTAATATTTTGGTGAAAGGAGCAATATTAAATGTCATGGCTATAGCTGAGTAACTATTAACTTTTTTATAGAGGGGGTCAAAATGACAATTTTCACCTGGGATTTGGAGCAAATTTAGAAAAATAAGCATTATTTGTTCTTCAGATATTCCTCTTTAAGAGATAAAAAGTCAGCAAAGTGACCCGCATTTGGTTTTTGACCACTGAAAAAGTGTCAAATTGAGCAGTTTACTCATAGAGCCACAATAACATCTCCATATCTCTGGGACTGAACCATCGAGGGCCTTTCAAATGAAGATACCAAAAGGAAAGTTTGTTAAGAGTCAGAATCTAGAAGGATAGCAATAAATCTTTAATACTTCTTGAGTTTCAGGCATGAAAACTTGAGGAAACTTGACTTATTGCCATTTTTGAACGGTCACTTTTGGAATATAATGAAACAAAGATTGATTAAGTCAACAGATTTTACTAATAGATTCTGTGTGAGAACAAAATAAAGATTCTGCCATCTTTCTAAGGTCATTTTTACATTCCTCTAATTTGGCTCCAAAAATGGTCAGTTTGACCCCCTATACAAAATAGTGGGTTACTCCACTAGTTTCATCACTATCTGTCTTTCTATAGAAAAAAATATTAACAAAATCATAATTGGTTGAGTTGACATGGAAGGATCAAGATTGTTTTGGCTTTTTTATGACTTCAATTGAACTTTGATCACAATTTGTATTTTTCGTCAAAATGGCAGATCATCTTTTTCTTTTCTTATCGTTGGAAATTTTTCTAGAAACCATGTTATGTTCAAAAGCTTGTTGGATGACCAAAAAAAGCATTTTGTTCTTTTAAAGTAATGTTTATTCTGAATAAATTCTTTACCCATAAATGTAAGTGTAAGTTAAATACAAAATCTGTATTTAAAAGTATTCTTTGTAGATATTTTCCCTGATTAAACTGAATGAAGAATAAGAAATAAATGTGTTACTTTCCATTTATTTGTGTGCCTCATTATTATTACAGTTACGAATGTCATTATAAATGTATATTTTGTTTATGTTTCGCGTCATGAGCCTGCAGTCCTCACTTCCGGCCCGTGAGCTCAGTTGTGTGTCGTCACGTCCTGTGGTCTCGAGCTCGGAGAAGATGGCGGCTGTTGCAGTGAGCTCTGACGGAGGAGTCGCGCCTCTGGATTCGGACTCGGTTTCACCGCGGCTTCCCTCTCCAGCGCCGGAGCAGCCGCACCAGAACAACGCGCTGCTGGGACTCCCGATCGTGGCGATCGAGACCATCCTGAACTTCCTGTCGTACGACGAGATCAGTCTGCTGCGGCTGGTGAGAAAAACAATGAGCTGGACTGCAGTGGAACGGGCTGCGTCTCAACACACAGCCAGCTCACTGCACTCACTGCACTCCAGCTGCGGGTACTTCGCTAGAATCACTGCATTTCCAGGCCTGATCCTGTGGCGTCTTGTTCCCGCCACGGCATAAAAAAAATGTAATTGCGACTTTTTAATTTCACAAATTTGACGTTTTTCCCCTCAGAATTGCGAGATATAAATTTTGTGAGGGAAACTTTTTCAATGGCAAGAAAAATAGTCATAATTGTGGGATTAAAAGTTGCAATTACCGTCATTTTTTTTTATTTTGTGCCCGGAAAAAAAACAGCTGTGAGATATAAACACAATTCTGAGAAACAAAAGTCAAAATTGCGAGATAAAAGTTCGGTTTATGCATGAGAAAATACTATAGCTATTTATGTAAATACTGTAGTGTTTTTAAACATACTGTGAATTTGTTGTGGTTATATAACTATAGTCATATAAAAAATTACCCAATACTGTACTAAGTTTTCTATTACTATAGGGGATACAGTTTACTGTAGTATTTAATACAGTTTATCAGTTCACTGTAGCCAGGGCTGGGTAGGTTACTTTTAAAATGTATTTCACTACAGATTACAAAATACATGCTTTAAAAAGTCATTTGTAACGTGTTTCGTTACATTACTCAAGTTTAGTAACTTAATCTAAATACTTTAGAATACTTTGGAATACTAATAAGTGTGGAACAAACACAAAAAAGGTCATTGCAAGTTTTTATCTCACAATTTTTCCCTCAGAATTGCGTGATATAAAGTTGCAATTGGGAGTTATAAAGTCAGAATTATGAGATATAAACTCACAATATTGAGAAAAGTCAGAATTATGAGATATAAACTCGTAATATTGAGAAAAGTCAGAATTATGAGATATAAACTCACAATATTGAGAAAAGTCAGAATTATGAGATATAAACTCACAATATTGAGAAAAGTCAGAATTATGAGATATAAACTCGTAATATTGAGAAAAGTCAGAATTATGAGATATAAACTCACAATATTGAGAAAAGTCAGAATTATGAGATATAAACTCACAATATTGAGAAAAGTCAGAATTATGAGATATAAACTCGTAATATTGAGAAAAGTCAGAATTATGAGATATAAACTCACAATATTGAGAAAAGTCAGAATTATGAGATATAAACTCACAATATTGAGAGAAGTCAGAATTATGAGATATAAACTCGTAATATTGAGAAAAGTCAGAATTATGAGATATAAACTCGTAATATTGAGAAAAGTCAGAATTATGAGATATAAACTCACAATATTGAGAGAAGTCAGAATTATGATACTAAACACAATTATGCGATCGCTTGATTTCACGCATAATCAGCCAAAGTCCGTATATTAATGCGGGGGTCACATATTTTCAAATACGCCGCATAAATTGCCGATTTCAGCGAGCAAAATATGCATGATTTCATAATTCGTTGCAAAAAAGTCATATCTTAGCAGAAAGTTGAGAAATGTTGCGTTGACGTCACACAACTAAAGCGTCATTATTTCGCCCTGATTGCCATGGGAACCTCATGAAGTGACGTAATGACGCGACGTGAACATCGTCTGCAAACCCCGCGGTGATGAAGACGCAGATCATTCTCATTTGACAACAAAAATCAGCGCAAAAGAGCGTGAAGCAGTTTCCCGCTGTGTCACATGACAGTGGGGTGAATTATTCTGCGTGTCGGACCGCAGACGACGCTGTATATCAGTAGAGTGTGAAATAATTCACGCTGCAGTCAGAGATTGGAAGCACTTGATTTAACACAAGATGTGTGTTTTTTTATCGCTACCTCATTTTATTTTTTATATTTTATTTACTCATTTTCACAGAAGTTGTTGAATATTTCTTTTGTGAAGCGACAGAACTTGTTTGGCTCGATGTTTTGTGAGTTTATGTGTTCATGAAGGTCTGAAATAAATCAGAACGAGAACTGAAATATTCAGTGATTTAGTGTCTTGAAGAATCAGAAATGACTCGTGACATGAAGGCAGAGTCTAGAGAGAATCGGCTTTTCCTCTTTTGCATCAAACCGCAGTTTTTGCAAGTTCCCGCAATTTCATCACATAAAATTGCAAAAATATCCCGCATATTCCATCGCATTTTTGAAGAAAACGTGCCGCATAATCAAGGATTTTTGCCCGCAACAATCACAAAAATCCACCTTTTTCTGGAGTGACTGACGTGTGTTAATATTAATTTTAGTAATGTTTATAACTGATGAAAAGTAGAAAATGAAGTTTTTATTTGCATTTATTTAAAAATAATTCATTATATTAATTAATTAACATAAATTTAAAAGCACGTACAAAAGGAAGAAACCCCAAACCATCGTTAAACCCCAAGAGAAATTTAGCATTGGTGCATCTCTGCTGAGCAAGCCTGTAAAAGTATGAGGAAAAATGTCTCCAAATATACATGTGCGGCTGTTAATACACCTGGACGGCCCGCGAAATCTCCAACCTTTCCATCTAAACTGGTTAAATCGTTTAAGACCTCCCGTGAAGTTTCATCCACACCGTCACGCAGAGTCGAAGCACAACCAAAACAATGTTTTTCTGAAAAATGCATGCAGTTTTGTTTTTTAACCACTAGAGGGATGAAAGTTAGGGTTAAAAAAAAAAGTGTCGGACACTTCATACACTCAGGAGGACACAATGACCTTGTAACAGTCATACACTAGATGTTAGAGTGAGTATTCTCTGTCATTTGACACAACTTTTCTTTTGTTGCAGGTGTGTAAACGCATGGATGTGATCTGTCAACGCATGCTCAATCAAGGCTTCCTGAAAGTGGAGCGCTATCACAGCCTGTGCCAGAAACAGGTCAAAGCCCAGCTGCCGAGGTGAGACGCGTCACATGACCCGCTTACACCGTTAACTCTCGAGGTCTGTCATTATTCACGTGCACGGCTTTCTTCTGCTGAACACAAAGGAGGATATTTTGAAAAAATCTTGGTAACGTAATATGGGTGGAAAAAAACGAGACAACAAAATGTTTTCTTTGTGTTCCACAGAACAGGTTTGAAGGACGTGGGAAAGAGAGATCGGTCAGACCTTATTATCATGACCTCATTCTTTGGGTTTTGCTTTTTCGCAGTCAAAGGAGCTTTAGGTAGAATCACGATTAAACTGGACCTGATGTAAACGCCATACTTTGATCATATTGATGCATTTAAGCTCGTAGTGAAATATGTGGCGTATGCCAACTTGAATCACAAAAAATACGACATGTGAAGACTTTAACGGCATCTCTTCCACTCGGGCTGATGTGTTTGTGACGAACACGGGTGACGTTTTCATGCACAAGTTCGTAAAGATAGAAGGCGTTACAATTTTGGGCTGCTGAAGAAACTCGAGTTTTTGTCGACCGTGTTGCATGACTTGAAAATAATAGAGTATATTGATGGACGAACACATCAGAATGAAGACACTTTCAGATACGTCACCAAAAAAACCCAATAATGTTTTGCACTTGATGTAAGTAGATGCGTCGACGTCATCGATTACGTCGACGTGCGTGAAATGCATCGACGCGTCACACTGTCTACATTCATCTGGTGTAATGGCGGCTTCTGCTCCTGGGAACGGAGAAAGTTCCATTCTATCACAAAAACCCAGACCACGATGATCAAAAGTATGGGAACACTTTAAACAGAGGCCGAATAAAACGCTCCTTTGTTCCCTTTGCAGAACCGAAATGGCGTACCACCTGTGGAATTGGATCTCTGCCAAATGTTTGCGCGCGCAAGATCATATTTTGAGTGTGCAAAAGGGCATTTTTGAGGAGAAAATCTTCGTCTCGCAAATAAGAAAATATTTCGAGCGAACGAAAATCAGTTTTGCATTTCACAGAAGTTTATTTGGATGTGCGCGGACGTTCTCAAGGTTTGAGTTGCTGGCGCTCCTGATTCCCGCCCTGCGCGCTCGCTAAGACTCGCTGCATCACAGACAGAACAAGAGGAAAAACACATGGTTCAGGAGACGTTTGTTCAATGGCTTGAACACGATCAAAGTTCCTTTAAGACTGTAGAGAAAGTCTTTGACAGTCTTCATGTTAAAGTTCAAAGGTCTTCCACTGGACGAACACACATAATGACTTATTTTTAATCAAAATCAAATCGTATTATTACATAATGGCGTGTCCCAGTGTTTCTACACCTCAATGAACTGATCAATTAGTTCTAACTTCTTATGTAAAAAAAGATCACTAGATTAATAAAAAAAAAACTTAATAAAAATAATCATTAGTTGCAGCTCTAAAGTAGATTGAGACTGTGTCCAGTAGCTCACTCACTCTGAGATCGTCATCTGTGCTGTGGATAATGGCGGTAAAAATAACCACAATTCTTGGTGAATAATCAGACTAGTGAAAAGTGCGTGTAAACGGGAGTGAAGCAGTTTGATGGTGTAGCTGCTGTTAAATCCACTGGAAATGATCACATTAGTGGTGCACATGATGTAAACTAGCCATCGACTCGCTCATGTTCAAATCGATTTTAGTTTTCTTCCCTGCGTGTATAACAGACGTCGTTCCTGAATTCATTTTTAAACCCAACTGGACCTGAATGTAAAGAGCACCAAATTGAGTTGAGCTTCAGAATTACAAACATGAATTGTGGTATGAGTGATTTTATAGCTGAAGTTGAATGCTTTTGTTCAATGTCTCTACATTTCCATTCACTTTCAACAGCGGCGATGCGATAACAGTTTAAGTACGTTCATGCGAGTTATTGGTTCAGATCCAAAGTAGAGATGTGTCCAAACCCAAAAGTGTCTTTATTTCGGTGTCACTTCAAGTATCAGTTCCTCTTGTTTAACGAAAAGTGCATTTTTGACTAACTCTTTAATGTCTCAGGAGGGAATCGGAGCGGAGGAATCACTCGTTGGCGCGTCACGCAGACATACTGGCGGCGGTGGAGACGCGCCTGTCGCTCCTGAACATGACCTTCATGAAATATGTGGATTCAAATCTCTGCTGCTTTATTCCTGGAAAGGTACATGTTCTTTCCTGTTTTGTCTGCTACGTACAATTCGAATTAGGTGCTAAAAGATGGTGATCTCGATTCAAACACCCACGCCATCTTATTCCTAAATGAAAGTGATTCGGATCTAATTAGTCCGATGTGTTCAGACACGAATTCAGATGTGTGTTCTGATCCAGAGAGACACATCACAAACACACAGTAGCATTATTTCTGTCTCACGACAGGTCAAATGATCACAAAAGTATTGGGAGAAAAGTTTATAGTTCAGATATAAACACTGATGTCTACAGCAGTGAGTAAAATGAGTAAAACACCTTTGGAAAACAGACCGTATCATGACATCATCACACCAGTCGGTGGTTTGTTATAAATGTATTTGTTATTGAATCATTCATTCAAGAGATTCGTTCAAAAACACTGATTCATCCAGGAATGAAACGAGCGAAGTCTTGATGAGTCATTCTCAATGTTATCGTGCAGCTCTAATTAGAATTTAATTTCATCGTTAAAGAAACTGAATGTGCTTTCATGCTGACTGCAGTTGAAGCAGGTCTAAATCAAATTAGCTCAAAAAAAAAAAATATATATATATATATATATTATATTAATTAGGGCTGGGATGATACACCCATCTCATGATACTTGTGTGCCGATACGGTATATATTGCGATTTTTAAGAAGTTTTTTTGGTTTTAAACACTAGACCATGAGGAAAAGTCGAATTATACGCTGTACATGATGTATAAAATGAGTCATATTTTCAAAAAACAATTCATCACATCTGTGGGTTTTATTTCAGAAGCATCATACATTACTGTACTACATTCTCTTGAAAAATGATTCAATGACCGTTACTGTAGACATCAGTATATTTGTTTTATAGTTCAACTTTAACTTTCATCACTGTACTTCTATGATCATGTGATCAGAAATAATAATATTAGGTTGAAATAACGATTTTAGCCCACTCTCTCTGGATCAGGTATGATTTTGTCAAAGGTTTAATAAACAAAAGAGTTGTTGTCATTTAGGAATACGATCACACGAGTGTTTGATTCAATCTTTATAGATTAATTGTGCAGCTCTACTGTCGTACAGTCTTTGCTGATACTCTGAGCATTGATCGACATACGAGCGCTTTTCACTGCATCCGTTACTGTATTAATATTCATGAAGTGAGATGTTGCTAATAAAGGATAAATCGCTTCTCCCACACATCCCATCAGAACCATTATTGGAATAGTTAAATCTCTTTAAATATATCCATTTTTATGTATTTATTTATTTAATTAGTTTAAAATGGATACCTGAGTGACCCATATATAGACAAAATGACACAATCATTGTCCAAAAATCAGTAATATCATACTTGTTAACCTCAGAATGACACATCTATGGTAAACCATAATTACTGAAAGGCATATGGTTCTTTTCACAGATTGAATTTGGTTCATTTTATGTCAAGTAATGAGAATTTCTCTAACTAAAATAACTCTGAGCGGCATGACATCACGTTAAAGTAATTGAATCAGTTCACAGCTCTGGATTATTTGTGGCTAATTATAAGTGTCAGAATATTTTATTTAATTAGTAATATCTACCCAGAGGATAGCATTTGCATGTATAATGCATTTCAGTTGTTATGCACTAAAATATTTACAGGTATTTGTACTCCTAATGCTGATTTTAAATATGATTATTGATGGGTTTTCACTGCAAACGGCATTACAGACTTTGAGAAAAGCCTCTGGCAAAACAGTCATTTTTAGGTTGCAATAAAACATCCCGTCATTATTCAGCCAAGATGGATGTTCATTAACAAGCGTCTTCTGTGGTCAGTTTTTAATGAAGGGAGATTCATGAAGTTTTCCCAGCAGTCTGTGTTTTCACTGTTATGCAGTAGGAGGCGCCGGCTCATCTGTGTTTTCATCATTGCTTGTGTTTGTATTCACTACTTGACAAAATATTCTGAGGTCCATGAAAGTTTTGTGAATGTGATCAAAAATGCTGCCGCTGGCGTTCCACAGTCAACAAATACGAACCTCTAAAAGGTTTCTAGTGTCTAAATGTGTTTGTTTTCTAACCTGTCCTCACGTGACATCAGCCAGACAGCGGTGTGTGTGTGTGTGTGTGTGTTGGAAACTTTGAGCCTTCAGCTCGCGCCCTTAAAGGGCTCGTTCACATGACCATGAAGGACTCATGGGAGGCAGCTGTATCATCTTCAGTCATCTGACAGTAATCTGAGTTATGAAGAACGCTGTATTGTGGTAATCCTTCAGGGTGTGTCGTAGTTAAGAAACCTTTCTTGAGGAAATGCAAAAACTCAAAAGGGATTATGCAAAAGTGTATAAAGCATGAATGGCATTAGGCCTGAAGCAGAGAATGCAAATCAGAAGTGTTTGTGTGATGGACGAGCAGTGATGTGATTTGCTGTCATCAGGTTTAGGAGGTTTGAAACAAACCCTAACTATTTTTGTAGAAGCAGAGTGATTTTTTTTTTTCTGTGTGTTGAATGTTTACTTACTGTTAGTTCACAATATATGATGGAATAATCTAAATGTTTGGGAAAACATGCAGAGCAAACCTAAAGGTTTTTGATTTGCCGTCAATTTTTGTCATAAAAATCACAGCTAGTGCTCACGTTGGTGAGTTTCTGATTTTTCGGGTGTCGTGAATTACTTGTGCAAATTGGCATTGGATCTGTTTAATAAGAAGAACTAGTTTGATTTAACACGTGAGTCCAGTCCGCTTTGGTAATGGAGGATCATCTACACCACACTGTTCACTTCAGCTCGTGTGGATTTCCTCCAATTTTTCCACAAATGCTCTTAATTTCCCTCTTTTTAAGAAAATGGCAGTTCTGTATGAACGAAGCCCAGTCGACAAGTTTTAGACCATTATTAGTGAAACAAAAGGTCTATTTTTAGCAGCCCTGTTGTATCTGTTAGGACTCGTAATCTTTATTATTCCTCTCCGATGGGAGTCGATGGCAGCCCAATGAACTAAACATGGGAAAAAGATGAAATTTGGCACAATTGTAGTGATGGTAATGAATAGTAATTTGACCAACATTGGAGTCTCTAGGACCTGCTCTACAGCGCCACCAGCAGTTAAAATATTCATTAAATGGACAATTAGTCCACCTGATTCCTCTCATCATACTGATCACATTCAACATCAAGACTCCACCCATTAAAATAGTGGCCATTTTGGAAAGTACAGTATTCCATTTTTTCAAATTTTTTCAAATTCTTACAAAAATTGGGCTGAGCCGCACAGAAATTGTTCAAAAGTTATGATGTCACCAACTTAATGATGTTTTTCGAGGCTGATTTCGGCAAAACTTTGATGAATAGTAACAGAACTTCATCAGAGCCATGATCTGAGGGTCCATGCCAAGTTTGGGAACAGCACCACCTACAGATCATGTGGTCTGAGTTTTTTGCTCATAACTTTTGAATGGTTTGTCAGAATCGTGATCTTAGTGTCTTCCTTGTATTAAGCCAAATACTAATTTTGTGGATTGTGGATACCGCTGAAGATGAACCATCAGCTTGCCATTTAGAAATGTATCATAAATTGTGATATCTGCTGAACGATTTGATATATCGGAATCATCATCACCGGAGAAGTTTAAACACAGCCAACACCAGCATTTTTGATCATTTCAAAACATTTCATGGCACTTAGGATATTTTGTTGTATGATTATCTGAACATGCAATATATCAAAGAAAGAACCGAGGCTCTGCTTTTACACACACAAAAACATTTATTCTAGGTTCCTGCATTTTTTAATGAACACTTGAATGTAAGTTTCATAACATTTTGAACAAAAAGCTTAGGAAATCATTTTTCCCCCCAAAATCTACAATGTGTCTAAGCAATGCTTGCTTGTTTCTGCTCATTTTTCCTGTGTTTTGATCCGGAGATTCTGTACTCTTTCAGGAGTTGTCACAGCGCCCCACTACCATTTAACAGTGAAAACCGGAGAATTCTGTCAGGGAAAGAGTTAAACATGCTATCAAGAAACAAGCTTCCCTAGCAACCACAAAGCAACACCCTAGCAACTGCATAGCATCAATTGCTGGTTTGCTCTTCATTAATCAAACGGCTCATGTGATTTGACTTGTTTTCCTCTGCCCAATCTTCCTCCTGTAGGTGATCGATGAGATTTATCGTGTTTTGCGGTATGTCAACTCCACACGTGCTCCGCAGCGAGCGCACGAGGTGCTGCAGGAGCTGCGGGACATTTCCTCCATGGCCATGGAGTACTTTGATGAGAAGATCGTCCCCATCCTGAAGAAGAGGCTTCCCGGTGCCGATCTCTCCGGACGTCTGATAGGATCTGCTCCGGGTACGACTCGTTCAAAGAGCCTCAATGAACTAATGTTGACATTTTAATTTATTTTTCCAAAGCGCAATAGAAAATATAGGGAAATACACAAAAATGCTATGTGAAGGACCTAATATACTCGCAATGAAATTCTTTTACGTTCGTCACTTTAAGTTTTAAATACGTCATCAGAACATGTAGAATTTTTTTACTCACGTCTGAACAGAAGAAATGAACCAAGATTTACGTCTCGAAGAAGGCGGGGCCTCAGAGCCACACCTTCCTATTACATCATCACTTCAGACCAATGGGAGTTCGAGGTGTTTACCACCTTTAATGGAAAGTTCACTTGTTTCAAACTCCAGATGAACTTCGTTTTGGCCCGATTTTGTTCTTCAACTTCACTTGAAGTACATCAAGACTTTTCCATAATGAATAATGACATCATTAATTGCATTACAATATTTAACCACTTAATTCAAAAGGATGTGATTTATACCATTTAACAGGGATAAATCCTGTACATTTCCTATATGAAAAACGAGAAACAGAATTTGGTTGTATAGGGAATATATACTCGATCCAGTCTCTCCAATGCAGTGAAAACAAATGACACTTTGACCTTGATTATTTCAAAAAATGTCTTTCATCCATACAGTCTTCATTAGAAGATAAAGTACGATAAAATCGCTCGCTATAGTTCTGATTCTAAACAGGTATTTGTTTGGTAAATCCCTGGAAATCACCTTGAAACTGAAAGGAATTTGAATCTTGAATATTTTCCAGGCGTCAACTTGCTGAACCGGGCTGCTTTTCTTAAAAGCATTGCGAGTTATGTTGATCATAGAGATCACTGGTGCCAACGAGATGCTTTGGAGAAGCCTGGCTCTTATTTTCTGAACGGTTTTGTTCGAGCAGTTGATCATTAAACGAATGATTAGCAGAGCATGAAGTCCACTCTGTTCCATTGGCTTTCTTCTGGATCGTTTTCGAAAAAACAGCATTAGTTTGACTGTCAGTGTTCTGGTAGCACCCCCGCCCAATCACATACTTTAGTGATCATCATGAATTTGGTATCATTCGAAAGCTTGAACGCTCAGAATTCCTCCTGTCAAACCGGTTTTGGAAACGGGACATTGCGATGGCTGGAAATGGGGCTCCTCCCCAGTGGGCGGTGTCATATTTCAAATATTACAAAATGTACTGCTTTACTGCTGATTTTTATTGTCAAAACTTTTTCTAAACTTGACAGAACACATATTGTTGGAAAAGTCTGAGACTCGAGGTTCAATATTTGGCTGTTTTGTAATAGAAGTGACAGAAATGAATTTTGTTATAAAGTGTGTTTGTCACCCGGTGGCTATTTGTGGTAAAACAAAATTTTAATTTTACAACTTGATTTAGACATGGCTTTGATTTTCTACCAATTTTTGAGTCCAAATTATTTATAAAAATATTTATTTAGCATAAAATAAAGCATGTTCAGTACAGTCCATTTGCTTTTTTTTTGGGTGTAAAACTTTTTTCCACATTTTTTTTCCATTTTTAAGTGGGGTTAACATGTTAAACCGTTTGAAACGGCAGTGTTTTTAACCCGTATGCCTCTCTCTCACCCTCTCTCGCAGTGGCCGGTCCTTCTACCTCTCTGACCACCATGTCCTTGTTGGCCAAAAACACTCCGTCGCGCTCCGAGATGACGAAGGTGCAGCAGCAGGTGAAGGTGAACGGGGCGTCCATTGCGGCTCTGCGGCGGGAGATGCAGGAGGTGCGTGTGAAGCAGCTGGAGCAGCAGAAGCAGCTGCAGGACCAGGAGCAGAAGCTGCTGGAGCAGTCGCAGGTGATCGGAGAGCAGAACGCGCGGCTGGCCGAGCTGGAGCACAAGCTCAGGGAACTGATGGACAGTGCGGTGGGCGCCGGAGCTCCCGCGGTCGCCTCCAGCTCCTCCTCCACCCCTGCGGCGGCCGTGTCCTCCACCTCCTCCGCCGCCGCCGCGGCCCCCGAGGGCGAGAACGGCCTGTGTCTCAAACGACCCCGCAAGTGCTCGGACCTCCCACGTCACTCCAAACGCCTGCGCAGCAAGAAATAGAGGGACGTTTTGTCTGTATTTGTTTTTTTTTTTTTTTTTCATTTTGCTTCCTTAAAGCTATATCATTTTTTCCGACTTACGATGACGCGAGTATCACGCGGAGAATGGGGAGTGGAAAACGAGAGGGGAATCTTTTTGTTTTATCAGACACGTATTACACTAACATGACTTCTGTTTCTAAAGGTCGAGCATTTGCCTTTAATGTTTACCCAACCTTCATGCCAACATTGACCCGAGGAAACGTTGCGAGAAGCTTTCGTCAATCAACCGCAAGGACATTTGAGGAAGAGGCGAACCTGAAGACGCTGCGACGTGCGAGCGCAGCCGATCCCGACCATAAGTAGGTTCAATTGTGTACGAAGTTAAGACTAAGATCCCCTTCTTGAAATGGAGAACGCGAGGTGCGCGACACCTGACTACTAAGTTATATTGTTATATAAATGGTAAATATCAGCTTTGTTCTATGTTCTGAGAGTGAAATATTTCATGAGATGTGCCTCGACAGTATGAGCAAGTCAGCGGTCTTGCAGACGTCTGCAGTTGTAGCATACATGATTATATCGTTTGTCTAAAGATCATCCGTCGCTGAGGATCGTGTCTTGTAGGTGTCGATGCCATGTTGTACCTGCCACTGTTTGTAGGTGTATAATTTACTGCAAATAGATCTGTGTCAGTGCAATAAAAATTGTGGAAAGCCTTGTTACTAGAAAAGTAAATCATTAAAGTTCATCGTTTATGCCTCTAAGGCACATTTAAGGAACATTAAACGTCATTCCAGCTGCACGGTTATGTAGCAAATATTCAGTGTGTTCCTGAAGCACCTTTCCTTCTCGGTTCCTCTGCTCACTCCAGAGATCTGGTCTCGGCGTATGAGGAATGAGCAACAGGTGAGGTCATGTGATGCTCTTTCTTGCATATTTTCACATCGACGTTTCCTTCGTGGTTGACACCGGTCCTGTTGTTGATGTGCTGGTGGTACTTTTTGGACTTGTGATTGCAAACATGCCGACTTGAGGAACTGTAGATACTAGGGGTGGCACGGTACATGAAAAACCGTTCGGTTCGCTTGTCTCTGTTCGATTCGACGGTTCGACGCATGCGCAGTGTAGCTCCGTGTTCAGACAGTTTTGCGCGAACATACATATAGACAGTGAAAGTGGAAAAGTTCACATATCGCGTCTTTTGCACGCGCATATTCATGATTTCCTATGTAGGCGCGCTCAAAATGGAAGCAACGCGGCCGCGCTTTCCACGCTTTTTTAGGCGCGGTATGTGAACGGCCCCTAATGAAGGCTGCCCAGAGTTGGCGGATGCGCCCGTGTCGTTCAAATCCGGTGTGTGGGAACATTTTGGATTTCACTTACGATGACAACGGAAATAAAACAGTAGATAGAACTGCGACTGTGTGCAAGCATTGTGCAAAATGCGTTCAATATGCTAATGAAAACACTTCTAATATGACAGTTCATTTGAGAAGACATCACGCCAATGTGTCGATAAACACAAACAGGAGAGAGCCGGTTAGGAAACAACTTCTAAACAACCTCTCAGTGATAACTAAAGCATTGGGGATGTTTATGTTATTACATTATATTATATATTTATGTTTAAAGTAGTTTGACTTGTTTAAGAGACAGAGCTTTAAGAGTTCCTCTCTTTGTCTTTTAAAATATTTTTTTTCTCTGAAGTTGCAGTTTGATAAATGCAAGTTAATTTCAGTCTTTGTGTGCTAAAAAGGCACAAGTTCCTGTAGAGATAACAACACACATGCTCTTTTTAATGCCAAACAAACGAAAAGCATGTCATCATCAATGTCTTCTCTCGCTGTATCAAAATCTCACCAGCTTTTACTCAGAGATGGTCCCAATAATGTGCTGAAAGTCGAGTCAAATTCAGTTAGTGCATGAGTACATTACAAAAATGTTAATACTGTATCCTAAACTGTGGATAATTAAGCTAATAAGCTATATATCATATGCTGAAGGAAATTGTTAAAGATTAAAAAAAAAAAAATAACAACAAGAACCGGACAGAACCGAAAACTGTGATACGAACCAAACCGTGGGTTTTGTGAACCGTGCCACCACTAGTAGATACAGATGTAGATGCTGTTTGAGGAGATGAATGATCCGGACGAGACGGGTGGACGCTCGCTTCAGCCACCGAATAACAGATGACCATCTCAGTTCTGACTTTCCTTCTCAAGTTCAAGTTTATATCTCAATTCTTTTCGCAGAATATAAACTTGCAATTGTGAGGGGGAAAAATGTCAGTTTCGAAATATAAACTCACAATTTAAAAAGTAATTGTGACTTGTAATTTTATATTAGACTTTTTTTTTTTCCTCAGAATTCCGAGTTTATAGCAGTTCTGGGTATTTTTTTTCCTTGGCATCCCCAGTTTTAAGAATATAAACTCAGAAAAAAGTCAGAATTGTGAGATATAAACTTGCAATTAAAAAATAACAGATACAGTTTCTCACAATTCTGAGTTGCGAACAGTTTTTTCTTCTTCTTGCAATTCCGACTTCTTTCTCACAACTGACTTTTGTTTCTCTGAATATATTGTCAGATTAAAAGCTGCAATTATTTTTTTCCCGCAGTCTAAACAAGCTTCCAGGCCTGCAGCTCTGGGAACGTATTGCCAAAAAACACTCAGTATGTTGTAAATGATTGGCTGTATGATCACCGTTCTCTCGAGCTGCGGCGTGTCGCTTCTGTCAGTACATGAACACACAACAGAACTACAAATAATGAAGAACTTTTCTCTCATTGTTTGGACCGTCGGCATGAACTCTCCATCAGCACATGAACGCTGTACCTGCTTGTCTCTGCTCATTAATCTAGAACACGAGGAAGTGTTTCAACACTGGAGGGTTTCCATACTAAAAAATGACACTACCAGAATCTAAAAATCTAAATCCTCTGTGAACTGAGCGAGACTTCAGCTGATGTTACTCTGACTTTGGCTCTTTTACTGCTGTTTTCTGCATCGACTGCAATGAATGACAATAAAAATAAAGTAATTGAAAGATAATATTCAATAACAAAACAGTATAAGATATAAAATCACAATATAAAGCTGTAATTGTGAGATATGAATCTGAAATGATGGGATTGTCGGTACAGACGTCGATCTGTACAGCAGCGCTGAACATCATAATAATACTAATATTAACACATTTTATTTATAATGTGCTTTTCTCATACACAAAGCTCTACAAAAACAAGAAATTGTGTGAAAAATGGAGAAATACAGTCGTAATACAATACAAAATAAAGTAGTAAAATATGAGGATGACACAACCCCCTGTAGAAATGCGAGATAATGGCTGTATAATGTGGAAGCATTTCTGACAGTAACAGGAAGTGCATTCCATAGCCTAGGGGTTGCAAAAGAAGAAATTCTGTCATGCATAGATTTTAATCTGCAGAAAGGCTGTTGAAGAGAAGCAGCGGAACGGAGCGTGAGCTCGACTCACTGAAGTCACACCAGCCAATCCATTACACTGACACTCTAGAAGTGGAAGTAATTATACATTGCAAGTACATTACAAAATAAAACCAGAAACACTTTATTTTAGTGTCATTGTTACTTGCACTTACTGTAGTAATAACTATAAATTAAGCAACTATCCCGTAAGTAGATACATACTTAAATGTATAATTACAGTGTAACCTAAAAATCTCCACTCGGCTCACGCATGTTTTCCAGGACCGTGTCTGTCTGTTAGAAATGGTTCAGTTTTAGCAGGTAATGTTTTTCCTACGATCTTCTTCCCTCTCTGCGTTTCCTCACATCCCAGAAATCTAACATGAACAGTATGAATACAAAATGCAGTTTAGATTTTTAGTCTATGGTAAAGTAAAGTCTGATTTTCTGTGATATAAACCCAGTCTTTTTCTTTTTTTTAATATAATTTCTGTATCTTATGGCTGTTCAGAAACACATCTAATCTACAACCATAAACAAAGGCACTTTTTCTGTTAAAGTAAAATATTGTCTTTCTCTTATATGTATTTAATGCTTATACTTTAAAGTTTCACTCATATGCTATTCTAAAGGTTTCTAATGTTGTTTGTCGTCTCTTACATCAGGTTCACATTCATCAAGGTCAAAAACAGTTTAATTGTCTCATAATATCCACTGCAGCTTCAGCTCTTTTCTCTCAGTGTCTGAAACGCTTCCATCAAGGATTCGGTCTCTCTAAACCCCGCCTTTCTGAGAGCCGCTCTGCTCTGATTGGTCAGAAACCGAACGCTCATTATCATATCTGAATCTCAGCTCTCGATACGAACAGTTTTACCGTATCGATCTCATCAAAACAGCGTCTTCTCCACATGAACAACACGAACCAAACTCTTCCAGTCTCAGACACGACTGCAGTGATTGAGGGCGGAGCAAAGAGACGCTGTTCTCTGGCAGCCAATGGGCTGGCAATATGCAAATGAGTTAAAAACCTACCTTTAAACTTGACATTATTATAAATATTGTTTGCTCTTATTAGAATTGCTTGGGATGTTCTTCATTTGTAAATCACTTATTATATTTAAATGAAATTAAACTTTTTTTGGGCTGGTCAGATTCTGGCTGAAAGCGAAAAAAGTGGAATCTGATGCTTAAAGACTTTGACAGGAGAACACTAGAAACTGTTGGAGACGTGTTTGGCTTCACTGAAGCATTAAGTGGAGAGGAGAAGCTCACATTGTCTTCTGTGCCGCCCCTGAAATGGAAACTACTTCCCTTTGTGACCCTGAAGGCTGGAGAATAACTCGAGATGGTTTTCACATCGACCCGTGACAAAGAATTGAACGGATTATTTTTGCTCCTGCCATTGTTTTGATGCACACCAGATGTTTTCCATTCCATTCCAGGTTTTTATGAGCACCAACATAATCATAAACCCATGTGTTCTCATGTAGGCTTAACTCAACTCCAGGACTAATTTAAGACGCATTCATTAAAGATACATAAATTTAACTAGTACACTAATCCTGGCTTAATCCAAGCCTTTTCTGTGAAACCAGGCCTTAGTGAACCAAAGAACCAGTTCGAAATCCACGAATCAAACCGACAGGTAGAGCTTTTTTCCAAATGTCAGGTTCTTTTTGAGTCGGTTCTTTATTTGTTCATTTGAAAAATTCGATTCAGTTCAATTCTGTGAAGCGGTTTGACAGGTTTTCAGGTTTCCAACTCTTTCAGAAGTAGTTCAACACGGCCAGATTTAAGATACGTGAAATGGATCAAATGACACTGGGGATCTGCTGAAAGCTTTGATGTGTCCCGGGCTGTGGAAAACCGAAATCTCCCCTACTGGATTGACACAATGGAGGAACACATGAGAGTCTGTGGGAAACAATGTGTAGCACAATGGAAAACTTCCCGAACACCAATGCTGTGAGAAAACCCTCACAATCTTCACTCCAGAGAGAGTCTTATAATCACTATTATTTAAACAAAACTCTGAAGTATATAGTTGCCATTGGCCCCGTGTGGACTTGAGTTCATCATTCCAATACTTATGACTTAGTTTCTTTACAAGAGATGCCTCGCTCAACATTCATTTTCATTGCAAATTTTGTCTGCAGTGAAATGGAGTGGCGACTGAAGCTAACATCTCCTCTTGTGTTCCACAGAAGAAAATCAGTCATAACTATTGGAATGGCGTGAGAGAGAGTGAACAACAGTAATGCTCGAGTCTTCTGCAATCGATTTCAGCTACAACTTGGTTAAAATAGAAATATTTTAGATTAGATTTAAGCAGCTTACATTGCTTGCCAGAGTACAGTTCTGCTAAATGTGTGCAGTTTTTGCTCAAAAAAGGACTTCCAGCAGCTCTGAGGAGTTTAAATTGACTGTATTAGGCTCTTTTACGAAGTCTTGATGTCGTTTTTGGGCTCTACTAGAACAGGTTTTCAAGCTTGAATGTTATTTTCCTCATTATTCAGCTCCTCTCTTCCCAGTCTGTCAGTAACGCTCTGTTTACTTCCCGTCTCTATGAAGCCCCTCCTTCTGAAAAGAACAGTGTGCTCTGATTGGTCGGCTGGAGCGGTGTGTTGTGATTGGTGTTCAGGAAATATTCCGCCCCTTACCATAACCGCCAGTTTCAACACACTACTAACTAACTCAGGCCCCGCCCCTTTATTCTGCATATTTAAATGAGGAATATTGTGAAGAAAACTCAAGATGGAGGCGTTTCAGAAGTTCAGAAACAGAGAAGAACTCCCGCTGGAGGAACTTTGCAGAACTTTTTCATGCTCAAACATCAACATTACACACTAAAGAAAGTGTGCATAATAGGTCACTGTTGGCATCATACACGTAAAAACCAAAGTATACATTGAGCTTTAACACATAATTTGGTGCCTTGTATGAAAATTCTCTAAAAGTGTAAACCAAAAAAAAGGGTATAAAAGTCAGTCTCAAATAGTTCTCAATGCAGAGTCTCACTCGAATATCTTCAGTCAAATGGCACTCAAGAGATTCTTGTGTGCGGGGAAATCAATTAAACCACTTCCTGCTGCTGCATGTCAATTCTCAGCAACATCCAGCCTTGACAACCATCACTAGTGCCTGATCTGTGGTAGCTCTTGTGCTGCTGAACTTCAGGCTCATCTATGCTGGTTCACGAGTGCAACTCATCCCTTCATAACCTCCTTTCCTACTCTAGCTTATGTTACTCTGAACAATGTCTGAAACTTGTATTGTGAATGAAACTTCCCGTGTCTAAATGGTAAATGGACTGCATTTATAATAACGCTTTCAGAGACCTACCAATTTGCCTCACATTTACCCATTCATACACCGACGGCGGTGTCAGCCGTGCTCGTCAGGAGCAGCTGGGGTCAGGTGTCTTGCTCATGGACACCTCGACACTTGGTCAAGTGGAACCAGGGATTGAACCAGGGATTGAACCACCAACCTTCCGGTTTGAAGACAACCTACATGAACCACTGCCTATCCTCACTTTGGATAAAAGCGTCTCCTCGTCTGGCAAATCACTGCAACAAGTCTAATCAACCGGTCTAGTCAGTTCAAACCTCAACACACACACACACCCTGCACATCACACAATAATAGTGCTGAACATGACCCATAAGGAATTATGGGTATTACAACGATGTGTGAAAAAGGCACAGCACACAAAAAAAACAAAACCTCATACCATCTCTGCTGTGTAGCCTCAGGGCCAGGACAACTTTCTATCAGTTGTTTCTACTGTTGGAGAAAAGTGAGCGTGCTGGTGCATGCTTGATCTTGCTTCCTCTGGGCTGAAGGACAAGGATTTGTGCACACTGATTACCTCGGTTCAAAGAGTTCTTGAGGTGCGGTCATGGACGAATGAGTTTATATGAGTTAGGCGAGCGTCGGCACCAATGCTCAATTCATAGCTAACATCATCAAAACTCAAGACTTTCAAAAGCCAGCAAGTGTTTGAAATAACATCCGGTTGGGATCACAGTATGAGGCAAAAATATTGTATACAATTCAGGGTTACCAGGTTTTCACAACAAAACCCACCCGATTGCTACTCAAAACTCGCCCAAAAGCGTTTCAGGGGGATCCTCCATTCAAATCGCGCTCCGGGATGTAAAATCAGTGTTTCTGGCAGGGTTCCCCTGGTAAAATTTGCATTTCAGGGGCTAAATATATTGTTATTTGGGGTCGCTTCAACCCTCGGACAAGAAAAACATCCCACGGCAACAGTGCTAAAGCAGCCCAATTCTGTGGGAGAACCATGGACTTGGCAACATCGTATGTAGCCAGACGGACGGCAGAAGGTCTGGACTCTATTGCTGCTTTCATTGGCCAAGGACCGCCCAAGAGGACGTTTGACTGACATGTGACACAACCAATCACAGTTTGTTTTGTGCCATGTCATGTTGAAAATGTAAAGTCAATAGCCCTACAATAACAGATCGGCGTGCATCTTATAAATGATTCATTCAAGAACGTTATCCAAGTTTACAGCAACAATGGAGCCGTGAACTTCACGTACTTTTGAAAATCCAGAGTTTAGTTGATCCTGGTGAGTGCAAATTCTAAACATGATGCTGTTCTTCTTCTACGAGGGGGTTTAGCGTCACGGCGTTTCTTTCCATTAAAAAACGCAAACACATGCGTCTCCCGGACATCCTGTACAATTCAAGCAACCAGATGACGACTTCGAAACTCCTGAGGTGTTTCCAGTTAAGTGTGACATACACATCAGACGCTCAGCCAATGGTCTGTTCAGTCTATGGTCTGTTCTGGCCATATTCAGTCTACGAGGTACTCAAGACGACCCCTCGGAAGATTCCCGAACAGAAAACACTGAACTGTCATCAGAGAAACAGTGGAGGAGGAACATCAGCCTCAACAGACTCTGCAGATGAAGGAGGTGAAGAGCAGTGAGGTTTTAGAAGTGAAACATGGAAGGTTGGATTGATTCTGTATTGGGATGTAACATCAGATGAGTCTTCGGATCAGGGAGACAGGGGAGGCTGGAAGCCCACTTCAGCACATTCATTTTATATTGGTATCCTGAAAATTGGCTGATTGACACACCTAGGAGGGAGAACAACCCTAGACACAAACTGTTGAACGCAGTAAGTAAGATGCTGTATTGTCTGTTCCAGCATGTCTTCCGAAGTCCCCAATGACATGTTGGATCAGTGCTTCCATGATCTCTAGGGCAGTGGTTAGGCCTTTAAATGGTATCAGACAACATGCCTTGGAAAACCTGTTGACTCCCACTAACACACAAAATCCATCCGTAGGTAGGTGTGGCCGAGGGTTATAAGGAACGGATGGAGTTTCTAGCATGAAAATATCAAGGGGATTTGGCCATGGAGTTGGGGCATGCTTAAACAAAGCAATGGACATCCTGGGACATGCGGGCCAGTAATGGTTGCAGAGGTGTGAGAAGGTGTGAGTGATACCAGGAATGAAGAGGATCAAGGAGGGTATGATGGAGCTGTGCTGCGACATAGGTGCATTCTGGTAGAGCTGGGTTGGCATTGTTTGCTTTTGCAATTGACCCTTCGCAAAACCCGCCCCCTGTTGCTATACCCGACAAGTCATGCGCTCTCACGCCTCACATCATGTTCTCCCGCAGTGAAAAATACGTCGAGGAGCAAAGAGGACACTGACAACGTATGAAACAGTTTCATATTTAAAATATAGTAATTTTTTAGAGAAGTTTAATCAATAAATAGTGTCTAGTGTGTGTTTAATGTGTGGTGACAGATCGCTGTAGCTCCTCGTGAAGCGATCATCTCTTCATACTAGTTCATTTATAGCATCAAATAAACATGAATGAACATCAGAAGGAATGTTGTTTCAAGACGTGATTCAAGTTCACCAACGTTAATCTACTAACTCCCCTGACCGCTTTGACGGACAAAGTGGAGGATTCGGGGTTATGATTGGTCAGATCGCCTGTCAATCAAACTGTCTGTGAAGGGTCAATTTCATCATCCAACACTAAAAAATGCTGGACTGTTCGGGTCAAATATGGGCAAATCCAACCATTGGGTTTAAAAAATGTATTTAGAAAATATTAAACAAAGGTTGGGTTTGTCCACAATTGACCCAAACATGGGTTGAAACAACCTAGCATTTTTTACAATGCAGGTCCATTGGATGGGACAGGTGATGATGAAAGGTGGAAGAGTGATTTTAGCGATAAGAGCTTCTGGAGAATAACATCAGCTTCGATGTTCGTTTTTGTATTTAACTAAATTTCAATAAAATCAATTCAAAAATAAGTCAAGAGTTACGATATCCTAAGTCATGAGATGAAAAGTATGAAATTATGAATTAAAAAGTAATAATTATGACAAAAATTCAACAGTATGATTTAAAATCATATGATATAAGTCAAAATTTATGACTTAAGTATGCCATCTCGAGTTTTTCTCATTTTTTATTGTCAAAAATATGATATATAATGTTACAATTTTTACTTTTTATGTTATAAATATTAGTTTTTAGCCAAAGCATGTGTTTTTTTCCCCCTTTGTGGCGCAAATGGCCCTCCATATCACTCTCGGGTCTGTCACTGAACATGCCACAGAAAACCGCTCTATAACGGTTTGGTCAAAGCTGACGTAGTCAAAGCTGGCGTTTTCTCATTGGAAAAGAGAGAGTGACGTCATCCGAAGACTCCGCCTCGTTTGGAAATCGAAAGATCTTTTTCGTTCGGCAAGAAGGAGGGCGGACTGAGAGAGGGAAGGATGTGAGACGGTCGCTGCTGTTAGACCCGTGTCAAATATCCCGTGCAAAAAAACACTTACCGGAAACCACCGAACTAGCGTAAAAATGGGGAATCGCGTGGTTCGTGAAGATTTTGAGTGGGTTTACACAGATCAGCCTCACGCGGACCGGAGGAAAGAGATTCTGGGTGAGTCCGGGTACAGTTCTCTGCTCGACGCGCTGTTTTAGCGAGTGTTTTATAATGTAAAATGATCTCCTGCGAACGAGCTAAGCGCTTTTTTCGTTCGTTTATCTCATTTTCTGTGCTGTCGTTAATGTGTAAGTTGTGTTTGAGTGAGTTGGAAGTGTTTGTGGTGCAGAGATGAGGCTGACCGTTATGTGAGGGCCGCTCCCGTCACGCGCGTCATCCTCAACGACAGGAAATATTCGCGCGGCCTCTATAATATTACTTGATAGTGAACGTGTTATCGTGTAATGTTGTGTACAATAATCTTATTACACATGAATCCGTGACAGCTAACGGTTACTTACACTGCGACCCATTTCTAAAGAGTATTAGCCGCTAACCGGTTTCATAACTGTTCGAGTACAGCACGATATCCTATTGATTTTACAGATTTAATCTAGCTTCTGTTTTAAGAGGTTAAACGGCGATTTTTGGTGGTGAAGTGAGCGGCTGATAGTCACGTGATAGTCATTCATTGTTGGTTTGAGAACATGTCTCTGTCTAAAGGCCTTAATGATAATAAAAACAAAGATATGACATCCAAAGTATGTAAGATAGTACAGCTGATCCCGTTTTATTGAATCCAGTTATATTATGCTACATATAAAGACTTTCAAGTGTCAAAAGGTCAATCGGTTTAAGAGGCCAATGCAGCCATTTCATTCGTGATTAAAATATATGTATTTTTTATTCTGGTACTTATAACATCATACTGTACAACAACATAGTGCAAAATGGAATTAAAATAAATTATGTTTAGAAGTCGTTGTATTGGGATGAGAAAGAATGTCTGGAAAAATCTCCAAATGTCATTTGGTGTAATCCATATAGCGGGACCATTTTTGGATCGAGTCATGCGATCAGTATCATGTGACATCATTCAGATGTGACGTCATTCAGACACAAAGGACCACACAGTCATGAAGTAAAGTAACTGTCTTTTAACAATTTAAAAAAATAATGTTTTCACTTGCTCGTACGCATGTAACGAAACATCGGGTCATTTGGTACAACTGCTATAAAACATGAAAAATTTTGTAATATATATATATATATTAAAGTAATTTTTGCTAGCTAGTTAGCTTGCTATTAGCCTGTTAGTATTGTTTGAAAATGCTGTCATTCGGTATAACCAAAAGTGTCATTCGGTAAAACTTAAATTTTGGTTAAACCAAGTGAATTTTTTGGTGAAAAATTTTGTCCATCTTGTAATAAATGACAAAAGCAGTGTTAATTGATTATAAAAAAAAACACGTAACCTCATTGTTAACACTTAATAAAACTTAAAAATTAACTCTTTTTTTTTTTTTTACTTAGTTCTGGATGTAAATGAACAGACATTATATACTGAAGATACAGAAGTCTCTATGCTTTACTAATAGTGAAATGCGACTCTAGAGAGTGAGCAGTTACTCATAAACCTGCTTATGAATTAATGTGGAAAGAGTTGAGTTTGGATAAACATACAGTGGGTTTATGGATCACGCTTCACTTCAAGCATTCAGTGTTTAATACGAAACGGCTCTGTTGCCAATTCATGATTTATTCAACACGCACGCACACACACACACACACACACACACACACACACACACACACACACACAAATGATTCTGTAGCGCTTTAATTATAGGGTACAGCGGGGCCTAAAGGCACACCTAAAGGAAAATGTGCTTTTCACTGCTTCCATAGTATGACTGCAGAACAAACTAAACGTGTTTTTATTTAACTTTGATGGATCAACACATTTTGTAGGAAATTAAGCCATAAAGGGGGTATAAATCATGTATTGTAAATCATATCAACTACACCAGGTAATGCTGGTGGTAGCACATTCAGGGTAATGTTTTGTTGACAGGTTAATAATACTTGTTCAAAACAATCACTTCAGCAGTGTTTGTACTATTTTCTAAATAAAGTAATTTATTTATATTTTTAATAAATATATGATACAGTTGAGCAGCATTACACAACTGCTTTCCATCATGATGGAAAATGTAACACTGATTTCAGACACAAGTTCAATGAACATGTAATTGAAATTAAATCCAATTCAATTGTTTTGGCAGCGAAAATAGTTCCAAACCAAGATCGCAGCAGAACCACAGCGCATCTCACAGAAACACTCGGCTGTCAGTCTGAACGATTCAGCGTTGTGAACGAATCGGTTGAGTCAAAGATTCAATGACCCGTTTGAATCAGCCGTTTGAACGAATGACTCACTCATTGACACGATCACCTGGGTTTAGAAGTTCTTTCCAACACGTCTTATTTGTATTTTCAAAAAAAAAAAAACATTCTCATAACATTTAATGCAGTTTTAATTTTTCAATGATTTATGTAATTGGTAATAGCTCTATAGTGTCTTATTATTCTACTTGAATTTATTGATCAAATTTAAGACTTTAGAATCAAAGATCAATACATTTAATAAGATTAGGGGAAAAAATGCCCTTGAGGTAAATATCACAAATATGCAGATTTAAAAACGTCAAAGCTAGATAGAACACCGATGAGAATATTGCTTCAGAATAAATTATATTTACAACAATTTTTACAGATAAGCAACTTGTCAAGCCTTATATATAGATATATATATATATAATAATTATTATTATTATTATTATTAGTTGTGGTGCTCCTAAGGTTTTGAAGTGGTACTAAACTGCAGTGGAAAAGCAAACCGAGCCAAAGTAAAGCGAGTGAAGTCGTGTCGAGCAGTGAAAAAGCGCTATAGACTGTGGAACATGGTGCAGACACCATTTATGACTGATGAATGAAGCTGCATCATTCAAACTTAATGTATTACTATAATTTGAAGTGAAACCCTCTTGGCTAAATATTGTGTGTTTTATTTCTCCTGGTCATTGATGCTAATGGAGATCCGGCGCAGTGACACCGCACACAACACACAGCGCTGTTCAAACAACACGCCGTCTCTGTGAGATTGGCTCAAATGTTGAGCAAACTTTCTCTTCATGAGAGTTCATGTTTGTCTGCGTCGGGGATGTTCCCTCCAGTATGCACACCTGTGCCGACATGTAGCCGGCGTTCCCGCTAACAGTGCAGCATGCCTGATCCAGACCCGTCTGAGACTTTAAAGTAGCGCTCTTGCCTCAGAGCTAGCATTACACAATGCATTGGATAAAATGTGCACACATTTAAATTCCACTGTGTTTTGCATTTCGTTTTCTTGGGAGCTTTAGGCAAATGACACCGGCTCCGGGTTTTACCATGTGAAGTATATTAGCGAGGAGGGGCCGACCGTAGACGAGACACACGAGCCACTGTTCCAGATCCTGTTGGTGTCGAGTGTCATTGTCATGGAAATACACATCATTTGAATGAACTCATCCTCCACATCAGGCTGTTTGAGTTCTAGAGCTGCAACTAACGATTATTTTGATTTTTTTAATTAATCTAGTGATCTTTTTTTACGTAAGAAGTTAGAACTAATTCAGCAGTTCGTTGAGGTGTAGAAACACTGGGACACGCCATGATGTAACAATACCATTTGATTTTGATTAAAAATAAGTCATTATGTGTGTTCGTCCAGTGGAAGACATTTGAACTTTAACATGAAGAGTGTCAAAGACTTTCTCTACAGTCTTAAAGGAACTTTGATCGTGTTCAAGCCATTGAACAAACGTCTCCTGAACCATATGTTTTTCCTCTTGTTCTGTCTGTGATGCAGTGAGTCTTGTGATTGGTTGTCAAGCCAGCCAATCAGAATTTAGCAGCCTCATCTCTGATTGGCTGGAATTTTGGCACATTGTAGCGCTGATTTGTGTTGAGCAGGCGCGCGGTCGGCGCTTAGCGAGCGCACAGGAGCGCGAGCGACTCAAACCTTGCACGTGCGAAAGAGAACGTCCGCGCACATCCAAATAAACTTCTGTGAAATGCAAAACTGATTTTCGTTCGCTCAAAAGATTTTCTCCTCAACTCAGTTCACGCGCGAAATGCCCTTTTGTACGCTCAAAATATGATCTTGCGCGTGCAAAAATTTGGCAGAGATCCAATTCCACAGGTGGTACGCCATTTCGGTTCTGCAAAGGGAACAAAGGACCGTTTTATTTGGCCTCTGTTTAAAGTGTTCACATACTTTTGATCATCGTGGTCTGGGTTTTTGTGATAGAATGGAACTTTCTCCGTTCCCAGGAGCAGAAGCCGCCATTACGCCAGATGAATGTGAACAGTGTGACGCGGCGACGCATTTTCGTAGTCGACGTAATCGATGACGTCGACTCGTCTTTGCAGTACTATTGAGTTTAACAATTTGTTGTCTTTTTGTTTGGTTTTTTGGCAGCTAAATACCCAGAGATCAAGTCTCTGATGGGACCTGACCCCAGACTGAAATGGATAGTCTGTACGATGGTTGCCGTCCAGTTTTTGGCCTTCTTTTTGGTGAAGGACTTGCCCTGGAAATGGGTCTTGTTCTGGACATATGCATTTGGGAGTTGCATAAACCATTCAATGACACTAGCGATTCACGAGATCTCTCACAACACCGCTTTCGGCAACAACCGCGCCAAATGGAACCGCTGGTTTGCCATTTTTGCCAATTTGCCTATTGGGTTGCCTTACTCGGCATCGTTTAAACGCTACCACCTGGACCACCATCGCTACTTGGGTGGAGACGGCGTGGACGTCGACATCCCCACTGACTTCGAGGGATGGTTCTTTTGCACCCGTTTGCGCAAGCTCATCTGGATCATGTTCCAGCCGCTGTTCTATGCCGTTCGTCCCCTCTACATCAACCCCAAACCCATCAGTCAACTGGAGCTCCTCAACACCGCTGTACAGCTGGCCTTCAACGCTCTCCTCTATTGGGTCTGGGGCGCCAAGCCTTTGGTCTACATGCTGATGGGCTCGTTGTTAGGAATGGGTCTCCATCCCATCTCAGGACACTTCATTGCAGAACATTACATGTTCCTCAAAGGTCATGAGACCTACTCTTACTACGGATCCCTCAACCTGCTGACGTTCAACGTCGGGTACCACAACGAGCACCATGACTTCCCAAGCATCCCAGGACGCCGATTACCGATGGTAAGAGGAGTTATATGTTTACATGTTTGATTAAAGCCAGATCAGTCCATCTCAATAGTTAAATAGTTTAACTTTTTGATGCCCTTGAGAGAGCCTGTTTTAAAAATATAATGCTAGCTATATATTTATTAAGCATGAAGACTCATTTATACCATGTGAGAAGAATAAGCCCCTTTCACACATAATGTTGATCGCAGAAAATCAACGCTAGAGGAGTATATATTGAAAGATGGATCGAAATGTGGAAAATGTACCTTAAGATCAACATTATATCCAAAATTTAGTCTATTTTGCAACAAAAATAAATGATCATAATCTGTCAAAAAATGGTTAAAGAAAAAATACTGAAATCCCCTTCAGATCTTTTCGCACCCCCTTAAAAACACGTGAGTGTGAAAATGAGTTTATTTAACCCTTTTAAAACTACACTAAATAACATTGACTTGAAAAATTGCTGTTGTTTTTGCAAACACATAAAGTTGAGTATGGAAATGGCAGATCAGCCTGGAGCTAAAGCAAAGAAAGCAGAAATAGTTTCCACTGTCAGTTGAAGCGCTGAAGGCCTGCAGTCTTTAAATGGACTCGCTTCAACGGTGTTACAGCAGGCTAAAACAATTCTTGAACTCAAAATGATGTACGAATATTACTTAAAGGCGAATGAATGGTAAGATACTTCCTCCTGTGCCACCTTAATATATTAAGGAAAACTAGACGTTTGCAGATTGATGTCCCTGAAAGAATGTAGCACTGTGACGCTATGAAAACATCGTTTGTTCAAGCAACTCGACCGGCCCAACACCACAGCACTGACTCAACCAGTGATCCGTTTTTCCCAACTAATGGCCAACTATTGGGAAGTCCTCAGGAAGGGTGTTGAAATGAACTTTTGCCCTATGATTGACTGCTTTAGACTGCTGTTTAATTCCTGTTATTATGAATATTACTGTAGGGCTGCCCTAACCAAACATATTTCTAGTCAATGGGTAGTCAGGGTTGTCCAGTCCTGCAGAGTTCAGCTCTCACCCCAGATAAACACCTGAAGCTGCTGATTAAGGTCTTACAAAGGATACTAGAGACTTCCAGGCAGGTTTAGGCTAGTTGGAGCTGAACTCTATAGGACAGTGTCCCTCCAGGAGCAGGACTGGACACCACTGGTGTAAGCCATTTATTTATTTAATTACTTAAGGGGGTGGTTAATTATGATTTCACTTTTTTAACTTTAGTTAGTGTGTAATGTTGCTTTTTGAGCAGAAACAACATCTGCAGAGTTACGACACTCAAAGTTCAATGGAGAGAGGTATTTTCTTTTTTTAAAGAAATCGCTTTTTAAACTGCTGGTAGAGACTACAACGAGCTTCTTCCTGGGTTGGTGACATCATGAACCCTAAAATTTACATAAACCCCTCCCCTGAGGACGCACCATAAAGAGGGAGGGGCCATGTCGGGCTGCTTTAGAGAAGAGGAAGAGTTGTTGTAGTCGAGTGTTGTCAGTTTACGCCGGACTGCTTCACAAACGAGGAAAAAAGATGAACATGACGACACATGCTAGTGATGAGTTGATCAACTCCACAGCAACTACATCAATTTATCCACTAACCGTTCAGAAACTTCTTCCTGAGTCTCTCCATCAGTTTGAACACTTTCCTCATTTTGTCTGCGTGAGATTCTCCAGCTTTGTTGTTGTTGAGCTGTTAAAGCTCCGCCCTCTTCTGGAGCAGCAGCTCATTTGCATTTAAAGGGACGCACACAAAAACGGCGTGTTTTTGCTCACACCCAAATAGAGGCGAATTTAACAAGCGATAATAAATGATCTGTGGGGGATTTTGAGCTCAAACTTCACAGACACCAGAGACGTTATTATATCTTGTGAAAGGGGCGTTATATGTTCCCTATATACTGGGGGCATCAGAAAATGGATCAAGCTTCATGGCTGAGAAAGAATATTGTATGTAACACCGCTAACATTGTTCTGCATTACAGAGAAATACAAAACCACAATAATGAGTGTTGAAATATTATGAATAAAGCTTGCTAGTGTTTGAGACTGATTCTGTTAGAGACTCTCAGTGGAGGTATTTATGAGATTCTTCATTGTTGAATGGACTGGTCTGGTCAGATGTGAAAGATTAACTAGCAAGCGTGAGCTCACACTGACGGACGATATGTGAAGCATGCGGTTAATCTTTCACATCTGATGATCAGCAGCCAGTGAAGATCCCTGAAGCATTTCTTAGAAGGTTTTCTGCCTCCTAACACGGCGCGTCTCGTTCTTTCCCCCAGGTGAAGAAGATTGCAGCCGAGTACTACAAAGATCTTCCGTATTACACGTCGTGGGTGAAAGTGCTTTATGACTTCATCATGGACGATGAACTGGGTCCGTACTCCCGCGTGAAGAGACGACTGACGGGAGACATCAAACAAGAGTGACGCGTCTGACCGATCCCTGACCGCAGACTGTCTTAACCTTCACCCGCCCGAGAGTGAAGAAGGTTGTAGTGATTTTTAGTCATAATTCCAGCCTCTGTGACAAAAGGAACGGCCGCGCTGCTTTGGTTTTTAGCAACTGTGCTGATGAATTTTAATTGTGAACCAAAACTTTTGAGCTCTTCAATTGCACAAGGTCTGAAGATTCAGACTCTTTTATTATAGTTTAGTGGAATTTTCATGCATTTCAAAGCTGATGTTGGTGATTCCTGCACGGCAGGTTTTCAACATTAGGAGTTGGTGTAGCTCTATGCTGATTCAGTTCTTCTGCTTCTCTTCTGCTCTCCTGTCCTGATAAATAAATGAATGACGCTGACAGAGCTCACCAGCGCTATACATGTTCTTGTTGTAAATGCATCATATTATAATAACTCGATCTGCACCATCAGATCCAGTCCCTGAAATACTGAAATATATTAACGTTTCTCGTCTCTTATGAATAGACGCCACCGTCAGGTGGTTTGGTGTTCAGGCTGTGTGTTTCTGCTTTCATTATAGGACATTTCAATAAAACAGGAACATTCTGGCACACTTGGACTAAACAGAACAGAGCTGTCTGACAACATTTATACCTTTTATATTTATCAAAACAACTGAAAAGCCTTAATAAATGTGAGCTGAGGTCTAATGATTGTTATTGTTGTTTGTCTGATATTAATACACACACAAATCCTTAACATTGGTTAACTGCATTAGTTTACATGAACTAAATTGAAATATTTCCTGATACATAATTAAAAATCAAAAGTTGTATGTGTTAATATTATTGGTAACTTTACCATGTTTCATTAGTTAATGAATCGTACTTCTACAGCATTTATTAATATTAATGTTCATATTAACAGTCACTAATACATTTTTAACATCATTAGTTGGTGCACTGTGAACTAACATGAACATTTTTATTAAATAATATTAACAAGGGTTAATAAATGGGGTAAAAATATATTTGCTCAAGTTTGACATCAGAACTAACAATTAAGTTGTATTTTAATTATTGTTTACAAAGATTAATAAATACTGTAACATTTATTTCTCATTATTGATGTTAATGCGTTATGTAATGAGACTTTATTGTAATGTAAAGTGTTAGATCATACATTTATTAAAACATTTGGGCTCGGTAAGATTTATAAACTTTCAGAAGTCTCTTCTGCTCACCAAAGCTGCACTTATTTGATTAAAAATACAGTAAAAACTGAAATATTCTAATGTAAATCGTCTGTTTTCTATGTGAATATAAAGTGTACTTTATTCCTGAATTTTCAGCATCATTCCTCCAGTCTTCAGTGTCACATGATCCTTCAGAAATCATTCTGTAATACTCAAACATTTATCACTGATCATTATCAAATTTTTGTGAAATCTTAAGGGCTTATTTCAAGTAAATTAATACATTAGGTCATTGGGGTTCAGCTGATAAAACAGTTGAGGAATCCATGCATCGCATGTAAATATGAAACAACATTTATTTCTGCATTTTAATGTGTTCGAAAGACAAAAGCCTTCCAGAGAGACAGTAATGTATGATTAAACGACTCGCTGTAATCTGATTGTCAGGAGCTGATTAGATATGCAGTGTTACGAAAACACTTTTCAGCGATAGTCACGTGACTAGTGGCTGGAAGATCTTCTGAATGCTTGATAAAAGGGACATTTAAAAGATAAGAGGCAGTGGGAAAATCAATGAATTATGAATATTAACTCCCACTGTCACGATATCATGTAATCAGTAAAAAATGAGCTGTAGTCTGATTACAATATTACAAGTATTTTATTATAATATATCATATATATATATATATATATGATATATTATAATTAAATAATAATAAAATAAGTACTTCCTGTTGAGTGACTGATTGACAGTTTCAGTGTGAGCTTATCAGTGTAAAAATGACAACAGACAGAAAAAAACCTATAAAACCAAAGTTCAATCTATTTTAGAAAAGCTACTCATTTAAACAAACAAACAACATTAAAATGAATTTACACAAGTTGTCAATCTCACTTTTTCCAAGAACATCTATTACAGTAATCATTTTCTCATGTAATGTTCCTGTTCAAACACATTCTGAATCGTCTCTTATACACACTTTATTGCATAAATCATTTCATGAAGCCACTGATCATGTAAAAATGTTGGTCTTCTGAGAGCTGAATCGTCCCTCATGTTCAGGAGCAGAAGCTCCGTCAGTTGTTGTTCATCAGCGCTCGTCATCTGGTGAGGGTATCCTTCAGTTTTTCATACATTAACTGCTCCTGCAAGGAGGGAAATAATAACCCACGATTAAACCAACCAACAAGATGGACAAACTTCACCGTGACGAATGAGAGACGAATCTGAGACAAACTCATCAATGATGGAGGAAAAAAAGAGCCCGATTGCAGCAACTTTGGTTTCCCAGGAAGTCATGATTCTGTTCTCTCAAACATATGGCATGGAAACGCTGCTTTATTTGCAAATGTTTTATGCGATATGAACTTTGAGCATCAGTTAAATCTGCAACATTGAATGGAAACGGCTAGTGATGAGACAACAACAACACCAACATTTTGTTGGATTTTGTAGTTTATGCAAATTTTATTGAATTGAATCAAAGCGCAGTCCAGCCAATCACAGTCCGAGAGATTTTCACTCCAAGTTGAGTGTCTGTTCATCTCGTCTTTTTCTCATCACTCACCTTCTTGGACACAGACGGGCGCACCTTCTTGAAGGCGTCTTCGAAGTGAACTCGGCTCACTCTGATGTCCTTCACCGGCTCTGGAACAGATGACACGAGCTCTCTGTCATGACGGGACGGAGGCGTGCAGGAGCTTCAGACAACAGAAGTGTGTGTGTGTGTGTGTGTGTGTTACCTGTGTGTGTTTGCGCTGGTCCTGCGTTCAGGTGAACTCTCAGAGCGTTAACACTCGCCTCTCGCACCAGCGCCGACAGATCTGCTCCTCTAGAACACATTCAACAAACTCAAACTGTGGAAAGTAGACGTGCGATATATATCGGCATTGGCTGATAATTATTAATGTTTAATGTTATTGGTCCGATACGAAAATTAGGGCCCTTTTTCCATTTTATTTTCCTCGAATTCCATGTTTTCCACTTAATTTTTTTTGGATTCCATTTTAATGGTTTAATTAAAATTTAATGATCAAAAAGCAAGTCTAAGCAGATGAATTTATTTTGTTTAAATAGAGCCCTATGAAATGTCTTTATTTTCTTTAAAACAGACGGAATAATCATGAACTATTTACTTAATCGTGTAAAATGTGATCAGATGATAGTTAAACAACTCTTTATTTTGTTGGCAAATAAAGTGCAGAGTTTTACAATCAAAAATAAAACAGGAAAAGATTGTGTGATTATTCCTTAAAGTTTTAATAACTGTATTATTATTCATAAATTATGGATTCATTACAATTATGGGAGAATTTCAATTTGTCTCTTAGAATGTAAAATTAATTTAAAAAGTTTTAGTGAATGACTTTGGGAAGAGAAAGATCTAGATGTTTCCTTGTTTCCTGAACACAGTCGTCCGCTGTGTTTGTTTGCCTTTTGTTTTGTTTTTTTAAATCAGGCTCAATCAAGATTAAGATTTATTGACCAATATATCGGCTTCCAAATACAAAGAATTATTGGTCATCGATATCGGCCAGAATATCCATATCGATGCATCCCTAATGAAAAGAGTCACAATCTACTGAACAAAATCACAATCTTTCTTACGATAGACGACGCGTCACCATTTTATCAATAAAACAAACTAGAGCAGAGTATCAGCGACCTCACAATACACCAGAGATCTCCATCTCACATCATTAACAACGATTTACACACTTACGTAAAACTCTCACAACGTGCATCATGGGCAATTTCCTCAAGACTGACATCTGGATCCAGATGTGGTTTGGTGCCGCCCTAAAACATGAAAGTTCATAAATCCAATATTATTCCAGTGGTTCATATGTTCATATGAAGTTTGGTTAAACGACGTTCACCTTAGTGATGGTGACTAATATGGCGTGTCTGTCTGCGGCGGGCGGCAAACCCACATACAGAGTTTTGTCCAGTCGTCCCGGTCTGAGCACAGCCGGATCAATAATATCTAGAAACAGCCACAGACGCGTTATAGAGAGCGAAAAAAATCATCTCAATGTTTTCAAAGACGTTCCTCTCTATTACCTGGTCTGTTCGTGGCAGCCATCATGAAAACCTGCCGGCGGTTCTCCATGCCGTCCATCTCGGTGAGCAGCTGGTTCACGACACGAACGCTGGCTCCTGACTGACAGCAGACACACATCACTCATCATCACCTTCATCATCATCATCATCATCACATCCAACTTGTGTTCATTTGCTGCTATAACTAGTAGTACAGAGGAAGAGATGACCGGTTCATGCGCCACATTAAAAACACATTTATTGACTGAATTTAGTGATAAAACTAACTGAAATCTGAGGCTTTGTTTTGTATCAAAAGCAACAGATTATTGTGATTATTGGATGGCAGGAGCTAGTTTTGTTCACGCATCAACTGAAGATATCGTGGACCATCCACACAGCTGTTTTAGTTCACGTTGTGGCACAAAATAGACCGTGACAGTCAGGAAGCGCTGATTAAATGTCACAGCGTCACATGATGCGATCAGCGGCGCGTCTCTCACCTCATGCTCTGAGCGACGAGGACAGAGCGCATCGATCTCATCAAAGAAGATGACACACGGCGCCGAGTTCCGGCCTCTCTGGAACACCTGCCGGACGGCCCGCTCGCTCTCACCCACGTACTGCAAACACACAACAAACCCGACGGTGAACACGTCTGTCATACTGGACATCACATTAATAAACCAGTAAGATTTCTCGCATTTGATGTTGTATAGCACTGGAAATCTGTCATAATTAAGCACCTCTGCAAATTTCCAAGATAAAGTATTTATATACCATGGCAGAATATGTTTATTTAGCTTTGAATAAAAAAAAAAATACATTTACTTAGGCTGTATGGAAAATATAATTTAGATTTTGCATTGAAATGTGATGAACGGTTCATTGAGAGGTTGAGAATCTCACCATGTTCAGCAGCTCTGGACCCTTGACAGAGATGAAGTTCAGGCCGGACTCGTTAGCAACAGCCTGGAACGAGAGCGAGAGACGATGAACAATGATGGAAGCAAACTGAGTCAGCTGAACTAACCCACCAGGTCCGAAGAAGACGAGAAGATTCCAGTGACGAGCAATTCGTCAGTCCCTCCAGAAAAACACGATTATGCGATCGCTTGATTTCACGCATAATCAGCCAAAGTCCACATATTTATGCGGGGGTCCGATTTTTTCAAATACGCCGAACTTTCGCCGCATAAATTGCCTATTTCAGCAAGCAAAATATGCATGATTTCATAATTCGTTGCAAAAAAGTCTCATATATCTTATCAGAAAGTTGAGAAATGTTGCGTTTTCTTCACACAACTAAAGCGTCATTATTTCGCCCTGATTGCCATGGGAACCTCATGAAGTGACGTAATGACGCGATGTGAACATCGTCTGCAAACCCCGCGGTGATGAAGACGCAGATCATTCTCATTTGACAACAAAAATCAGCGCAAAAGAGCGTGAAGTAGTTTCCCGCTGTGTCACATGACAGTGGGGTGAATTAGGACCGCAGACGACGCTGTATATTAGTAGTGTGTGAAATAATTCACGTTACAGTCAGAGATTGGAAGCACTTGATTTAACACAAGATGTGTGTTTTGTATCACTACCACATTTTATTTATTCATTTTCACAGAAGTTGTTGAATATTTCTTTTGTGAAGCGACAGAACTTGTTTGACTCAATGTTTTGTGAGTTTGATTCGTGTGTTCATGAAGGTCTGAAATAAATCAGAACGAGAACTGAAATATTCAGTGATTTAGTGTCTTGAAGAATCAGAAATGACTCGTGACATGAAGGCAGAGTCTAGAGAGAATCAGCTTTTCCTCTTTTGCATCAAACCGCAGTTTTTGCAAGTTCCAGCAATTTCATCCCATAAAATTGTAAAAATATCCAGCATATTCCAGACATCCCAACCTGCAAAAAGTCATTTCAGGGAGGTATCCCAGAGACTTGGGATGTCTGATATTCCATCGCATTTTTGAAGAAAACGTGCCGCAAAATCAAGGATTTTTGCCACAACAATCACAAAAAAAAATCTGGAGGGACTGAATTGTCTACAAAAAAATGAATCACAAAACACAGCAAGTGAGAGCAGTGCTGTCATCAGACAGGAGCAGTTCGGAGGAAAATCACCACAGAAATCAGGTCCATCAGGTCAAACTTGCGCTGGAATCAAAACAGCAGTCCTGAAACTCGAAGGGTTCAATCCTGTACTTCCACAATCAGCCTCTGCTCATTCATGATCGATGCGGAGCTGCAGTTCAGTTCAATGTCTGAGCGAGTGCGATTTACAGACACAACTTACTAAGGCAGGGCTCCAGACTAATTTTTCCACTGGTTGCACTGGTGCTACCAACTTTCTCAGTTGGTCGCACCAGCACATGATTTGGTCGCACTTTCTTTTCTTTTTTTTGCTACAACATCGGATTAATCAATGCATGCTTGATGAATAGTCCTCTTAGTCTTAAATATATTAAATCACAGTGGCTGATGACCGATATAAATCTGATATATATGTATAATTTATATTTATTTTAATTCATATTTAATAAATTAGAAATATGAAAAGTATGAAAATTAAATTAATGAATATATATAAAGCCTTAATAATTATATATAAAACCTAATATATATAGCCTATATATATATATATATATTTCGATCGCCTTTCCAGTGAAGCTGAACTGAAGTCCGAGTTAATTTCACACGGATCGACTGTCACGCACAGAATACACACGTTCACGCGGGTTACAAACACTTCAGAAGAGCTCACTGTTGTATTCGAATAAATCTGCAAGGTCTGTGAAATTAAATGTTAATTAGATATTCAGAGATTTGTTTTAATATAGGTGTGTATTTGCTGAATGTTGAAGGTAAATGAGAAAATATTCAACTTTAGTTTGCCTTTATGTAACTAATAATATAAAAGCAAACACTGTACTTTCTCACATTCAGTTTGCTTGCTTTCTTTGTTGTGGTTGGTCAGACAAAATAAACCAAACATTTTCAGTTTATTCACATTTGAGTCTATTTTCCCTAGTCAGTTTTTGAGTCGCTGACAGACTAACTGCGCGTGACCACCGGCGGAGCGCGAGCGCTATCAATGAACCAGTGATTACGCAATTTAAGCAATGATGCTACATTTGAATTTTCGCGACAGAGACGTGCTTATATACATTACCTTGACAAGACTTTTTGACATTAGCGCAAGCCAAACATTTTTCTCTCGCGGCCTATTGAGGAACTCTGGTCTAAGCCATTGCTGTTGAAGTGACTTAGTGCCTTTCTACCTGTGCGCTCATCATCATGTGTCTGTATGCATGGCTCGTCCTTTCCACCAGCATCCTTGACCTCCAATCCTTGTCTTAAAATATTCAGCTATTGACCTTTCCATTTTTATAAGGCTTAATTCCTAAATTTCCTGAATCCCTCATTGGCGTTTCATCATCAGTCTGCAGTGCGCGTGTACGTTCGCTCTCTAGGGTAAATAAATAGAACTGCATGTGTCTTGCGGAAGAACATTGTAGCCGGAACTACTTCTCTCTGTTTGTCTATGACGAGTCACGCAGGTACTGTGATACTCCGCAGCGCAGCCGAGCCCAGTCTGAAACAGTCCGAATATAAACACTTATTGTAGGCGCACCGTAGTGATTCAGGATAAGACACAAGCACGGTTTGGAAAATGGATTCATGATGTACTCATTCATTATATAAATTTTGTTCATTTTGGAAACAAAACAGTTACGGACGGCAGCAGCTGCTGATACCTCTTTCTGTTACACACGCGCGAATAACATGATCATGCACTCGCACAAATGCGACCACGTAAAATTTTTACTCGCACATCCTCAAAAAGTGATCGCATATGCGACCATTTTAGTCGCAGTCTGGAACCCTGTAAGGGCTTTCACACTTGATCTAGTTAACCCCGGGTTAATGTCCTTACTCGGATATTTACAGTGTCAGTGTCACTGATTTTCCTTGTCTTGTTAAAAAAAAAAAAAGGATTGGAAAAGTTTAGTGTGTAACGAAGCTCAAACGTGCGGCGTAACACGAGATTCAACCTCACTGGTTCTTCTCAAAGATTATGGGTTTGGAACAACATGAGTAAATGATGACAGAATTTAAATTAATTTGAGAAGATTATGATGATAAATGAATTATAAACTTTTGTTGGTCACAGAGAAAAATCCTGCTGGGTTTTTGTTGAGAGAATTTGGGTGATGTGAACTTAAAGGGGTCATGGCGTGGATGTTTTAAAATTGTAATATGTTCCTTAAATATATATATTTAAAAGAAACAATTTATTTTCAGAAAAACAATTATTTTCCACCTTCATTCTGGCCTGTCTGAACGCATCAGTTTTTAAGGCGCAGCTCCTTGTCAGTAAACAGTCACTGTCACGATCGGCTAATGTCACTGTATAGGAAACAGAATCAACACCCACTCGCTAAACGACACACAAACGAGTCTTCAAAGATGAAGCACCTGACAGCAGCTGCACCTCAACAGTTTAACATGGACGTGATGTTTTCTCAACACTCGTGTGCAGTGGCGAGTGGGTGTTGACACGGTTTCCTATGCAGTGACATTAGCCAATCATAACAGTGTCTGTTTACTGACAAGAAACACGGTGTTCTGTATCGGCGTAGACGCGTCACTCGTTATAATGGCTTCTATTTGCTTTTGACGCTCGTATTCAGCGACTGAACGCCGGTGGGCGGGGCATATGATGCGGTGACGTATGACTATTGGTCGATGGGAAGCATGCATATGCCCGAGTGACGTCACAAATCCAGCAGCATCAAAACAAGCCGTTTTTTTGAGCAATGCTTTGTTTATAATGACGACGTTCTAAGTTATGAACGAAAAGACCTCTTATATGTGAAAAGATCAAGCTAATTTGTACGCAGAAACACTAACTAACACGGCAGAGGCAACTTTGATCGCTTGACTTGAATGGGTTAGGACACGTGAACAGGAAATGAGGTCTAATGCAGGTGATGCGGAAGGAAATAAAAGTTCACACACTTTGGCTAAGAGGGTCTTTCCACAGCCGGGCGGTCCGGCGAGCAGCACTCCGGCCGGGGCGTTGAGACCCAGAGCTTTGAAATGCTCCGGGTTATGGATGGGAGCCTGGAAACATACAAACACAACCATCATATCTGCCCTTCCTCATCATCTTCACCCGTCTTCAGTAGCAGAGACAGGAGAAACTTAAAATACAAAATACACATCAACTCTGAACTAAGAAAGTACTTGAAGTATTATCGATATTCTAGAACAGTAATTCTCAAAGTGTGGTCCACGCCCCCTAGTGGTCCGCAAAAAGATGACCTAAACTAGGAACTAGGCCAGCTCTTAACCTGCACCGGATCGCGGGGGGGGGGGTTGACGTCAGTGTGTTTTAATAACGAAAAAATGGATCATATAATTGTATTTGTGTTTGAATAATTAGAAAAAAATTGGAAAATAAAGTGGCCCTTGGGCTGAAAAAGTTTGAGAAACACTGTTCTAGAAGATGAGCAACGTCAGTACCATGATGGCCATGTTGAGCTCCTCGCGGATGTCCTGCAGGGCGCCCACGTCTTCCCAGGTCACGTCCGGTACGGTGGCAAAGCCCTCGCGCTTAGCGGACGGCTGGACTCTCGGTAACGACGAGGTGAAGTCTGACATGACGACACAGAGTCCCGACATCTGCTCCTCGCTCAGAGACTCGTTCGTCTTCAGCAATGACAACAGCTGCTCCAGCTCACCTTTCTGCCAGGAAGACAAACAGCGCCGGACGTTACGTTTTGTGTTTTATTCAATGCATTTCAATATTTCGAACTGTTAAATAATTAAAGAGGCCCTTTTACGCCCTTTCTCACTATCTTGATGTTGTTTTTGGGCTCTACTAGAGCAGGTTTTCAAGCTTGAATGTTATTTTTGACATTGTTGCAGCTCCTCTCTTCTCAGTCTGTCAGTAACACTCTGTTTACTTCCTGTCTCTATGAAGCTCCTCCTTCTGAAAAGCACACTGTGCTCTGATTGGTCGGCTGAAGCGGTGTGTTCTGATTGGTGTTTGGGAAATGTCCCGCCCCTTACCATAACCACCAGTTTCAACACACTAAAAATGTGTTTTTTGAACAACTAATGATGTAAACATTCTAGTAGACCCCATAAACAAAATTATGAGCCTGTAAAAGGACAGCATAATGAACGCATGTGTTTGTAAAGTGACTACACTAGTAAAATAATTGAAAAGGAACTTTTAAAGAATATCACGGCTGCGTTTAACTCCACTTTTAGTTGCTCACGAACTTCTTCAATCACTTCCATTTTGCGTACAACTTCGTCAAGCGGACGAGGGAAGTTTAGCTGGACAGACCCTGAACCACTCAATTTTGACCGAGTAGACTTCAGGCAGATCCAACGATTGTATCGTCACTAAAGCAACTTGCACTGCAGCTCCATAGCAGATTCCAGCAATCACAGGCTTCCATTTGAAGCCACTGCAAGGTTTCACCAGTAACGCTCGCGCAACAAAAGCAGAGACATACATCAAGGTGAACGAGATGAGGGAAGGGCGTTAAAAATAGTGGATTTGAACGCAGTCCGTACCGGTGGATCTTCGCTGCTCGACTTCAGCAGGATTCTGTTGACAGCGGTCATGGCCGCCTCGCGGCACAACGCCATTAAATCTGCGCCCACATAACCCGGCGTGAGACGCGCCAGCTGTCTGTAGTCAAAATCCTCCGGCAATGTGATCTTCCGACAAAGTGTCCTCAGAATCCTGGGATGGAAAAAATTGAGGATAAACATGTGGGGAAAAGCATGAGTGCATTTCCAAATATGATTTTAGCACAAACATTAGTAGGCCACAGCCGATTCACACGTACGTCAGTCGCGCGGCCTCACAAGGAATACCCAGACAGATCTCTCGGTCAAACCTGCCGGCTCGACGCAGGGCCGGATCCAATGAGTCTGGACGGTTTGTGGCTCCAATAACCAAGACCTGAGCTGGCTCCGATAACGAATTGAGGTCTAAAGACAACAAGAAACAGCAGAGAATAAAACACTGAATGAAAACCCACGTCAGTTTGTTTCAGAAGAGACGCCACACACCATCCATGCAGGTGAGTAACTGAGCAACGATCCTTCTCTCCATGTCTTTGGAGGCGATCTCTCGTTTTGGAGTGATGGCATCGATCTCGTCGATGAACAGGATACAGGGAGCGCTGCTCTACAACAGACCAATCACAATTAAACAAGCAGCAATGGAGGCGGGCTGGGAAGAGCGGAGCTCAACGGTATTTGTAATATACACAAAATTGTCTATGGAAACGGCTCAAGAGCAGATATAAGAATACTTTCACGACAATGCATTTCAGTGCACCATCTTATGTGATGGCAGATAATTTTTCGCATATTTGCTTTGTCGATAACAAGACTGGATGGAAACTTAGCTAGTGTTTCAACCGCAGAAAAACGTCAATAAAACAGTACGATACAGTAACGTCACATTACCTCAGAAAAGACATTCAGTGACCACAAACTCGACGGTCAGCGAGAAACATAATTCAGGCATTCAGATAAATACATGCACTATATTATACACTCAAAAAAATATTTCTGTCTAAACATAAGTTTTATGTAATTTAATTACATAGCAATTTTCCATCCAATTGGATTACATAGTTTTAACATAAACAAACTAATAAACTTAATGTGATTCATATTTGTCAGTCATATGTAAATGAAATAGGTAAGATTTATGTAATAGTTGAGTATATGAATAGTGAGAGATTAAATGTCTTTTATCTTCAGTTGATTTCATCAGTTGTAGTTCTTGTGTTTCTCTGTCCTTCAGTGATTCTGCTTGTTAACAGCAGGTGTTCATCATTAATGCTCAATCATCACTTAATGATCTCATTAACTCTGACACCGCTTCAATGGTGCTTTAACTCAGTAGTGCGCACACACATGACCACTAAACAGTGTTCATTAACCTGTGAACTATTACATAAATCTTACCTATTTCATTTACATATGACTGACAAATATGAATCACATTAAGTTTATTAGTTTGTTTATGTTAAAACTATGTAATCCAAATGGATGGAAAATTGCTATGTTATTAAATTACATAAAACTTATGTTTAGACTGAAATATTTTTTTGAGTGTATGTTCATTATATTTTAACCTGTTCTTCAATATTTAATGTAAAGTTATTTTTTGACAACCACCTTATCTTTTCAACAATAACTATTAGTAGAAACAATTATATTATTCAATATAAAAATATGTAGAGTTGAAATGTTTGAATAATTCATTTTTAATATATATTTAAAAAATAATAGCAATTGCATTCAACAGACTGTAATCTACTGTTGATTTTGACCTTTAATAATACAGTAATATAGCAGCTTTAGTCGAGAGAGGTGGTTTTTCCGTAAGAACAACTGACATGTATCCAAATGAATCAATATCAGAATCGAATTGAATCAAATTAAGGGCTTGTGAATCAAATTGATGTGTTTATTCTGGGTTAGAGATTTCATGCGATAAAGTCATTCCCCCATATCTCTCGCTCCAAAACTAAAGCGGTTCACAGTGAAAGGACTATAATTATTTATTATATTTATATGAATTATGTATTTATGTAATTACTATATGAACTAACAATTAATATTAAACAGCCTTTGAATATAAATACAAGCTTAAACATATAAAGCTTTTAAAATGACTAAGCTTGCTCTTTGTGAGCCTATATAAATGATTTAAATTCAGTTGATTCACTGATCGCAGTCTTCAGCGGTTTATTCCTGCCTTGTAAACGTGTTTAAATTCATGATGTTTTTCATAACCATCTCTTAATCCTCATCAGAGAAGTGAATCAAACGCTCCCCTTGTTCCGTGTGATTGGCTGTTCGCTGCGCATGTTGATCACGAACACAAACGTTTATAGCGAGACGACTGAACCGGATCTAAACCAGGTTGGGATCTGTATGGTTTTGTCTACTCTGAAACTTAAAACTAGCTTCATGCGAGCGGGTGTGAATTGCATGTGATCAGACTCTCAGAAGACGTTCAGAAGTGTGATACTTACTATGGCTTGCTCAAACAGTTCCCGCAGCTTCTGCTCAGATTCCCCGGAGACTCCTGACACCAGCTCCGGCGCCGAAACTTTCAGCATGGGCAAACCCGTCTCCTACACACACACACACACTCGCTCAGCAGTGAAACACACACACAGAGAAATGCACACGGTCGCAATCACTCACTCCGGCCACGGCTTGAGCCAGCAGCGTCTTCCCACATCCCGGCGGCCCGTGCAGGAGGAATCCGCGTGGAGGAACGACTCCAAGCCGCTGGTAAACTTCTGGATGTCTCATGTGGATCAGCAGTTTACACACTTCCTGAAGAAGACGAGCAAACGGAGGCAGTTAGTCATCGGTGTGTGAGCCGGACAGATGGATGAACTCGTGATCAGAGCTGACGGTCACCTCCAGAGTTTCCTCACTGCCGCCGAAATCCTCAAACTTCACAGCGGGGTACTGAAGCTCATGGACCTTGAGCTTACCTTGAGTTAAAACAAGAACAAACTTATTACACACAAAAACTGATGCTCTGAAATTTGAAAAAATTATATTTTTGGGTGACTATCGAAAGCATGTCTGGGTCATATTGCACTAAATAAACTATACACGAAAATGATTTGCATCACATTTTAATGACAATTGAGCCTTCGCAAAGCCCCGCCCCCTTTAGTTACTGTTGCTATGCGCTCTCACGCCACACATCATGTTCTCACGCAGTGGAGCAAAGAGGACACTGACAACGTATGAAACAGTTTCATATTAAAATATTGTAATGTTTTAAAGCAGTTGAATCAATAAATAGCGTCTAGTGTGTGTTTAATGTGTGGTGACAGATCGCTGTAGCTCCTCGTGAAGCGATCATCTCTTCATACTAGTTCATTTATAGCATCAAATAAACATGAATGAACATCAGAAGGAATGTTGTTTCAAGACGTGATTCAAGTTCACCAACGTTAATCTACTAACTCCCCTGACCGCTTTGACCGACAAAATGGAGGATTCGGGGTTATGATTGGTCAGATCGCCTGTCAATCAAACTGCCGGCGACGAGTCAATTGACATTTCCCCCTTAAAAAAACTGCCATGATGAATAAATGCTTTATAATGAGGTTCCACTAGTTCACATGAACTAAGAATGAAAAGTACTTATAAAACAAACTTATTCATTATTAAAATGAAAAGTTGTATCAGTTGATGTTAACTATTGAACAGCAGTATTTTAAATAACTAACGTTAATAAAGACAGTAACGCTTTACAATCTGGTCACATTATAAACATTACTTAATGCATTAACTAGCACTATTTTTACAGCATTTAATAACGTTTAATAATAATGTTAATGTAATGTTTAATTAATAATGTTTCAGTAAATGTTGAATTAACTAAGATTAATAATGCTTTAGAAGTGTTGTTCATAGTTAATTCATGTTAATAACAAATGTAACCTTACTGTAAAGTGGGTCACACTTTAATTTATGGTCCATTTCTCACTAACTAACTATTAACTATGACTTTAACCTCAATATACTCATAATTACTGCTTATTAATGGTTAGTAGTTGTTAAGTTTAGTATTATGGGATGTAGAATATGATCATGCAGAATAAGGCTTTATAAATTTTGACAATTTCCTACTAATGTGTGTGCTAACAAGCAACTAGTTAATAGTGAGAACTGGACCCTAAACTAAACTAAATAAAACAAGCCACTCTCTTCCTGTTCTTTGTTGGACTTTGACAACCCCTCACACACTCCCTCTGAGATTCACCCGTCTGATGACCAGAACTGTGTGTTTATCAGGTTCACTGACTCTTTTTGGCCAGTATGGCGGCACCGATCTCTGCGTCCTCCTCCTGCTTGCTCTTCTTCACTCTCTTCTGCTTCCCGCTCTTTGATTTCTTTTGTTTGGATGGATCTCTCTGCTTCTGTAAACACATCGTGATGAGATCAGAGAAGAGAGAAAGTGAATGTTCGCTCTGCTTCATCAACATACTGTCTGTGAACGTATCAACACCAGAACATTTGTACAGTATGAATGAATGAAGGTGACAACGACGTTAAATAAGGCCATGAGATGAATGGTTTTCTGATGGGTATTGGAGGGAGAGTCCAGGCGTGTGCATTAAATGCATTAATCATTTTAACAAGTTATTTCTTCCATAACTAATTAAATTATATGCCTCACAGCCGGTGGAAAAGAATCGGGATGAGACTCATGGATGATTATTAACGTTACTGTAGTGTGAAGCAGAGCAGGAGCGAGTGTTGTGGAGCTGAACGAGACGATTGATAATGAGAGACGAACGACACACGCCTCGAGAGCAGCGGGACTTTTATTATGACACAGTCGCCGCTTCCGCTTTTCCGGTCATGAGTGTGAGGAAACACAGCTCTGTTTATCATATTAGACACATTTGAGAGTGTTGAAGATGATGTTATAACGTTACTCTGAGCGTTCGCTCGCGGCTGCTGCGAGATCCATATTACAATATCATATTAAATGATGGATGGCTCGTGCTGATAAATGGCATGCAATTAATTCAGTATTATTGTTAATAAAAAAATAAAAGCTGCATATGTTGACAAAAGTGTTTTTCTTTAGATTAAATTAGATTTAAACACTAAGACTAAACACGTTGAGTTTTCTGTCTATAAATGTATCAAACAGATGTTCCCTTGTCTAATGAAACATGTAATATATTAAAGCGTCTTTGGTGTTTCCATGGTTTCCACAAAATAAAAGCGGAAATTGAGGGTAACGCGGATATGACGTCATATGACAGGCGACTCGCTTACACGTCCCAAATCCTTGATTACTGCGATTTTCTCACGATTTACAAATAGTTAGAAACATTTGGGATATTGTAAGTACTCAACTGAATAAATTATATATCACTGGCATAGTAGTTTTTGGATATTTACTGCAAAAATCTTACATATCGCAGCTTTAATCAGTCAAAATTCTTACTGACTGTTAACCTGTTAATAATCTCTACTTTTAACGGTTATTTTCCCCAACTCTGATTGTCTCTAAACATGTGATTGTATTGTTCCACCCTTTCCCAGTGTTCAATATGACACTTTGTTGTAATTTTCTCCTCCAACTTCAAAATCGTCCAACATCGTTTGACTCAGTCTTTGACGTTCTCTTTGTAAACACTGGATCGGTACTTCCTCCTACGTCACGTGACCTTTCCAGCGTGATGACATTATGTGTGGAGCATCAGAGCAGTGCAAGACCAGCATTTGTGGTTAAAAAGTATGTATAAAAGTAAAATGTCGATGGTTTCTCTAGATCAGACTCTTATTCCTCGTCTGGATCATGTAGAGTCTTTGAAGCTGCACTGAAACTGACATTTGAACCCGTTGAACCCCAGTGAAGTCCACTATATGGAGAAAAATCCTGGAATGAGTTCCTCAAAAACCTTCATTTCTTTTCCACTGAAGAAAAACATCTTTGATGACATGAAGGAGAGTGAATCATCAGGAGATTTTAATCATGAAGTGAACTAATCCTTTATCTGCTTTCCATTGACGGCACGTTCTATCTTCGATCATGAGTTTAAAACACAAACGTGTGATATTTACCGCAGAGCTGGTGGACTCTTCCTCGCACAGATCAATGAAGATGTTCTCCTCATCTCTGTTTCCAGTCTTGTCGATGATCCAGCCGTCGCCGTCGCTCTTCTGAGGGGTGGAGCCGCCGGCCGCGCGAGACTCTCCTCTCTGGTAGAGCGACGTCAGCGAGCTGTTCATGTGATTCGTGTGCTGTTGGAAACATTAAAGCGTTTACCACATTCTGCCTGAGGTGAGATCTGATATTTTTGGATTCTAGAGACAAACTGCAGTTACTTCATGTTCAAGAACATCGTCCTCGCTGTCGGTGCTGTACTCGGTGACGTGACTGTCGTCCCTGAAACGGATCACAGCAGAGCAGAGTTTATGAGGGTCAAACCAACGGGAATAATCGTGACGGCTGGAGAGAGCGTGCGGTCATACCCGTCCTCTCCACTGCGTCTCGCTCTTTTGGCCAGATGTTTGTTTTCCAGCGCAGAGACGTCAGACTCGCTGCAGATGGTCGAGTGAACTACAGACACAACGATTTACAACTGACAGCTCAACACGTTTCATCAGCAGAAAACAGAAACAGTGATATTGTGCTCTAACGCAGGGGTTTTCAATCTTTAGACGCCACGGATCAAATATTCAAAACAGTTTCTATAAAGTTACTATATCTATTAAGTTGTACTTCTCAAATACTCACTACTGTTAAACATATTTTTGTTTATTGTATATTTAATTTTTTAAATAAATAAAAATAATATTTTTATCTATTAACATTAATCTAATGTAATCGTTCAATGACTAATATTTTCTATTAATCACATTTTCATTATTTTAATTTAATAGATTTAATAGATTAATCACATTTTTTTATTTTAATCACATTTCGATTCTTTCATATTAATAAAAATTAATTGATTTAATAGATAACTAATATAATAACCAACTGTTATTTTTTATTAACTTATAATTAACTTTTCAAACTTATTCATTTAATTTAATGTAATACAATTATTAACTTCTACTTACTCTAGTAATGTGTGGTGGAATGTTCTTGTTTTATTTAATTTTAATCATATTATTACTTAAATAATTAAAAACTTTAATGTAATCAAATAATAACTTTTTTTATTTCTAATAACATTTTTATTCATTTATTTCTATCATTATAATACATAACTAAATTTTTATTTTAATTACATTTTATTAAATTATTTTAATCTAATATATTTATTAACCTCTATAGTAATATACTGGTAAATGCATTAATTATTTACTTGAGCATTTCATTTAAATCTAAAAAAAATTCTCTTTAAATCTAATTAAAAATTATTTATTCGATATAATGGATTAATAACCAACTTTTTTATTTTAGTCAAATTTTTATTCATTTATTTTAATCTAATTTAATTAATAAATAACTAATATTTTAATTTTCATCACATTTTTAATAAATTATTTTAATTGTTTTAATAGAATAATAACTAACTAAACTTTTAAATGAAATTGAATCACATTTTCTTCATTTACTATCTTTTCAATGGCCCGTCTGTCCCTCTCAGACTGAAACCCCTGATCTAATGCAGTTTTCAGGTGATTCAGACCTTTTTCCACTTGAATCCTGAAGGCTGTCCGGTTCCTCCGGCCGTACTCGGTCCTGCTCAAACACAAGCACATCTCAGACTCACTTCTGATGATCTTTCTGCTGGTTTGGAGGTGATTCACTCAATGAAACTCACCTGAACTGCTGCTGAAGCTCAAAGGCCATGGCTGAAATGTCCACATACTGATCATTGTGTGTTTTCAGGTACTGAAACAGGCAGATATGGGATTGACAACTGAAAATCCATCATTAACTCCTCATGAAAAACAGGATGTTCATGTCAGTGTTGATCTCTATCAAAAGCACAGCATCAAACTGCTTAAATATATATATATATATATATATATATATATATATATATAAATAACCAGGGCTGGGTATGTTACTTTTAAAATGTATTTCACTACAGATTACAAAATACATGCTTTAAAAAGTAATTTGTAACGTATTTCGTTACATTACTCAAGTTTAGTAACTTAATCTAAATACTTTAGAATACTTTGGAATACTAATAAGTGTGAAACAAACACAAAAAAGATCATTGTGAGTTTTATCTCACAATTCTGACTTTTTCCCTCAGAATTGCCAGTTATAAAGTTGCAATTGCCAGTTATAAAGTCAGAATTATGAGATATAAACTCATACTAAATTCACAAATGCAAGAAAAAAAGTCAGTATTGCAAGTTTATATCTCCCAATTCTGACTTTATAACTATAGTATTAAAATGTTGGTGAATCTTAACTCCACTTTTTCAGACGGTCAGAGTCAGAGAATCACCAATTGCTGTTTAAATGACATTAAAACTCAAAGTAATCACTTTGGTAATCTAAAACACTTTTCAGATGTAACTGTAATCTGATTACCACCCATTTAAAATGAAATACAGTGACTCAAATTGTGTATTTTAAATACGAAACTAAGTTACTTGTATTTCGTTATTCCTCAACCCTGCATATAATATATATAATACGTAGTACATTAAAATTTTTACAGACTGTTTTAATGTTCCCTGGCTGTCTTAACTTTCATCAGATTACTTTATCATTAGTTACTGTACAGAATAATGTCACTGTAATTTGAATTATAATAACAAAGCGTCACTTTTACCTGATGGACTCTGTGTTTGAGTCTCGGGTCTATGTTATACGCGCTGCGGTTCTTCATCGCTGATCCCAAATGAACACACGACAGAAAGCGAATTTACATTCATGTAGATTTACACTAAACACGAATTTCACAGTTTCATCTTTAGCATCGCGCTGCTGCTGTACATGTGGAAACTGAACACACGCTGATCCGCTGCGGCTCGACACACGCCAGCGCCACCTGTCGGTCTGGAGGCGCCGGCGAGAATAACTTAAATAAAGATATTTAAGTGTTTCGTATTTTCTTAATGCTGCGATGAAGTGGAAATATGGTTATCCCTTTCTTTTCTTTTTAAATTGTGGTCAGGGATTAAAACAAAATTTCATATATGTTTTTGTTTTTACAAGAATGTTACAATAACTGAAACTTGTTGACTTAAAATTTGCTTCTTTATTTTTTTTAAACCCCAGTTCGATTGAACTACATTGCAAAGATAATAATAATTTATGTCAATTAATAATAATTACGGTACATGTTGTTCACAGCATACAGCGGGTGGCGCTATCAGTGCGTCGAACGCAGAAAAAGAGTTCGCGTGCGCCATGACGTCACACGCCGAAGCGACGTGTGTTTGCGAACGTGCGCGTTCCCCGTGTTCACTCACAGTAGAAAATGGCGAGTCCGTGCACGAAGCAGTTTTGCACGAATGAGAGGTTTTTTATTCGCCAGGACGCGGACTGCTGGAGGTCTGAATTCATTCACTGTGTGGGTAAGAGCAGCTCACTCTGCAGAACACTCTATTTTCATTGTTTGCTCACGTTAGTTTAATAGAAATGCAGGCACTAATTCCTGCAGTTAGCATGCTAACGCTAACCGTCACGATCGGTTCAAACTCCGCTCATCTTTGGCTTTCGGTGGTCAAATAATCCCTGCAGATCATTCACGCGACGAGCTGCTGTTTCCCTGTCGCTCGTTAGGACAGTTTCTCGTCGCGATATTGTCGTTTATAAAGACTTCGGTGAACCGCTACCTCCGTGCGCGCTCACGTCCGCCTGAAAGTTGTTTTTTTAAATGCGCGTTTCTGTGAGTTCAGCAGGAGTTTGATTGACAGATGATTAATAAATGTCAAAAAAGTGAAAGCACTTCAAAAATGAAAGTGAAAATTGACTGTAAAGCAAATGTACTGAACTAAACGTTTGTTTTGTACAAACTATACATTTCGCTAAATGTTTTTTCGTGGCTTTTGATCATTGGATTTGCCTGTGATGGGGCAGAATAATGTGTAATAATCATAGATTACTGTCATTTTATATAGAAGAACAGTTTCTACTAATATTTTGTCTCTTTTGGCTGTGAAGAGTTCAGCTAGAGTTAATTTCATTTCATTAACAGCAGCAACAAGTAAAGTGTAAAACTCCATTTTGCAGTTCCTCTTGTGAAAACACACCATTGTTCCTGTTTGTACATTGTAAACAACAGACTGGCAGCTGCTGCTCCTGACAGGTCATGTGACCTGCGCTTCCGGCAAACGGCAGGAATCATTGTTTACATGCGGATTTACATGAATTAAGCCATCGTGATCTGTCCTGAATCTCTTTATTTATATATGCATATATATATATATATATATATATATATATTTTTTTTTTAATTTATTTATATAAATATTTGTTGCTTATGGTGGCCAAACAAATACCAGCTGCTATTAAAGTTAACGTGAAATGGCCGCGACAGATCTTTTCTTCTGTATTGTGATGTACATGACTTATTTCAGAAAATATAATGTAATTTATAACTTCTCTTGAGGCGTAGACGTGTGCGATCTCTGAAGGGCACGGTCTTTGAAATGAGACCCAACGAGATTACAGGAAACCGAAAAAATGCAGGCCGGGGACTGTTTGTTGATTGGATGTTGAGATGTGGGCGTGGCACTCAAATTTATGTACGCTTGCAGTTGATTGGAGAGATGGGTTTAAAGGGTTAGTTCACCCTAAAATAAAATTTCAGTCATTAATTCCTCTCCCTCATGTGGTTCCACACCTTCGTTCATCTTCAGACACAAATGAAGATATTTTTGATGAGGTTTATGACTCATAGATCAATATAATCAACACTTTCAAGGTCCAGAAAGGAAGTAAAGTCATGTTAAAACAGTCGACGTGATGCAGTGGATCAAGAGACCACAATACTTTCTGTGCGCAAAAACAACTTTATTCGATAATCTCTTCTGTGTCGTTCTCATATACGCCGTTTACGTCCAGTGCTTCCAGGTTGTATATCAGAATGCTGGCTCATTATTGGCCGGCTCCTGTGCCAGCATCACACGCATGTCACGTGATCAGCTTCGGCCAATACTGAGCCGGCGTTTGGACATAAACACAGAAGTTCTGCAACGTAAATAGCATATGAGAGATTGGTTTCGTGAAGTCTTTGTTTTTGCGCACAGAAAGTGTTCTGGTCTCTTGATCCACTGCATCAGGTCGACTGTTTTAACATGTCTTTACTTCCTTTCTGGACCTAGAAAGTGTTGATTATATTGATCTATGAGTCATAAACCTCATCAAAAACATCTTCATTTGTGTCTGAAGATGAACGAAGATGAGGAACGACATGAGGGAGAGGAATTAATGACTGAAATGTTATTTCTGGCTGAAACGAACACTTTAAGTGGACGACTTTATTGTAAAAGTCCTGCATATGTGACCAGAGAGAAGACCGCTCCTTCACTGGAGCGTCCGGTAATGACATTTTCGTAAAACATTTAAGCTCAAAAAAAAAAAAAAGTAGAACTATGCATGGAAGAATTGTTCACAATAAAATTAATAAGATACATTTAGAAAATAGGGTGGATTTTCATTTCATGCCAACTAACCGACTGTTTTTGAGCTCATCTTTCCTATCGGTCTCTACAGTCTTATCTCCGTTCATCTGTTCTCATGATCAACTTGACGATGTTTGTGTTTTTAAAAGCCGTCACACAGTGGTTTCGACTGCTGATCACATCACTCTCTGATGATGAGGGCGGGGCCACCTGTCACTCACATGAGATCCACCAATAGCAAACCACAGCCATCCAATCAATTCCCCACAGACACAATCAAGCCCCGCCTACATTTGTTCTCGTTTGAGAAGCGTTTCTCTCACATATGCATCACAATAGAGAAGAAAAGACTAACACAGCTTCTGTTTCGTGTTGACTTTAAAAAGTTCTGAAGTTTACGCCCCTCTTCCGCTCTCAATGAATATATATTTATTGAATGTATTTTATGCGTTATTATTGTTTAATGGACTTTTATCCCGATTAAAGTGGAAGAGTACTGTGAGAAACTGGACTGAACGCTTCTCTTTTCTCCTCTGAATAGGTCTCGACAATATCTTGGAAGTGTTTCTTGGAACGCAAGTTGTGGAGGACCTGAGGCTTTTAAAAGGTACGTTTCTCTGAGGTTACGGTTCAATGTGAAATAGTCACTGCACAGTGAATTCATTATAAATAAATAGAATATTATTAAAATGAAGTGGTTCAGTCGAGAGCAGTGAGTGAATTCCCTTTTCTTTTGTTGTTTGACATTGACACGGGCAGCAGCAGGTTCATTATATCAAGACCTAAAGCACAGAACTGATGTTACTCATCAGATTTACGTCCACTTAAGACATCCCCGACTGTTTACACGAATACTCGCCAAGACAGATATTTTGAAATAATTCTATCTGACCGTTCAAGTGCAATAGAACCGAATTCAGGACCGCATGCGTTCTGAGAGACCGTCTTTTTCATGTCTTATTGCGCTCAAGGACTGTTTAACATCAAGCACATCCTGCTCTATTTTCTCATTCATGCATGTTCGTTTTGCTCGTCTTACAAAGAACGTACAGCTGCCGAAGTTCTAGTGTAAACTCCTTGGTGTCTAGCGTTCAGACACAATATGACACATTATGCTTATTTCTTGTTTTTGGATCCTTTGGGAAAATATTAACATGAATGCTTCTTGTTTGCTGATTGGCTGCAGTTTACTACAGTTAAGAAAGATCCAATGCCAAATTTCTATTTAACACTCATAAATAATTTTTATTCACATTTGCCTCGTGGGGGAAACTGATATTTCAACTGTCCAGTCAAATCAAATCTGTCATGTGGCATTCAATGACATGTTTTTAAATGAAATGTAGGTGAATAAAAGTATTAATAGCTCATCCGAGTGATCCAGCGGGCCGTATTTAAAGACATTGGTCCACCAGATAATAGGCATCTGATTGGTGATTGTTCTCGCGCTCATAAATGTCTGTGATTGGCTTCAGTGATCGACGCACAGGAGAGTTTGGATTTGAAAGCGAGCGTCTGTCAGCGAACTTGTCCAGGATAGACGCCTGCTTTTCAAACGCTCCCGTGAAGAGTGTCATCATTGATCATTGAAGCCAATCACAGACGTGTCCGATGAGTGCGTCAACACAATTAGGGCTGATAAAACGATAATTATCGTGTCCAACATTATGTACTATGCAAAAAATGCTGCACATGCTTGTTGCAGATCGCACTGGTGACAATAACTCATTAGCCCTGGCATTTCTGTTGCGTTCGAGAGACATTAAACGGCTAACGTGCCAAAATCGTAACAACGTAGAGTTTCTCATTTGAATCGTGCGCCACACGGAACATTTATCGCTACGAAAAACAACAACAAAACACGCCAGCGCAAGCTTGGAGCACATGCGTTGACTGTCTCAATCAGTAAACCGCAGCAGAGTTCTCCATACAAACCACAAAGTTTCGAGTTTAAAGCCAGATGAAACGGCATTGACATTCTCAACAACGCTGTCGTGGAAAACGGGAGAAACAACGATCCAGTTTGGAGGCTTTTCAATCCACAAATCACCAACATTTACCATGATTTACTGTAGTAGCACTAATTGTACACTAATATTGGGTTGTGGCAGAAATGTGGGATATTCATATCAAATTCATATCGAACATTAAAGGAGTAATGTCATATTTAAAGGTAGAGCAGATTTTGTGCATTCGTATTTATTCTAAATGTCATTAGGCTTCTGTTTCTCATGAGAAATACCATAGAAATCATTTAAGCTAGTTACTATTTACTGTGGTCGGGAGGTGCTGTGTTTTTTTCTGTGGGAAACATGACCCAAATACTATGGAAGACCAAATTTTACCCTTTAAAAAATGAGGTTATTATAATTTGTACATATCTTCCTGTTTTTGTTCACGAACAGAAATTTACATCTGCTAATGTTTACCTGTTTGGCAAGTGTTTGTCACGTTCTGATGATAAAGTCTGTTAGTTTGTGAATAAAGTAGCGTTTCAAGAGAACACAATCGCCGCTTCCTGGGAAACTGGTGCTGAATTTCACTGATAAAGATGCTGCAGTCAGTCTCTTTTTCCCTCCATCATAAATGAGTTTCAGACGAAACACAAACGCTGTCATGTTCAGATGCTGGTGTTCGGGAACACAATGGTGCGAGACGCTTCTGGAGGAAATTAAACCAAATCGTTCTGATGACAGACTTTAACCCAGACATTTCAGAACCACCAAATTTAACATTCGAGATGCTGCGATGTAATTGGTCCGTTGATTAGTCCAGTTATCCAATCACAGCCTCTGAGGAGGCAAACTCACCTGTGATTATTGTTGCACATCAAGGGATTTATTCAATGTTTCATCATAGTTTGTGCATGTATTCTTATCGGATAAATGATCCGCTTCAATTCTGTGCACTAGTTTTTAATGCATATTTTTAGAATTTATGCACATCTTGGCATTTTTTTTTATGCAATATCCCAAAATGCACATTTAAAAAAAGGTGGATGGAAACGGCTAGAGTGATGAAACAGATGGGCCAAAAGAACCTGATATGTTTGAATAGATCTGTACAAAAATCAACAGCCCTGTGTGTGTGGTGTGCATGCATTTATTTATTTTTGCTAGCGCCGTTTGGATAGGATGAGGGGAGCCAGGGAGCACAGCTTTCCGTGTTAGGGATGGTATGTTGGTAGATGGGTGATGCCAGGCGTTCCTGTGGTGTTGGATCTCCAGAGTGACAAGAAATCATATTATGTACCCAAGTTGAACAGTCTGAATTGAATGTGAATGGATTACCTGAGGAATTCAGTAATGTATGGACTACCCATGAATTTAGAGAACACTTAATAATGCAGGGCCTACAGTTGTGCTCATAAATTCACAGACTCTTGATTCTTAATACTGTCGTTACCTGGATGATCCACCACTGTTATGTTCTGTGATGGATGTTTGTTTGTCCTGAGCAGTTAAACTGAGCTCTGTTCTTCAGAAATGATGAAAAGGGCTCAAATATGCAAAAGATGGTGGAAAACCGATGACCGTATGATTTTTGAGATCCGTCTTTTAACACCAAGGATGACTGTGGGACTCATAAGTAACTTTTACAAAAAAGTGAAAGCGTTCGCTGATGCTCAAGTAGGAAGCATGAGGGTGTAAACCTTTTGAACAGGATGAAGATATGTACCTTTCTTATATTGTTTGAAGACCGTTTTTCCATTTCGGCAGGAACACACCAAGCCGACAGTCGGCCGACTAAGTTTTCTCAGTGTGTTTCGCACCGTCAGCTGAAGTTGGTCCTCGTCGGCTGTTTTTCGAATGTTGAATGTTGGCCGTCGGTGAGAGAGAGCTCTGATTGGCTGTTCAGTATAGCAAACGAGTCAGTTCACGCGAACATAAGCAAAAGTTATGAAAGCAAGCAAATAAGTCATGACGGCACAGATGGAAGGTTTTTCTAATTTTACGTCATCTCACCTGAGCACTCGAATGCATGAATATTTTCATTATAACGTGAGCGGAGTGGAATAAAGAACGTGATCAGCATGATTGATATTCAAAACTCTCTTTGACGTGATTGATATTCTCCTTCCCTTTTTGAATGACGATTATTGACAAATATATCTGCTTAAATAAAAAGTTATCTCCTTTACACATGGGTGTCAGGCGTCGGTTTGGTGTGTCAGGGCAACTTTGGACCCAGAAGCTGCCGACGTGAGCCGACCCCGCAGTCCGCCTTCGTCGCCACTAGTTCGTCTGTGTTGGCTTGGTGTGTTCCCGGCTCTAAGTACTGCCCTTCAGAACCTTGAGGACAAAATGAGTACAATTTACCCCAATCATCCAATTTAAAAAGGTTTAAAATGATCTTATTTTATTACCATTTTGCATGTTCTGTAAACTTATGAGTAGAACTGTATGAACACCCGGTCACTTCATGCATTTTCTCTGATGGGATATCCATTCGATCATGAGAAGACCAGCTGTAAATGCCCTCAAACGCTTTCGAGACTGATTTTAAATCTGATCACTCAAACCACTTCAGGAGATGGTCTGAGACGCGTTCCAGAAGTGTAAATGCATCTGGTGGTTAAAGCGATTTATAACTGTAACCAGATATGACAGCGTGTTTTGCGGACATTTATGTGGCCAAGTGTAAATTAGATTGCTATCTGATCAGTAAAAACACGTGGTGTCAAGTGTACATGGGCCCATTTAGTCGGTTAAAAGGATTTTGGTATGCCTTTAACAGCGGTCTAATCATTAAATTGGGGAGGTTAGTGATGCTTTTTCAGTGCTGTCAAAATAAACGCCCAACACTTATTATAACAAGGTTTATGATGTACATATTTTAAAATGTTCTTATAAATTGCGTCTGTAGTCAAAAGTTTCTTTTTTGTATATCACACATGCGAAATTGCTAAGCAAAAACGCGAAACGCACATAGGTGTTATCTTTGAGAACACTGACTTCATGTGAAACATCAGGTTCTGTGTCTCACGAAATAATGCGTGTTTCACAGGGTCTGTTTCCATGGAGACTTCTGGGTTCAGCAGTCCTTCAAGAATATATGTATTTTTAGGCTGAATGGAGATGTAGATCTTCTCGTATGAAGTGGGTTAAATGTTTAGATGTCTTAACCCTCACTCTCCCCCCCTGCACTTCGGATCAGTGAACAGGATGTGTGTCGGGTCTTCAGGAAGTGGAAGGAAAGCACCAGATCCAGACGGCATTTCTGAAAACCTGTCCTGACCAGCTGGGCTTCATCTCGCAGATCTTTAACAGATCACTGGAGCTGTGTGAAGACCCTTCCTGCTTCAAACGCTCAAATTATTGCCATCCCAAAGAAACCCGAAATCACAGGACTTGATTACAGACCGGCCGCTCTTAACATCTGTGGTTAAGAAGTCCTCTAAGAGACTGACACTGGCTTTCCTGAACGACGCTGGACCCACTGCAGTCTGCTTATTGAGCAAACCGTTCCTAATGGGGTGGCTTTTAGTCTCTTGACTAAACTACCCAATCTCTCTGTTTCTAGCTCTGTCAATGATTCACCAGCTTTCTGACAGATAGACAGCAAGATAGTGAGACTGGGAAAATTGACATCCAGCACTGGTTTTCCCCACCGCTCTTCTCCCTCTAAACCAACGACTGCACCGCCAGAGACCCCTCTGACAAGCTCCTGAAGTTTGAAGATGACACTACAGTCATTGACCTCTCATACAGGATGGTGACGAGTCTGCATATAGGCAAGAGGTCGAACAGCGGAGATGATGGTGGACTTCTGGAGGAACCCCCCAGCATTGTTCAGGTTCCTGGGCACCACCATCTCTCAGGACCTGAAGTGGGACATTGACATTATGAAAAAGGCCCAGCAGAGGCTGTACTTCCTTCGTCAGCTGATGTTCGACCTGCCACAGGAGCTGCTGATTCAGTTCTATTCTGCAGTCAGAGAGTGAGGAAGAGGGCCTCAGAAAATCACTCTGGACCCCTCACATCCAAGCCACCTTATCTCTGAACTTTAGCCTTCTGGCCAGCACTACAGAGCACCAGAACAATCAGGCATAATTATATCTTATTCCTATCTTTTCTTTGTATTATCTGTGTACTGTTGTTGTCTTTGTACTGGAAGCTTCTTCTCTCAACAAATGCCTTGTGTGTGTGTGTGTGTGTGTGTGTGGCAATAAATCTTTCTGATTCAAATATTTTATAGGGTTAGTTCACCCAAACACGAAAGTTCCGCCATTACTCACCCTCATGTTGCTCCAAACCCGCAAGACCTTCGTTCTTCTTCATAACACACATCAAGATATATTTGATGAAATCCCAGAGCTCTCTGACCCCTAGACAGCAATTTAACCACCACTTTCAAGGCCAAGAAAGGTACTAAAGACATCATTAAAATAGTCCATGTGACTACAGTGGTTCAACCTTAATGTTATGAAGCGACAAGAATAATTTTTTTGCAGGAAAAATAAAACACAATTTACTTTTTAACTATTTCTTCTCTTGCCTGTCAGTCTCAGTTTTTTTTGTTTTAGTATTCTCGTCGGTTCATAACATTAAGGTTGAAACACTGTAGTCATATGGACTATTTTGACGATGTCTTTAGTACCTTTCTGACCTTGAAAGTGATAGTTTTGCAGGCCATCTGAGGCCAGTAAGCTCATGGATTTTATCAAATATCTCAACTCGTGCTCTGAAGATGAACAAAGGTCTTACGGGTTTGGAACGACATGAGTGTAATTAAGTAATTAATGTAGTAATAAATGGCAGAACTTTTTATTTTTTACTTTATATTTTTTATTTTACCTTTATGTCAGTGGAATAAGTCAATCCCCATTCCTCTCTGCTGGCCATTATTGTTTCAGTTCTCAAAGAATATGCATGCTTATAAACCAATACCATGAATGTACTGTTAGTCGCTATGAGGATTTATGGCAGATGCTTTTATCCAATATATACAGAGGGGGAAATAATTATTAGATCCCCTGCTGATTTTGTTAGTTTGTCCACTTATAAAGAAATGAGAGGTCTGTAATTTTTATGGTAGGTATATTTTAATGGATAGAGACAGAATATCAAACCAAAAATCCAGGAAAAACACATTATATAAGGTTATAAATTGATTTGTATTTCAGTGAGTGAAATTAGTATTTGATCCCCAAGCAAAACATGACTTAGTACTTGTTGGCAAGCACAGAGGTAAGACGTTTTTTGTAGTTGGTCACCAGGTTTGTACACATCTCAGGAGGGATTTTGGTCCACCCCTCTTTACAGATCCTCTCTAAATCGTTAAGGTTTCTTGGCTGTCGCTTGGTAACTCGAAGTTTTCGAGTAACGGCGAGTTGAGTTGATGCCAAAGAGCTCAGTTTTTTTTTCTCCCAAGCCTTCTCTGCATCATTTAGATGCTCATTGGCAAACTTCAGACGAGCCTGTATGTTTGCCTTCTTGAGCAGGAGGACCTTGCGGGCACTGCAGGATTTCAATCCATTGCGGCGTAGTGTGTTACCAATGGTTTTCTTGGTGACTGTGGTCCCAACTGCCTTGAGGTATTTACAAGCTCCTTCCGTGTAGTTCTGGGCTAATCCCTCACCTTTCTCATCATCATCCTTACCCCATAAGGCGAGATCTTACATGGAGCTCCAGATCGAGGGCGATTTGATGGTTATTTTGTATTTCTTCCATTTTCGAATAATCGCACCAACAGATATCTCCTTCTCACCAAGCTTACCAAGTAGCCCATTCCAGCCTTGTGCAGGTCTAAAATCTTGTCCCTGATGTCCCTTGCCCATGGTGGTGGAGAGGTTGGAGTGGAAGATACAGATTCTTTTGGACAGGTGTCTTTCATACACATAACGATCTGACATTAGGTGTACTTTCTTAAAGTGATTGGACTAATCTGTGTTCGCACATAAACGACCTGTAGGAGGCAGAATTCTTGCTCGTGGGTAAGGGATCAAATACTTATTTCACTTGATCAAATTCTAATTTATAACCTTTACATTGTGTTTTTTCTGGGGTTTTTGTTTGATATTCTGTCTCTATCCATTAAAATAAATCTACCATAAAAATTATAGACTCAATGTTTCTTTATAAGTGGACAAACTTACAAAATCAGCAGGGGATCAAATAATGATTTCCTCCACTGTAAATGTACATGTGTAACAGAAATGGAAATTCACATGCTGAGAAACGTTGCCATTTTGCTGCTTTTCTCTCCTCACCAGTGGGTGGCACGGTCACCAAACCTAGCAGTTATGTTCAGATCATAGAGACGATGACTGACGTTTGTGAACCAGATTTGGCCGACTTTGAGCTGGCGCTATAGGATTTTAATAAAAATTTAATTACGCTTGACTTGTTTCTGTTTTGACTATTGACTATTATGCTACCAAAAATGGACTGCTAGTTCGTCTATAAACCTGCTAGTAGCTTTTTAGCAGCATTCTGTATTCGGTACAGTTTGGTCTTTCCCTTTCCTGCACACACGGTTGAATTTTGCCTCTTCTTTTGGATCCACAGATTGTAAGCCTGCAAGTGTGTCAAATTGGTCATTTGCTGAAAATTGTCTTTTCTGCTGCTTAAGACGAGAAAAAGTGAAGGTAGTTTTTTTGTTCATTTACTTTCCCCCCTCTTTCCTGATATTTCAAGAGACCTTGGAAGAACCGTTTTGACTTTTTACCTGTTTTTCTTGCACTAGCTATACTATGGACTCTACAGTCATTTCAAGTAATGTGTTCATTACAAGGACACAATGGTTTCAATTATAGCTTTTTAAATGTTAGTTTCTTTTTCCTTGGTATTTGCATACATTTTAAGTACATGTTGCATGTGTGTCTTCTAGAAGAATGTAAAAGACATAGACCTTATTCTTACTCCACCCTTGTATTTGTACCCCATGAACAGGAACATGTAGTTGCACTCAACAAACAAATTGTGGAAAGTGGAGGAAAACCTTTACTTGGTAAAGATCCTTCTAATATCACCAGGCTCGAGTGGCAATCGGAGGAATTCCTTAATGCAGTGTTACACAGGAAAAGTGAGTATACTGCTTATGGTCAGTCATTAGTGTAATAATGAATGATCAGACATGGTGCATTATAGTGATGAGAACGTCTGCCACTTTTGCTCATTTAATGTGGGTAGTAACCGCTCTTACTAGAGTTGATCAAGTTTTAGCATATGCATTTAGCACAAGCATTTCACATCATGTCCATATCGATTGTGATTAATCAGACTTTTCTCATGTTCCCGAATCATTTCCGTTCATTTTAACTGTCAACAGAATACACACCAAGAATTCCAGATCCACACATCCCTGCGGTGGCCTGTGATATCGTTCAGCAGATGATTAACGAGTTGGCTGTGTATTATACCTCAAGACAAAACTGCTCTCAGGACTCCCTTCAAAACAATGGAAAAAAAGACAAAAGCCTTCTGAAAACTAGCATCACTTCAACCACTGCTGTCGATATAGCTTCTGTTCAGAACAAGTTCGCCATGGTGGACCAAGATGCCCCGCTGGACCTCTCTGTGAAGAAGATCAAAATAGAGGATGTTGAGCAAGGTGCAGTACAGCATTATAGAGTATATAAAGAGTTATTTGCTCAAAATGAATGTTTAATTTAGCTTGGAATGATTTGTCTCTGCAGATGGAGTTCTTGACCTCTCGACGAAGAAGAATTTCAGCAAAAGCCATGCGTCTTTAAGGAATTCTAATGTTCATGCCAGCCCAGCTACACATTTAGTCAAAAGGTAAAGGAAATCAGGACTCTATTGACCAGGTTTATGTTCATCACAAAGATGTGTATTTTAGTATTATCCAATTGAGTCTATATGCGTCTAATTTTTATTTTTTTTGCATGGTTTTTCAGGGACTCTGTCAACCTGAGTCTTGCCCAAGAAGGAGATCTACAGTCGGTGTCCACTTTGGAACAGTTCATGTCTAAGCTTTGTTTGCATCACCAGCGCCAAATAGTTGATGCATTGGGCTTCTTGCAAAGCGAAGTAAAGACTGTGGCTGCTTCCAACCATTTCCAAGCACCCTCTCCGAATTTGACCGAGAAGCAAGCGAAAACCGGCTGCAGTCATGTGCCGTTTGAAATGAGGTCTGAAAGAACATGTTCTGGGGATGCTGCTGTGAGCATTACGAAGTCTCAACAGTCATCTGTTGTGAGGACAAGTCAAAAGTCTACTGGAGAGGTTTTAAATTCAGACGTTTCCAGTGTTGCACGTGTAGTGAGTGAAAAACCAGTAGACCTTTGCAAGATGGAAGTTTTGTCGTCTTCATCTTGTGGAACAGCTGATGAGTGTGGAGATGAAAGTTCTCCAAAGAAAACTACTGATCACCAGGAAGCCAAAAAATCATTAGAATCAAGCATTCAGCAAATTCAACGTAGCGATTCTGTGAAGTGTCTATCCAGTGCCAAGCGATCTCTGCCGACATGTACTGCAGAGTCTGATCATGCAGACATGTTATCAAAATGCACACAGGAGAGCTCTTTTGTACAAAGTGAAGATGCTGTTGTAAAGCCCTACACAACTCAAAAGACATCGAATGTAGTTTTACCAATATGTCCAAGAACAGCCAGGAAAAGCAGAAAAGGTTCTTGCCTTAGGCAAAGTAATGGCTCTTTAAGTTGTATCATAAATGACACCGATAGTCATTGTGACTTGGTCTATATTAGAAAATCAATAACAGAATGTCAGCCTCAGTCTCGTAATCGATTGCATCCAAGACAGAATGCTCGAAAGAGCACAAGAGGGCACAAGTACATCGAGGAGTACTTGGAACTAAAAACTGTCCGCACACTAGCTCCTAAATCTATAATTGATTCCACTGGGAATTGTCCAGCTCATATGCCAGACATGCACACCTCAGTTGCTCCGAAGCAGCCCCTTTCTAAGTCTGGCAGCGTTCCTCTCGTTAATGCGCCTTTTGCAGGGGACTGCATGAAAGACGTTATTCAGAAATTATCATCGGAGCAGATAGCGGAGAATGAACTGCCAGGAGATGTTGTTAAAATAACTGGTCTTGGTCTGCTGGTTGAAACCAGTCAGACGGATAAAGGTGAAAGTAATGGGCAAATTTCCCATGAACCATCTTGTAAGCCGAGTGAATTAACCCTGCAACCAGATTTGGTCACAGAGGCTGTCATTACTCCTGATGCAGTAGAGCAAGAAGACACTGACATGATAGAAATCAAAGACACCACTGAAACTACAGAACTCTCTGTGCAGAAAGGAGGAAGCGAGTCCCAAGTTGGACCCATGCCAGAGGAGGTGGTATGTGGTACAGAGAGTAAGGCTGAGTGTGAGGATAAGTCTTTGGAGCCATCACCGATCCCTGTATCCCCCAACATGGCCAAAGAGTCGTCTGATGGAGTCGACGTGGAACCGAGAAGTGAGCAAGAAATGACGCACCCCACAGAAGTCGAGATTGCAGAAGATGTCCAGAAACCATCTGAGACATCAGAAATAAAGGCAAACACTGAGGAGGAAAGAAGTGCTCAAGAGCAAGTTTTGCATGACACTGGAAGTAATCCCCAAACAGCGAACTCTTCCAAACTACCAGCGAATGATCAAGGGGATTCAGCCGGGTCCAGCCTGACTGAGGTCTCTACTGTACAACCACTTGTAAAATGTAAGGAGAATAAGGATCTGCACTCTCCAAAAGTTTTGAATGCGAAACACGCAGTGTCTTCAGACAGATGTTTGCGTAGCAGAGGTTCAAAAGGCAGCGTTGATGTAATGAAAGACTCTGTGAAGTGTGGTGCATCTGAACTTGAGCATGCCAATGATAAAAGCCCAAAGACTCAATCTACTGAAACAAATGTAAATATTGAGGAAGGGCATGATTTGGAAGCTCTAGACATTGTTGAATCCGCCCCCGAGCTCCAATCTGCCAAACCTTCTAACACTCTGGTTGTGGATCATGCAGTCAAAACAAGACAAAGGTCAAGAAACGCAACCGCTTTTGAAAAAGACGAACATCCAAACGTCAAAACAAATGAGTTGCTAATTGAGGTTCTTCCAGAAACCATAAGCACTACCTCGACAGAGAGTGGAAAACACCACGAACTAAACAATCAAGCCTCTGAAAGCTCAGAAAATTTGCCACTTAAAAATGAAACTAGTCCTGTTAAACTGTCAGATAGCAGAGACGATTCACCCATCAAAAAATCTCCAGCAAGCTCTGAAAATATGCTTTTGAGAAGCAGAATTAACACTGAACGGCCTTTTAGTAGCAAATCGGACAATCCAACAGAAGGCCATTCAGAAAAGCAAGGGCAGATGCCTTTAAGAAAGAACAACTCTGCTGCTGAGCAGGCAACTAACAAAGATTTGTATACGTCTTCCGAGGGAGTAACACACATGCCTCTACGAAGCAAGACTATTAGCACAATTAAACAGACTGTTACTAGAGATTCTCCTGTTAAAGGATCCATTAAGAGTTGCATCAGTGAACAACCTATCAGTTCACAGTCCAGTACTACCTGTAGAAAAACAGAGGCCGGTGCGCACATGCCCTTAAGAAGCAGTGCTAGTTTAATTACAGAACCTCCCCATCACAGCAAATCTGCTGTCGTAGATACAGTAGAAAGCCCTGGGCGTATGTCGTTGAGAAGGGGGAATGTATCCAATACCGAGAAGTCGTTGGGCTCAACAACGTCTCCTAGTAGAAATAAACGTCCTTCGAGACAACGGCAGGCTTCAGCATCCTCAAGTGGGGAAGCAGAAGAGAGCCCGTTGAGTTCAAAACTTAAAACCCAAAACCAGAAGCACATGGAGGCCCAAATAAGAGGCTCTTTGAATCTGCCAGATGAATCTTTACACATAGCTGGTTTTCAGAGGACTGAACCAGTTGTTTGTAGTCCCCCCAAATTTTTGGAGGTGCTAAGGGGAGAAGAACACCATCAGTTAATTTCGAACTTAAATTCAAAGTTTGATAAAATGCACAAAGGTTGGGTACAAATGGACAAGGAGGGTCAGCCTGCGCCGAAACCCAAAAACAAGGCAGATAGACTCAAAGAAATCTGGAAAAGCAAACGCAGAGTACGAAAGTCAAGACCATTAGAACAACAGAAGTTTTCCCCCGTGCAAATGCTTTTCATGAAGCCCTTCGACTTGCCCTGTATCTGCAGGTGGTTCCTGCGATCAACCGAAACGAAATCTCTTGTAATTGTTAAGAAGGTGAACACCAGACTTCCTTCGGAAACACAGTTGTGTTTCCACACCTCAGCAGCAGGAGCTGGGTCCTCTCACGGCATATTCCCAAGCCTCCAGGCCGAACGGTTGAAGAAACATCTGAAAAAGTTTGCTATTGCATCACCGGTGAAGAATAACCCCAAGAATCAAAGGCTACTCTCAAAAGCATTAGGTCAGGGTATCTCCGCGATGAGGAGTAAAGAGAAGCACGAGCCGACGACTGCCACGCGGATCTCTACGAAGGCGCAGAGTCTTGCTGGAGTGACGCCGGCACAAGCTCCCGAGAGCCTCGGTGCGATCGCGGGCGGCGCGAAAAATCCAGCGAGCGCTCGAATCCTTAGGAAGTACTCTAACATGCGTGAGAAACTTCAGGTTCAGCAAAGCAAGAAATGCAAAGAGAAAACCTTCAAAGGTGCTCGTTTAAAGGCAGCATTAATTCCAAAGAAAGCCGACAAACGGAAATTACAGACGCGTAAAGGACCGAAGTCCAGGGTTGTCCAAAGGATCTCGTCACTCACCAAGAAGGCAAAAGCGAACTCTGCCCGGGGTTTGAAAAAGAACCCATGTCACAAAGACCGTGCCTCTCCGAAGAAGTTGAAGGCACTCAAAAAAGTGTCGAAAGCCATTGGTGAGCATGTCGGTAAAAAACAGATACTGATCAAAACCGGGACTGATAAGGCACAGCAAATGAAATGCGGGACTAAAGTTGACACAAAGAAGTTGGTGCTCTACAAAGGCCCTAATAATTTGGAACCACAATCCTTAGATACGGACGTTAAGCCTCTGGCATTGGAAGACCAAGTGTTAACCAGGTCTCAGAGAAAGATGGAAGTCACCGCCTCACAGTCCGGCTCTCCCAAATCCTCCACAAAGCGAGGCTTGGAACCACTGGTCACTCCAACAAAGCGTACAAGGACCTCAAAACCATGAGAAACGTGTACAGGTACTAGAACTCGTGTAGAAATGTTTCAAGGGTTGCTGATGCTTTCCAGAATGTTCCTTTTTTGGAAGGACAAATTTATTTTTGAAGCTATTTTTGAAGCTTGGCAGTACATTTTCAGAGTTTTGAATATATCTGAGAGAGATTTGTCTTTGAAAAGAAGGAACTTGACCGCTCTACCTAACAGTGTCAAACTTTTTCCAAATATGCTTTAAGAAATCTATTTGTTTGTTATAGAAAATTTATTAATTTCTTTTCCCTCGATGGAGCCGTTATTGTAAAAAGTCAATAAATAAAGGTTCCGTTTCCCTTTCACGGGGCATTTTAAAACGATTGGGTTATAAATAACTCAATAACTCTGTTTGTTTTGACCGTTACATTGTATATCTTATTACGACAACTTCTAATATTGAACCAGATATTATTTAAGGAGTGATCCACAATTCTAAAACTATTAATAATTGTAGTTAAAGTGTAGTTTGTAACATGAATAATGTGCCTTTTTTTCTTATCTGTATTTATAAGTAATTGAGTTTGCCTCAAGAAATAAAGCCTCATTCTTTTTGCACATAGATGAGAAATTTGTCCCAAAATTCTTCACAAAATGATCATGGCTTTAATTATTTTTTGCTTAATTACTATTTTTCCTCTTTTAGAACACTGACGTTTAAATATGTTGTAGTGAATATTCTCCGTCTGCCAGTGTCATACTTGTCCATTCCTTTGAGATTTATGCTTAGAAACTTTTGTTCAAGTAGATTTTCTATAGAAATGAGTAATTTATGCATTATGGTCTGAAATGTTCTCAATCCGCTGTATTTATGATGCTAAAAGGAAACTATGCAAGATTACAGGTTTTCTAAAACATGTTTCTGTTCTAATACAGTTTGTTCATTTAGGCATTCATTTTTTTTTTTTTTTGGCTTACTCTGCTTCATGATTGCATTGTTTTAATACTTTAAAACTTATGTAGTTTACATATACCAAGCTTGAAGACCTTACCCCGTTTATATGGTTTCTGGTGTGTCCTGAAGAAAAAAAAGATGAAAATGTAAATGATTTTTGAATGTGAATGCATTTTGTGTTGTCAGTTTTTCATGAATTTTGTTCAGATGTCTCCCCCTCGAAACTAAATAAGTGATGAGTAAAGAATGTGCAGTGAAAGCTGGTTCTCATCCGTGTAATTTCATCCAGAAAAAGTGTTTATTTAGAGTGAATCGTTCAGTTCTTCAGGGTTCCTCACATGTTGTGGTTTTGACGAAGCAGACATGGACACTCGTATAATCACACATTTTAATGAATGAAAAAGGAGGAAGTTCAGTAAACATTTTGGTGGCGCTACTTACATTCGGAGTAACTGCAGTTAGTCAATGTAACTATCAACGTAACATCAGAAGAATAAACAGCAAGAGCTCTTAAATGTTCTATATGCAACAGCGACAGTTTCTTTCACAATAGTTTCTTGAGTTCATGATGCGATGGTTGTGACACAAGACCATGACATCTACAGGAAAAGTCTGTAACCCTTTCCAATGATTTGTATGCACTGAAGCGATCACATCTTTAGCGATGACATTCACATTAGCTTCCGTTCCCAGTACCTCAGTGTACAATAAGAGCAATAAGTATCCACCGTGGAGAAACAAACCGGTTGATGTTCGCTTTATGGAAACGCCAACCATGTGGTACAACGAATGTGTGGAGAATCACAGCACCAAATAAGAACGAACTAAAATTTGACGGCATTTTTGCATTTGGTCTGCACGGAAAACGCTAACTGGGGCTACGAGGACCGGACGTAATTACCCTATTAGGATCCCAATAACCTCTTTTTCCTCGGCTTTATTCACAACTCAAAATCTGGACAGGTAATCTTAAAATAAATAATTACAAAATCAAGCACAAAGATCTTTTTAAATGTGGTATCCACATGGAAGACAACATTTACAATATTAAAAACAGAACAAAAAAACCTTCAACACTGGCTCGTATTACAATAAGGCTAATAGGCTAATTATTATCGATGCTTTCGGCCCGTTTCGAACCACGCTGGCCTGTGTGAGCAAGTGAATCAAATGACCGAATAAAACACGAAAAAATTTCACACTGCTGTTTGATAATAAAATCCTGAACACAAATTTATTCTTTAACATATAAAAATACTATACCAAAATGAAATACAAATATATATTAGAATCTGTTAAGCATTTCTGTATAAAGTGAAGGACTAGGGAGTTAGGAAAAGGAAATCAAAGCGAAAACAAACACCCACCGAAATTAAATGAAATAAGCCAAACTGCACGTATCCACGTTTTAATCCTAGGACGATGTTCACGGCGGTTCGAACGCAGTCGCTTGCGGAGGTAATACTGTAGGAATCGGAAAGGAGAACACGGCGGAATCTTGGGAAGTCGTTACTGGCGTGTACAGTGTTGTGGTCATAACCCATGGTCATATTGTACCCCTCGAACAGCCTCAACACTGACCCACATGTAAAAACTGCAGTGGCGTTGCATATTCAGCAGTGTTTGGATAAGCGATGGTCTATTTTCTGCTCAGCAGTGCTAACGTTAACCACAATCCAGACGTCACATGACGATGAGCATGCATCTTAGAAAACGGTGTGATGAGATCTATCTAGCGCTTGATTTCGGCTCTCCCTTACATTCTGTCATTGAGTTCTCTGTTTGAGGTAATGGAATGACAAACACTATGGAATGGATCCTTCTGCTTGACTTTCTAAAGTCAAAATGTGATAAAGAAGCTCCTTCCGACTAGGTAACTACGTTATGGCACCAGGAGTTCAGGTGGAAGGCTGCTGGGTATTTTTGGCCCCCGTGTCGTTTATTAATGGCGTAGAATTGGGGCGGGGACAGAGTCCCGTGTGCCGCCCATAACACAAAACCATTGGAAATATGTGGTCAGACAGCATGTGGTTCAACGCACATCTCCTGCCGTACTCGTTTCACACCTTCTACTTTACCAGCGTGTCACTGAGGATGTATTCTCCCACACAGATATATCATACAGACAGTTTTTCAGGCATGGTGGAAATGTGGATCTTCCGTTCATCACCATTATCCGCTCAAATACACGTCCTGAGAGTCTCAAAAAGACCATCGTTTGCTTCTAATACATGACTAATGTCCTGCTTTGGGACTGAAACGAGCCAGGGTTCATCTCGCTTGCCTTCCTGTCAGCAGAGTTGTTGTTTTGCCCTTCCGAGACCTTAAGAAAGGACAATAACGGGTTGAAATTTCAGGCCGTGGAGGAGATATAAAGGGGTGGGGGGGATGTCTTTGTATACCCAATGAAAGATCTTTTTCTGTTGGCTTTTTTTTTTTGTGATGGCTCTTTCTGTCAGACTGTGGTGATGAGGTGGTGATGCTAGTGGTTGTGTTCTACATGCACCCCACGCAGCCACACTTGATGGTCTTCTCCACCTCCTCGCTGAAGGACGTGCCGTCGCTGCACTCGAAAGTGTATTTCCTGCGCTTCATCCTTTGGCTGGCGCAGCAGGAGCCGGTGTCGCAGGCGCCGCTGCACTCCACCCACGACACCATGCGCGTGGTCTGACAGATGGCGTACCCTCGCTGGACCTGGTAGAAGTCCCGCACTGGCTCCCCGTGACACTCGGACTCTAGAAACAGTAGAAACAAATAGCATATAAAAGACATTTAACTCTTTCCCCGGCAGCCTTTTTTAATTGCCATTTTCAGAAAAATTTCATGGCCCCCATGCAATAGCCGACCCAAAGGTCGCAGGTATGAGTACTGGCAGGAAATGTAGGCGGGGGCACTGAGTGAACAGCGCTCTCATTACCCACAAGAGCATTACAATAGTCAAACGTATTGATCAGTTTTTCAGCCACGGAGAAAGAACATGGGACGCTGTCTCGCAATGTTTCTGAGATGAAGTTTTATGTGAGGATCAAATGCTAAATTTGCATCAAATGTCACCCCCAAATTTTTTAATTTAGTGTGAAACTCCATAGCAGAGCCATCCACCTTTAGGGTTACAGCATCAGCTTTACACATCTGACGGGGAGAACCAATCAGCGTAACCTCAGTCTCGTCGCTGTCGACACGGAAAAAATTTTGAAACATCCATATTTTTATGTCAGAAATACGACGTTCAAGAAAGGCAACAGTCGTATTACCACCAGGTTTAGAATGAATCTGAGTGTCATCTGCGTAAAAATGAAACTTGAGACCCTGGGATCTGAGAAGTTGACCAAACAAACAAAAACGTTTTGCTTGAGCTTCATGCATTCTTTTTTTTAACAACTCTTGAATGTGGGTAAGTTTCATTAAAAAAATCAATATTTTGAACAAAAAGCAGAAAGAAATAAAGAGAAAATCATGTTCCTCCCCCATAAATGTGCTTTTATTGCTTGTTTATGGCTGATTCTGAATATACGCAATAGCGCCTCCTACCGTATAACAGTGAGAAAACAGAGAGCTGGAAAAATGGCAGGAAGTGTTATCTCATAAATGGCGGGGAAAGAGTCAACAGTAAACTGCAGGATCTATCCACAGTGAAACACTGCTTCAAAACCTTTGTGAACCATTTGAAATTCAATGATGAATTTGGATCCGTTTAAAAGTTTTGTAGACATTTTTAACTATCTCCCTGCTATTTTTCATCATTTATGACACGCTTCCCTGCCATTGACAAGTGTTTCCGCCAATGCATGTTTCACTATTATACAGTAGGGGGCGCTGTTCCACGTCTTCTGAAATAGTCCAGCATCACCAGATCCAAAAACAAGCAAAAAAGAAGATCTGCAGATAAAAGTAAATTTACGCAGTCATCAAACATTCAGCAACACATAAATCAAACCTGCCTAACTTTATTAGATGAAACGACTGAATGGACTCGATCTACTCCACCTGTGTTTGATCATCGTTCTGAACCCCAAGTCTTCGACAAAAACGGCTTTTTGTTTTAAAAGCAGAAGCTCTGTCCTTTCTTTTTTAACATTGACTGTTCACATATTCATACAACAAAATATTCTGAGGGCCATGAAAGATTTGTGAATATGATAAAAAGTGTTGATGCTGGCTGGCAACTTTTTTTTTGTAAACGCTGGCGGGGAAAGAGTTAATAACAAAAAGGAAGAGTTGTAGTTAATAGTCTTGATAAAATAAGCTCTCCATAAAACAAGACCTACAATATAATAAACACTTGGCATACGAGTGCTTCGAAACAGTGAATCATTTTGCAAAGCAAAAAGTGTTTCACCCAGACATTTGGCATCTGTTTTCTTACCCTTGTCACATGACTCTCCACTGTAGCCCACCTCACAGTGACAGTAGGCGTCTCCCGTGTCAGATATCTGACAGTGACCATGTTTGCATTGCAGCTTTCTGCACGGATTGAAGAGTTCCTCCTGCTGGTTGCACAGGGCACCATGAAAACCCTCCTGGCATTCACAGCGGTATGACTGCATGTCCATTGGAATGCATCTCCCATGGACACACCTGTACAAAGCCAATGAAAGAATTAGATGTTGTCAGTCCGATCGGCATATTTCACGACAAGAACTCGACTGACTTGCTGCCCAGGCAGGGATTGGTAGAAGGCTGGTCACAGTGTTGCCCACTCCATCCGGGCTGGCAGTGGCATACGGGGCCCGTGGCGGTGTTGGGTTGGCAGATGCCGTGGAGGCAGTATATCTTTCGGCAGGGCTCGCATCCGGGCACCACACCAGGTTTCATCTGGGTTTTGGTGAAGTCTTGTAGCTCATTATTGATGTAAAGGTTCTGAATGCAACCATGGAAACTGGAGCCATTTTGGATCTGCCATACACGAGGAGCTGTGGGGTGGACGCTGACTGGCATGCCTAAACGAGAAAGAAAATGTTGTAAGAGCCGAGATGGGAAGAGGCCAGTGGCACACATGCAGCAGAACGCTAATCATGTATCATGCATGTACATTTACAATTAGGGGTTTCGTGTCTTGCTCAAGGGCACTTTAGTCATGGTATCAAAGGTGGAGAGAGTGCTGCTCATTCACAATCACCACCTTCAATTCCTGCCGGCGTGGGAATCGAACCAACAACCTTCAGGTTACAAGCCCGACTCCCTCACCATTACACCACGACTACCCTCCTATCATGCAGAGTTCATGATGTAGTTGTGGCCTAATGGTGAGGGAGTCGGGCTTGTAACCTGAAGGTTGTTGGTTCGATTCCCACGCCGGCAGGAATTGAAGGTGGGGATTGTGAATGAACAGCACTCTCTCCACCTTTGATACCATGACTAAAGTGCCCTTGAGCAAGACACCTAACCCCTAATTGCTCCCCTTTAAGTCACTTTGGATAAAAGCGTCTGCCAAATTAATAAATGTAAATGTAGTTCAGCTGCAACCAGTGCTGAATGAAGTAGACAAATCAAGTACGTGAGTAAAAGTACAGATACCCTAATAAAATATGATTCCAGTTAAGGTTTTAAGTACTCCTTTCCAATTTAACTTGAGTAAAAGTACTTGATTTTTAATGTACTTGAGTATTAAAGGTAAAAAATATTGATCGATGAAAGATTGTTTTGTCATTTTATATTATATAATCCTGCTTAAGATACCTGGGAGAAGGGGAACTGTTGGGTCTAACATCAGTATGAATTATCAGCAGATACATAACGTGTGTTGACAAACAATAAAAACACATCACATTAAAATGCCTAAACGCTATGCAAGCATACTAGGTTTATATCATTTGAAACTGTTACGGCAGCAGGGAAGAATGCAAGTGCAATAATTTGCGTAATTTTAGTTTTATCGTAATCTACATCGTTGAGATGGTGATATGGACTGAACAGATCATTGAATCAGTGAGTTGTTGACTCATGAATGAATCATTCGTGAAATGGTTTAACAGGTTCATTGCAAAGAATCAGTTTGTTCACGAATTGGACACAGCTATTGCGTCTCGGAGCACGTGACGATTTCTTCAGTTCAAAATAACAAGTAACAATATGTTTTTATGAAATGTAGTGGAGTGAAAAGTATGATATGCTTTGGAATGTAGTGAAGTAAAAGTTTCTCAAAATAAAAATACTCCAGTAAAGTACAGATACTTGTACCCAAGTACGTTAACGAAGTAGAAATATATTACTGTCCATCAGTGGCTGCAACTCTAATCGAACACACCTGAACAAGCAAATCAAGGTCTTCAGGATTGCTAGAAATTTATAGGTAAGTGTGTTTAAGCAGCGTCGGAGCTAAACAGCAGCTCGTAAGATTGCACCAGCACAAACCCTCTTTTGGCGTTAAAAAATTCAGGATTTACTAAAGACACGCAGTGCAAAATTAACACTGAAAAGGTGTGGACCGAATTGTTTTTGCAGCTGATCTTATTGCAAATGCATTTGTTGGAGTTTCCCTGTCAGACGCAAAATTTATGGGAGGAGAGTATTTAAATGAATCAAGCAACACGATTTACTAATGTTTAAGCTAGTCAATTTACTGGTATTTACACCATTATTTAACGCCCAAAAAAAGACACAGCTTCAATTGTTGCTGCTAGAAGGAGTCGCCGGAGAGAACAGAGAGCGTGTCGTAGAAGGGAGGAAATATTTTCCACTCATATTCATTTCTTTGGAATGGCAGAGGAAGACGTTACCCGTATATTACATGTATAGTTGCGCCTGTGTCGACCCACACCAGATGATCATCAGCTCTGCTGATTAGTGACCAAACGCTAATTTGTGCTGCTCTTGCTAGATTGTGTTGGTCATTATGAAATGATTTGACAGCATCTGTGTTCTTCACATCAGCAGTAGATCACGCGCAAAACTTGCCACTCCCTTCGAAGCATTTGTGGAATTGCGCTCTCAATAGAAATCTGGTTCTTGGTATAATTTTACTGTCCATATTTGATTAGACGAGAGGCCATCCAAGAGTGCTGATATTCAAGCATGATCAAGACTAGAACTAGAACTCACTCTACTTGTGCAAACTAAACATCAAGAGCAATGGAACGGAGAGCACGTGTCATGTCTAGGAGGGTCCATGGGTTCACAGTGGTGATTGACAGTATTGTAGAGTTACGATGGCTGTGATGGAGACCGATATCTGAGGTGTGTCCTACCTCCCACATATAGTGGAGCTTCTCCCCTCAAGGGCTGCACTTTACCAAAGCTGTCCATAGTTGTTGGGATGCCACCGTCTATGGAGAGGTTCACCATCTGGTCAAAAGTCACCAGTTCTACAGTGTGGAACTGGCCATCATTGACGGTCTCAGTACTGAGTGTGAAACAAACATGAAAGATAATTTATTTGATATTTAATTTGTATCAAAACATCATAAAGGTTTCATGACAACATTCGATTTGAATTATTAAAAAAATCAGCTCGCCTGTAGATTGCATGACTTTGTTGGCTGCCAGGGTCATAGCTGACTTTAACATGACCTTCATGAAGCTCCACAGCGATGTGGTCATTGTCTCCATTGTACAGAAGAATGCCGTTGTCCTCTGCTGTGGACACCTGTAGACAGAATCAAAACTCTATCATCAGAAGATGAACAGAACAAATCTGACTGCTGCCACCACCAACTTCGCATATGCCAAGAAATGGACACTACACTGGTTATCGGTTATAAAGCACAGCTACTTACAAAGCCTTTATTCTTACACATTCATTTGTTCTGTATACCTGAAGCCGTGTGAAAACACTGACAAATTACATCCAGTTTTGTTCAAAGTTTGGGCTTGGTTGAATACCTGTAGCGTGATGTTGGCCTGAGGCCAGTTCTTCAGGTCACTCAGTAGCAGGTAGGAGTCACGGTCCACAAAGTTGACACTGACCAACTTTTCACAGCGTGGTCCACCAAACCCTGCCAGGCACTGACACAATGGATGGCCACCCCGCTCCACACAGGGGGCGTTGTTCTGACAGTCGGCCAACTCGCAGAGAGAGCGTGGAGTAGATGGGACTTCACAAAGCTGTCCACTGCACACAAAATGGATCATCTCAAATCTAATTGTGATTTTCTCTGTCATGCATGTTCTTTTGGTGGAGTTAGCATCTATAAGAGAGACTGTATGAAAAGTTTTAAAGAGGTACACACTGCAATTTGCAGATTAATGTGGGACTTTCCTCCCTCAAGGTCTGAAGGATCTTAGAGCTGAATTTGACACTATCGACCACAACATTCTTTTGAATAGATCGGAAATTATGTTGGCATTAGTGGAATTGCACTGGCTTGGGTCAAATCATACTCATCTGACCGTTTTCAGTTTGTAGAAGTAAATGAAGAGATGTCATATCGATCACAAGTTCAGTATGGAGTGCCTCAAGGCTCAGTACGAGTACTTTTCACTCTGTACATGCTACCCTTGGGAGATATCATTATGAAGCATGTTAGCTTTAACTGTTACGCTGATGATACTCAGCTCTATATTTCTTCACGCCCTGACGAAACTTACAAATTCACAAAATTAATGGAATGCATAGCTGATATAAGAAATTGGATGTTTTGTAATTTCCCTAAATTCAGAAAAAAGCAGAGATTTTTATTACTGGACGAAAAACCTCTGCATTTAATAACCTAGAATACTGTCATCTTTGTCAGTTAGGAACCTGGGTGTGCTCTTTGATACCAATCTTTCATTTCAAAGCCACATTTCTAACATATGTAAAACCGCTTTCTTCCATCTTAAAAATATATCTAAACTACGACATGCTCTCAATGACAAATGCGAAACAGTTCATGACATCAAGGCTAGATAACTGTAACGCTCTACTGGGTGGTTGCCCAGCTCGCTTAATAAACAAACTACAGCTGGTCCAAAACGCTGTTCCTTACTACAGCTGGTCCTTACCATGACCATACTAGCCCAGTTCTGTCAACACTGCACTGGCTCCCTATTAAACATCATTAAAACTTGCTAATTACTTACAAAGCACTTAATGGTTTAGCTCCTCAGTACCTGAGTGAGCTCTTAATGCATTATAGTCCTTGGTGTCTATTATGATCTCAGAATTCTGGCCAGTTGTTAATACCTAGAATATCAAAATCAACCGCAGGTGGTAGATCCTTCGCCTATTTGGCACCTAAACTCTGGGAAAGACACATTTTGTAAGTTTAAATTTAGACAAAAACACGTCTCTTTAACATGGCATACACATTACACATGATCAATTTATATTATTCAGAACAGTTAAATGATTGTTAGGCTGCATAAATTAGGTTAACCAGAACACTTCTTATAACTCCCGATCAAAACATCATAAGAAGAATGGTCTGTCTCATCCTAATCCCAAGGTCCATAGTCAGCTGGATCCGGTCCATATCTAGATCAGATGGTGGACCTGCACCTAGACACGACCACAATGCAGCCCTGAATGCCAGCAGAGATCGTGTCTACTAGACAATCCCCTGTGAAGGCTTCGTTGACGTGACAGCCATCTGCACAAAGCTGCTTTGAAACAATCTGTATTGTATAAAATACTATATAAATAAAGGTGACATCATCACAGGATGTAGCATCTGTGACATACCATCACAATGAATGGATTATAGTGGGAGAAGCTTGCATAACCAATCCCACTCTCTCTTCCAACATTGACCGTTGCCAGCAGGCTCAGAAACTGAGACGTGCAGGCTGGAGGCTGCTGGTGCAGTAAGTTGGCCGGAGGTGATCCCAAGAGGAGAACCATACCGCCCTTCAGAGTGGCTTGCAACTGCTGTGCTGCTGTGCTTTCTTTGCCAATGTTGTAACATGCCAAGTTGTAGCCGAAAGGCACCATGGCAGTCTTTGCTGGAGCCCAATTGGTCAGTCATTTTCAGAGTTGCTAAAAAGCCTGTCCACCTTGCATAATTGTGATTCTTCAGTGCAAGCACCTTCATCACTGATGGCATAGCCCGATTAGGCAATCCCCTACTTAAACCGTTCACCCCCTCAACACTTTGAGGTGTGGGTTGGACTTGGAGGGGGCCAAGCTCACCTACCAATCCACCTACCAATCTCATGCTCTGGCCTACTCCCCTTACTTGTGAACAAGACCCTGAGATACATAAACTCCTGCACCTGGGGAAGGAACTCACTTCACACATGAAGAGGACGATCTACCGCTTTCTGACTCCATAAAGATCCAGACCCTCATCCCAATTGCTTCACACTTGACCACAAACTGCCTGAGTGTGCATTGGAGGTCACAATTAGCAAAAGCCACCCTGAGGCCCCCAATCTGGAAACACTCCACTGTGCCTTGAGATCTTGTCCGTGAATTTTACAAACAGCATAGGTGCCCAAGGACAGCCTTGGATAAGTCCAACAACAACTGGGACAAGCTTGACTTACTGCTGAGAATGCGGACACACCTCTAGCTCAAGTTGTGTAGAGACTGGATGGCATGCATAAGTGGCCAGGAAACCCAACAACATCCATCAATTCATTCTACGGCGTTGCATCAGTAATGCGAAGCACTCCAGCGCACAGATCCATGTCAACACACACACCTTAACAAATCCTCAATTTCTTCACTTATCGAGTCAGATAAAATGCCACACTACACAGTTCAGCAATCCACAGTGTGAATTGGTTTACTGCTAGGAAATTGCTTAAATGGTTGGGAAAAACAGAAAATAATAACCAGTTACAAACAAATACAATGACATTAGTTTCAGTCTTTCAAAAGATGAAGTGTAATTCTGGTTCACTGGTGAAGTGGGGTTCATTCCACAGATGTCAAAATGTAAAGATAATGTACAGAACTGACCTGTAGCCCTTCGGGCAAACACAGGAGTATCCGCTGACCTCGTCCACACACTGTGCCCCATTCTGACACCTGTGGTCCTTACAGTCATCATAGTTCACACTGCAGTCGTCACCCACATAACCATGCGCACATATACACCTAAATCAAACACACGTGCACATGATAAACCACTGTACTCAAACATTATGGAGCTGTTTAAAGAGATTTGATCTTTTGGTTAAAGAGGACCTATTATGCCTTTTTATAAAGTGTTTTTGGTCTTGATATTGTTTTTGAGCTCAACTAGAACAGGTTTTCATGCTTGAATGTTCATTATTTTCCCATATTCTCCATGTTCTTTGTCAGTAACGCTCTGTTTAGTTCCTGTCTCTATGGAGCCCCTCCTTCTGAAAAGCACAATGTGCTCTGATTGGTCAGCTGGAGCAGTGGGTTGTGATTGGTCGAGCGATTTGAGCATGTTTAGGAAATGTTCCGCCCCTTACCTATCATACCCGCCAGTTTCAACCGTGTTTGTTCCCGGAAGAAAACTCAAAATGGAGGCGTTTCAGCAGTTCAGAGACACTGATATAGAGAAGAACTCCTGCTGGAGGAACTTTGCAGAGCTTTTTCATATTCAAACAGCAACATTACATACTAAAGAAAGATCTTGGAACTTGGAAAAAAGCATGACAGGTCCTCTTTAATAAAGGCTGTTACTAGGTTAAAAGAGAGGCGTTTACTTCGGGCCAGCGACTGTGATGAAGCAGGTTGACTGGTGCTTGCAGGGACTGCGAGTAGAAGCACACATATCCTCCATTTCCTCGCACATCTCCCCTACACACACAAATACACAAAGTGACGTCTAGCGGTATAACAATGTGCTTAGATGCTCTTTGATTTAAAAAACAAAAGTATACGTTCAAAAAGTAATAAGGGCCCCGATATACTTCAAGCAAAATTGAAGAACAAACTGGTTTGACGCCATTTCAAACAAAATCAGGCCAAAACGACGTTCGTTTCTGGAGTTCGAAACTATTTGCCGAGGTGGTTAGGTGAGGTTGGTGATGATGTAATAGGTGGGTGTGGCTCTGAGGCTCCTCCTTCTTTGAGGTGTAAATCATCTCAGGTTCATGTCCGTCGAGGTCAAACGCAATTAAAAACATGAACACACACCGGAGAGCCTCTTTATAGTAGAAACTGAAGCTGTAATTGTAACTGAAAGACACTGTTTTTCATGTTTAAAACTGTAAAGCTGCTGCTTTAAATCAATCTATCGTATATAAAGTTCTGTATAAATAAACGTGACGCGTCTGGAGAACTGAAGCAAACGCATCCACATCACTGATGCTTTCTGAACTGCTGTTTTCTCACCACTGCCGTTATTGTGTGTTCAC